>JAEQBH010003007.1:0-412757 GCA_016808115.1 Tetrastigma voinierianum | reverse complement strand
ATGGATATGATGAATGGATGTAATCCGTGCCGGATGGTTTGTGGTAATGTTTGTGAACAACCAGCATCACGATATCATTCGAAATTAAGTGAACGGCGACCATTGCGGGTTTAACTCTGAATGCGGAAATGGTTAATATAAACTTCGAAGTGAATTTCTTGTGCAAAGTCGTTCATGTTATCAGAAGGTATTTTGTTGGATTCGTAAGGTTGAAGAGCGTGATGAAGTGGAAGCGACGGTCTTTGAATACGCGGCTTTCTTGGATTGATGAGGTTGTCCCCGCCGATTAGAAACTCTCGAGGATTGCATGTCCAGTGACTAAGCAGCGCAGTGGGCTTTGTGCCCGGAATAATAAAGTGTGAGTCTTTCAGGTGAAAGAGATTGACTCTGTGGCCGTGTTGATTACTTGGTGAACGGGCAAAGTACCACGATTACGTTCTATCAGGTTTAAACTATAGTTATTATATACAAAAGATAAGGTGGTTTTCTTCTTGAGCGTTGAAACATGAAATTGATTTGAAACATTTGGGTGATTGTTTACCTCTCAGTTATAATGGCCACTACCATGTCGTTGGTTTAGTGTTCTCCATTACCTAAGTTTGGTATATATTCGCGAGAGATTTGAATACCAGGTAATGAGAGAAGGTGGATCAGACAACGAGACTTTGACTTTTTCTTTTATTATTCATCAGGGTAAACCAAATATGGGTAATGATCACTTGGTGAAAGTCTAAGACTTAATCCTTCAGGTTGATAATATGTTGGAAGATGCTGATTACATTGGCGGGGTTCACCGTGCTAGTGGACGATCACCAGGCATGTTTTATCGATTAACGCTCAAATGACGAGTTTACCAGACTCTTCGAAGCTGGAAGGGAGTGATAAAAGCGAGGGCACACTCGCCAAGTGGTAAGCGGGTGAGTACGAAGTTTGAGACGTCCATACAAGTGGAGGAATCATTTCTCGACGGGTTGTTGTAATGGTTGATTGCACGAATCAGAGAGGTGATGAGAGCTGCGTGCTCTGGTCCTGACACATCCGGTGAGACAAAGATGTACCGACTTGGCGCCAATTTTGGTGGCATGGACGAAAGATGTGGGTTCATCTCAGTGTTAACGTGCCAACCAGTGAGATTGGAAACCACAAGGGCGATGACTTTACATTGACGTTACCTGATCGCAAAATGAAATATGGGATCATGTGACGATGGACTTCGTGGTTTGCAAGTTACGGGTAAAGATAAAGTGTTTGAGTTGGTTTATTGACCGGTTATTAATGACATATTTCTTAACTTAATAAAGACCGACTCTATTCTTGCTGACCAAGTTCTTTATTGAGGAAGATTATGAGGTTATGTTTTCATTAATGTGGAGGATAGGACTGGGTTTGATCGGTCACGACGATCTTTGAAAACTTTGGAGCTGAATTGAATTGGTGCAACATTTCACCTCGGGTAATGAACGTAGAAGTGATTTTAGTTCGAAGATATTCTTGGGCATGTGTTGAGCTTGGGGAGTTAGGATCAGTTTATTTACCTGCAGATTAAGTTTAAATATAATAATGGTTTCAGGAGGCGGTATTAGGATGGCACAGTATGAAGCTCTTTGTGATCCATGTGAATCGCCTATGTCTTTGGGTGGAATGGAGGCTACTCTCGTTGGATCAGTTGATTGGGAAGCAGCAGAGAAAGGTCAAGATGGTGGCAGACTCTGCGAGGCAGGCCAGGCGAGAAAAGTTATATGCGATACTTGGAAGAGTTCCTCCACAGAGTTTGGGATTAGGGACCGTAGCGGGTTGACTGAAACACCCATGGGACCTCAGGTGGATCCCAGCTGGTGAAATTCCCCCTTATCTGATCCATGAGAATGAGAATGGACATTTCAGAAAGAGTAGCAAATAGTTTTGTGCCCTAAGAGTTATATAGAAAAATCCCGACAATTCAGGATATTCTCATAGTGTGTAGGTCATAACCACAAACACATAATAAGGACTCATATGGGTTCAATCTTCGAGCATTATAAGAGTGTTTGTGACTTTAGGAGACCTAAATGAAATACACCAAATTAATATGTAAGGCGAGATAGATATAGATGAATCTGTTTGCATGGATGGTAGTGTGAAGTTAGCCTTGAGTGGTCTGAGCTTGCAGACCACAGGTGGTTTAAACAATAAACGATGAGATAATAAATCTCGGTGGTGGCACTGGTATAGAAATTTTTTTTGGATAATTAAAATTTGTTTAAAGGCAGGCCATACAACCGAAGAATGCGACCCATTAAGAGGCAGAAAAAGCGGGCATTTCTAAAACATAGGGAGACACATTAAACATTAACAGCAAATAGAACACTAGTAATACTCACACCCCACATTCCCAGGCAGCAAGCCGACCAGACCAAACCCCGGCATTGAAACAACCAGTTCACAAAGACCAATGACCAGGTGAGATATCAATCACCAGATTAATACCACCACAGTTAAAGATATTAGTGGAAGATATCTCACGTCATTATTGGATTGACTTTTGAAAGCAAATTCTTAATCGAGCATTATTACAGGATAAGGTGAAAATAGCATCAGCGAGGAGAAAAGATGTTCTCTAGCAGCTCTACTATTATTTAAGTTTGTCTCCACAAGTGATATGGTTGCACCAACAATCCTCTACTAATTAAATGCGAAAAACTTCCCTTTAGTGGCGCACCCACTGAGTCATTCTCAAACCAGAGTGTCCTTGTTCTAACCTTAATATCCTCATTGATACGGCGGTGGAATTAGCAGTAGAGGCAGGATGATTCTACAGCTGCAAACAAACGGCCCAGTACGCGATAAGGTTAGGTCAGGCCCCATGAGTAGTTTATCTCTTGCGTGACTGTCGAGCGGTCGACTGGCGATAAATGCATGTCTCCTCCGTAACAGAAACCATATTGTATGATGCATTCTTCTGACATTTTTCGGTCTGAAATGGTTCCAAAGTGAATTGGTGAAGACCAGAGGTCGGTCCTGGCTGATATCCTCTCTAGTAACATCAGATGGTAATTTACACCTATTCTTGATGTCGATGAGTGTGGTCGCAATAGACGGTTCCACCTACCTCATCAATGGCCGCCTCACTTCACTTTGGCATTACTTTGGTTATTTGGATCTTACCACGTTGATCTATAAATGCAGGGATGAGTGGACCAGCCGATTCAATCATTCATACAAGTCCCCTTCTTGGTTACAAACCTTGTGTTTTATGAAGAGACTCAGTACATATTTCATTTTTGAATTTTAGTAACTCCACGAGCAAATCTCGAAGGGTTTTGCACACCAAAAACTCCCACGTCTCCGATACATCCTCACTTTTCCCTTGCCACCATGGGTTACCACATAAAACAAATTCGGATGTTTCTTCATATTTGTGTATTGGATGTTTAATTGAGCGCGACCCGAATATCCCTCCTCCTTGGTGGGGCAACTAACTCCCATTTAATCTTGGCTCGATGATTCTCTCAATATTTCGACCCACAAAAAACCTGCTTGAAAGTTGCTCAATCTTACCAATATTATTTTGGAATAATAGACAAAGCGCACAGTCTGATGAATCTTGTACTGGCCAGACCAATTAACAATCTTCCACTTTGAAAAGGGCCACAGCATCAGGCGGTGTGCAGTTTTATCCGATGAGGCGACGGTCACGTGGGACAACGCGAGATCAGGAACACGAAGATATTTCACTTGGGAAGCTCCCAAGCTGGATCAGGTGGATGTTTAATCATTTGGAACAGCTTCACGCATTGCAAAATGATGAGTCTTGCACTCTCTTACAGCTTGTTCGCACAAGCGGAAAATTCTCGAACACATTTAGCTCCATCCATTCATAGCGAACTTGGACCGTCCCACCGAAAAAAATATCATCCATAAGGTTAGATGGAGTTAAATTAATTTCTTGTTTGATTGAAATTGAAAGTCAAACAAAAGTGCCGCAGGATCTAGACAAGGCCTCCATAACAATGATAAACCAGGCGTGAGGGTTTTACCTTAAACCACACTTTGGCAAAACCATGTTCCCACCATTCTTGTGAAGATGGGGTGGTGATGCAAATATGATACACATTCGAGGGGCTGGGTTCCCGCCTGTCTTATTCGGAATACCGGGATCTGACTCAAGCGGTTGTGATATGGCCTTCTTAATACTCAACTTTTTAGTGCACTGGGAGGACCTTTATCAGTGATAATTGATCATAGCTCTGATGTGGATGTTCTCTGTATGTATATCAGTACTCTTGCGTACGGGGCTTATAATCTCGAGTCTGTGATTAAACCTCATTGCAATAATCTTGATATGCACTTATAAACGGTCCACAACCCGGGAGATTGGCCTATAATCATTCATAGACTCAGGTTAAGGAAATGCGAGCCTCCACGCATTCTTTTGCAAAGTTTCCAGTTTAAAATCATTTACAAAGCCCGACATATAATTAAACAATATGAAATCCATGTAAGACAGCGCTAAAATTATAACACGAATTAAAACACAACGCCATATTTGAAGCATAAATTACCGCCCTCTTATTAAAGAAAAATATTGGAAAATTGTAACAAAGATTTAAATAGCTACGGTTTACGAGAAAACCAACAATGTCATTTGCTAAACACTTCACAAATGGAAGTGGACTAACCACACCTCCACGACCTGACTTGTTTTAACCACTTTACAGAACTGGCGTATCACACCATATCTTTCATGACATTTTCTCTATAATATAAACCACCATATACTCTGTCATAAACCGTACCATATATATTCATAAACCATGTGCCATATATAATAACTAGTAATTTTCAATATACTCATATATATCATTGTGTGTATACTTCATAAACATTCCATATACCATCTTATACCAGTACCATATACCATCATACCGTACCATATACCCATCATAATGCAGTACCATACTCAGCTAAATCTGTGCGTCTTTTTATCACCTCATTCCATATACCCATCATAAGCGGTGGGATACCGCTCTGACCTATAAACCTCAGAAAGGTGTAGTGGTAATAATAATAATGATGAACCGTCGGTGACCGACCTCCACGACCCAGTGAAACATAACATATAACCAGTTGGTGCAAACCCAACCTCAAACGTGGCAAACCAGAATACAAACCGTGAGATAAACCCAACCTCACGACAGGTAACGCTAATAAACCGTTGGATAAAGCGGAAGCCTCCACGAGTCGGTAAAATGATATATATATAACCGTTGAACCAACCTCACGACAGTGGCAACCAATAAACCGTCGGGTGAACCGACCTCACGGTCATGGAAATAATGTATAACCGTTGGATGAATCAACTCCACGACGAGTGGAAAACCCATTTCACTACCAATATGGATATTGAATCAATGCTGCATTTATATGGTACATAACCTATAAATAACCTGGTATTCTTTTTCACATACTTTTTATAATGTTATATATAATATAACAACTACTCACAGTATCCTTACTCACATATACTTATCCAACGATACTGTATTATAATATAACAACCAACACAGTATCTTTACTCACATATATTTTTCCAACGATATTATATATAATACTAACACCAATATGATATTCTATACAAAGTATAAAATCTCTTTATGTAAACATTGGTTTCAAAGAGTGGTTTAAAACCTCAATCCACGTACCTGTATATTCTAAAAATACCACAGGACTCATCAGGGCTGGTACTTCCAGAAGTATTTGCCAGCGTTGACCAATTCACGCCCAAATGAACTTGTTTATATAAGCCCGATACTGTTTGTACAATAGCGTCGATCAAAGTAGTTATATATGTAATAATTAACCACAAATATATATCATAATAATACCCCAAAGCATTTAAAACTATATAAACCCTCAGGACCTGGGCGGCTGGTCTTTTGTCACTTAGCGAAGGATCGTCTCCATTTCGGCTTATTTGCCTATGTATAATAAATACCACTTAGGCTCCAATAATTGAACCAACGACATTGGGATTATCACTGAGGCCTTGAATGCTTTTAGACTAGCAAGGACCATCAAATTGAACTCTGACAGACCCAATTACCGATTAATGTGAAGATGGGCGAATACCTCAATTAGAACTTCACTTTTGAGCTAATTTCGAAATTGAACCATTGATAAATCCAAAACATCAATTTCACTAATACAACTTCAATTTCCAAGTTGTTAATTGGTACTCTATTTCGATCCAAACATCTACAGGTAATTACGAAAATAACCTAAAATGAAACTAACAAGCAGCGTCCAAATTTTACAAACCATATGTGGAAGCCAAAAAGACCAGGAACTCATCAATTTTTATTTGCTTGAACCAACGATCGTGGTGGCGAAAAACTGATCCAACCGGCCAACTTTGTTTCGTCGCGCTTTCAAGCGGTAGAGGAATCTACAAAAAGGGACCACGGAAGTGAGTTCAGGGGGTTCAAAAATGGTGGAAAGGAGCTATGGGCTGGCACTGTTTAGCTGAAGTAATACCAAAGTGGGAAAACTCCGGTGACCTGATTGAGTATTCGCGCTTAACCCTTGGAAGGCCGATCGGGCGCCAGACGTCATCATGAAATTTCCGTGGCGTCATTGGGAGATTGCCCTCTGTTGGCGTTCTTGCTGTGGTAGCGATGTTGTCATACAGGGTTCAATCTCCCACGGCTCGCAAATGGTCAAAATGACCTAACTTGGGTCCACAAGTTTGGGAGAGCTTCTGCAGGTTTTGGGTTCAAGAAAGTAATTGTTTTGTTTGGGTTTCATTGGCATCAAAGTTATGTTTATTTATATCATTTTGAAATTGTTTCAGTTAAAACTTTGAGAGCGGCGGACACAGTTAAAACACTTCTTTGTTTGAAGTACCGGGGGTTATAATTTTTTATGCGCAGAGTCGGTTGGACGTTCGACGAGTCTATGAACTCTCTTATCAGCGAGGCTGAAATGGTGTCTGGTAAACCCAAGCCTTCATCCTTAAAAGTCAACTTTGTTACATATTAGTGGTCAAACTGATCAACTTAGTCAAACTTAGTCAAACGTGCTTAAACTGTTATTTGGTGCGGGTCATTCACGGACCCAATGTTTTTTGGGAATTGCCTTTCGAGTATTTCGTTTGGTAAAAGGCGCCCCTAAATTTGTTGTTGTTGAGATTCTAAGGTTGGAGAGTGGCACCGCAGTTAGCTCTTAGCGCTTGATTCATTTTGGATACATGGTATATTAAGTTTTACACGTTGTTGCGCGGAAGTATGAGCGAGATGTTTCACATACTAGATTAGCGAAAGTGAATTTGCAGAGAATATGAAATATGAAGCTGACGAGGAGATTAGTGTAATGGGAGCGTGTTTGAATCATTATTCTAGTGGTGTTGTGGAACACCCTTGGGTGGAGAAGCTCGTGGAGTAGAGCGAATGTGAAGAAGAAGTATCGAGGAACTCTTCTGAGTTGGAAATGCGGTTTAATTTAGGGACAAAAATTCGCATGGGGGAGGGAATGTAACAGGGTATATTAATACCTGTTTATTTATCGTGGATAAGATTTTGAGGAGCCTTGATAAACCTTACCAGTGAACACTATTGTGATTAGGTATAACAATCTTAATGGTTGGTTTAATTGGGATTAACAAAGTATATTGATTATTTACACTAAATGTGATTGATTCTACCAATTAGGTAAGTTGAGTGTTTATGACAGTTATATTAAATATATGAGATTACATGAAAAACTTTGTTGGTGGAGAGGTGAAGTGCAATGCCTCAAAAAAGTAAATTGATCCCATGCTTACTGACTATGTGACATCAGCAGGGGCATGACACCTCTCGCCATATCATGAGAAGCTAGGAATTGACACATACCAAGTGCATGAGAGAGCTTTGTATAAACCCCAAACCAATTCTCTGGTTTGGATGTGACCAACTATTGCTAGTGGAAAATTCTACAGAATTTTAGAAAGTGAGAGAGGGTTCTAGAGAGAAGCTAGAGAAGGAGAAGAGCTTGGAAGGAAGCTTGGTTTTTGGTGGAAAAAAGTTCACTCAGTGTAAAACATGATCACAGGGCCTTTGTTGTATTTCTATTGGACTTTGTGGTTTATATTCTAGGGTTTTGTTGGGGTTCATCCCAACCGATTTGATGAGGGTGAGTTTGGTGGAACCCTAAATTGTAAAGACCGGTTTGTGAAGGTGGCATGTGTGTGTGTGTCAAAGGAAGTCGCTGTCGACACCTGGCCCCATGACAGTGTTTTGGCCATAAGTTGGCCCTAAGAACTTCTCAGACTGAATGGTTCAGTGGAGAAGAAGCTGAAATTCAGCCCATGAATGTCTAGAAGCAACCAAGAACTAAACCCTACCATAAGACCCTTGAATTTGAGGTTGAAAGTCAGATACAAGATTATCCATATTGGATGGTCTGTTTTTAGTCTGGTTGAGTTAGATTGATTGATGGGTGATTCAAATCCTTCTCAAAGTAGCCTTACATGGGATATTCTTCATGAAGAGGATGGCAAAATTATGGCTCATTGTTCCCATAATTTCGTCAAAGTAAAGAGATTGAAGAAGAGAGGGCCTGAGATTTTGTGTCCACAAGTACTCTGAGTTGGGGTGTAAAAACCATAACTTTGATTTGGGATTGAATGACCTGATTTAAGGAAGGCTGTGGAAGCTGAGATGGGGAACTTTTAGTTAGAAATATGTGGTGTAAGCATGTATCAAACAGTCAAAAGTGTAGTTGAGAAAAAAAAAAGGGTCTTGAGATAGGCTGAAACAGGGTACAAGTGTTGTATTATTGCTATTTGTACCTAATAGGGGTGACAATGTTGATCCTAGTAAGTGAGAGGTACTTGGGGGATCACTAAGGTTTATCTTGGAAGGTATAAGTGTATGTGGAGTCAGTGGTTTATAAGTAATGAACCACTTGAGTAATTTTTATCTTGATCTACAGTTGTGCGAGAAGTGAGAGTCTTTGAAGCTTGACTATTGCAGATCCTTTGGAGTAACCCTAGGGTTTGACTTCATGGAGACACAGTTTTGAATCAAGTGGGATCCTCCTTCTATATGTGTGGTTTGGTGTTGTGAAGTCTGTACCATTAGTCTGTGTAATGATTTTCTAGTAGTATACAAATGTCTTTTATATCTGTGGAAATCTTTGAATTAACTTTGACGCAGTGTTTTGTGTCATGTGGTTGAATACTTTGCATGAAATTGTTTCAAAACATGACATGGGTATGAGCGTGTGAATTAGGATTGATGTAGTGGACACGGGGCGATGACTAGTCCACACAGGTTGTAGTCCCGAGAAAAGATCCTGATACTCTACGGGATGTGGGCATATCCACAGGTGGTAAGTCCCGGCCGTTTGTCGTTGGGATGGTCAGCTGATCTACCGGGTGAAAGCAAAGAGTCAACGATGAGGGGTTGAGATGGTGGTAGTATTGCATTCATGTGTTTCCATTAAGTCAACCTTATTTATTAAAATGCTCATGTTTTGAAGTCATTTGAATTATGTTTTATGAGCATGAAAAGCGTTATGGGATTCCACTGCGAGTTGTCGAGACTCCTTGTCTTTCCCTCCACACCGTACCGGAGTGCGGGGCCGGCTGGCATTGACATGAAGGATTGGACTGGGGGTTTTTAAGGATGGGAAGTTTGTATACCAACCAGCTTGTTGGTGGTTGAGCATACATTTTTGATGGATATTAGGTGTTATGTGGATATTCACCCTTTATTATATTTAGACGGTTAGGTATCTTTTGTGCAGATCATTGTATATTTGGCTTGTGTAGCCACTAGTTTGGAACTTTGTGTAAATGTTATTTTGATCAGGAGTGTAAGTTTATAGTTTAGGTGATGAGGAATCAACTTTGTATCGATGTGATGAAAATCAAAGCACAAAAGGATGCAGGATGCAGGATCTTCTAAATTCATTAGAGGATTCAAATGCCAGACCCAAGGAAAATTCAGTCCCAGGAAATTTTGTGAAACAGAGCATGAAATATATTTGTGTTCTCTGATCTTTGAGTTTTATTACTATTTTAGTTTAGGTTGTTTTATTTGAAAAGATTTATTTCAAATTAAGTAAAAGTTGCTTTATTTAATTTAGAAAGTGTGTTTTGCTAGGAAAGCAGTTCTATTCTTTGGAAAAAGATTTCCTTGATTGAATTATTGATTTATTACTGGATTGTTGGTTGTTTCTTAGTTCTTATATTGGTGATTTGATATATGATTGCTGCTCTGCTATTTTGGGTGATTTTGTTCTGATTCACGCTATTTTGGAAACGTTTGTTGCGATTTGCCATATTTTGTTCAATTTGTTGATTCTTTTATTTTGAGTATTGTTTCTGATTTCTTTCATTTTTATCTTTTTAGTCTTGTCTAAAAATTTATCTAGTTTCCTTTTCTTGTTTTGTTAATATTTATATGTGTGAATATTTAGTTTCTATTCTTCATATTTTTAGCCTGTTTAAAGGCTTGTTATCATGTAATTCTTAAGAAGTTTTAAACGTCAGCGAGAGTGAGGACAATTTCTCTTTGGTTCTTTGAAGAACTCCTTGACTATAGTTGGCTCCGTGAAGACATCAAGACTTATCGGTCGGATCTCCATCACGTTGTGTCTCCCACTACCAGGTTCTTCATAACAGATTCAAGGTCCATCAATAATACTGACGGTTCTTGGTCATTGATCTGGGATCTCTCTAGTTGACACGAATCCTATTAAGTAGGGACACAGATCCTCTTCGTAGGGACACGAATCGATTATTATTTTCTTTCGTGTGAACCATCTCTTGATCACTTTCCTTCTTTAAATTCGTTCAATCAGTTTATTACAGCCTATTCTCCTTGTCAGTAGATTTTCTTCATTCTTATTCCCGGATACTCAATTTATATTGTTTCTTTTACAGTGACTTCCATCCATCCCAAGTTAAAAAAAAAAAAAAGAAGCGAAAGAATAGGTTTGAAAAAAGAATCTAAAAACGGAAAAAAAATTCTTATGATCATTATATAATAACCTTTGCAAAAGCACTCAGACATTGGAGCTTTAAATGACTTTGTGGAAGGAAATGATGTTGGTCTGGGTTTCAATACAGCTCTAGTTTTTTGATTAAATTTGGTACCAAGAAACCAAGTGCTCATTCGCATTGTTTCAAGCCACTGACAGCTGGAAATCGAAGAAGTGGGATGACTCTAAACATAGGAGCGGGGGCATGTTAGATACAAACCACAGTGGATACAACAAAGAGATCAACAATCCTCAAGACAAAACAAATCAAAGCGGAGACATGACATTGACGGAAAGCCCAGGCCCATGCTCCAAGGCGAAGAAGACATCTCAGTTAAACAGCCCACATCAGAGACACGGGACCACCAGTGATTAGTGTTATCAACAATGTATGGAGATATGGTGTCCACCTCACAAAGAAGTTCGCGAGACTTGATAGCATGTTCCTTTTTCCTGGGTTTCTTGAGCTCTTCTTTGGCGGCGCAGGTGGTCCGACTATTCGATTCTTCTCTTCTTGGCGTTTACAAGCGGAGAAGTGTGAAGTAATATTTGAAGGTCAAACTTAGAGAATCAATGATTCTATTCACTTAGAGTGGAGATAACATTAGACAGTAATTGTGAAACCAATAGCTATAGAATCAGCGGCTACTTTAGATTACCGATCAACACACTGGACAAACATTGAAGGTGTACCAGGTCGACCTTTCCACGGATATCGATAACCTTCACATTTCATTTACACAGGGTTTATAAATGTGGTTATCTATATCAGCGATGTGTGGCTTCTACTAGAAGAATATATCAACCTTCAAGATCTACATGGGCCTCTTATGAAAGTGATCGGAAAGTTTATGTTTCTGGGGAGTCTTCATTTCTTCACACATTTTCGCGACTATGGCCCCGAAGATCGATCTTACGAGTGTGCGCGGTTAAAGAAATTGTGTTCAATTAATAATGATGCACATTTGAGATCCGATGGTGGGTTGAGAGTGTGATTGCATCCACCTCCCGATACATATCACAACAAGGATAAAAATCTGAGTGATTCTCGGTGAAAATTATACCAATGCATAGGTACTGACGCCCCAATGTATCAAGGCAAAGTAACGGTCCGGTATTCGAGAGGATGTTAAAACGCAGCCTAAGTGGGAGGTGATGCACGTTAAGCGTCTCGTACTGGTTTCGAAGCAGAAGAATGATTGGTCTACAGGCTGATACCAGAGCCCATTCTCAATACCGTCCAGCGGCTGGCGATTCTCCGGAACGATATGTTCAATATAATGGTGAGTCTGGTATCTTGTGTTTTGCCAGCAGCGCTGAAATGAAAGGTTAACCACATGTAATGGAAGGCGCTTGTCAAAATGACCCTGGGCTTCCTTCCATGAATCCCACTCCTTCAGCCCGCGCGCCTCGGTTTGATAATCACCTTCCGTCCGCGGAAAGGGTTGGCGAAGGCGAAGAAGAAGCGAGATTTTGGGCGATTCCTGAATAGTGACCTCAAATTGGCTAGCGCCGGCGGTTATCCGATTACCAGGCATTCTTTACGTAGCTCACTTTACCAACAACCTTTGGACGCCCAGAGTTGGCGGATGTTTGGAAGCGATGGGCGAAATCAACGTCGCGTGACCGGGCGCAGCCATACACCGCTGACCATTGCGAACTTTGAAACTTCTGTTTGCACGGAATCCGACAATGGCGATTGGTGGAAATCATCATCTCAGGCCCAAAGTGAACCTCTAGATCAGGTGTTATTGAGATCGTGATGAAGCATTGCCCTCTTTCCGTGTGGCGGTAGATTACGACCTCACACGAAATAACTTTGGAACGTGTTTGAGAATATCCATTCTCGACTTCGATTTGGCTGCTGGTGGAAAACATTACTGGTTTACGTTCGCGAATGGTGCGCACGTGTTGCTCGTCGGCGGCAATAACCGGTCATTTTCCACGAAACGCGGTAGTCTTCCGGTGTTTTCCCTAACGCCGTGATTGCGAATGATCTCGGCGTAATGCGGCGCCGGCAATAGGCTTTCCGCATTTCCATCGCCATTGGATCTTTGGCGGCGGTAAGCCAGATGATCCTTTTTGCGGGTTCTCCCTCGATCGACTTCGGTCTGCGAGTTGTTGCTCACTATCTAAAGGATAATCCCTGAAGCGGCTATGCTCCTTCCCCCGCTGTAGTGTGTTGCGGCGGAGACTTGAGCTTGGAGTTCTTTGCGTACCGATTGGAGACTTGTCCGTGTTCGACTGAACTACCGGCATGATCAATGGCTCTGAAATCGTTGGGCGATCCCCATCGGCCTGCTTCATTTGGGATGGAAGCGTTCTGAAGGTAGCCGACCCCAGATGGTGGCACCGCGACCTTAGCCCATCTCAGTTATCATTGGTGATCGTGATTCACTATGACATTCGAAACATTTTCCTTTTCTTTCAGCACTTGCCCAGACCTAGTTGTAGGAATGATCTGAGAGGAATTATCCTTTTGCCCCCGAACTCTAGATTTTGTAAAAACCTCTCAATGACTAAGTCATGTTTTTTTTTTGGTTGTTATAAGTCATGATAATTCTTTAAGCATCTCATTTCCCCGACATGGGATTAGAGGATTTGTTAAGCACCGGCGGATTAGGTTTAACCAAAGTACCTCTCACAGCCAGCCACAGTAGCTCAGCCTTCACAAGATTGGAAATTAGAGGGCTGGGATAGCCTTCACTTTTCAGTTTTGGTCGGTCACAGGCAGTGAGATCTGAAAACTGTTACTCACTTCCTTTACAAACCCAATGAAATTGGATTATTACCAGTCAAAAATTTGATGGATATTTTTAGACCAGGTGGTTCTAAGGCCGGTAACCAAAGGGCAATGATCGGATAACTGGGGGAGGAACTTAGTGAAACGCATTGGGGTATATCGGCACATTCTGTTTGAAGGCATCTGCCATTTGTGAGGTCTTTTGCCAGTGAGTTCTATCAAGTGAATCGCAGCCCCACGAAAAGACATCGTAACCAGGGAGGAAACAGACTTTTCGTGAAGTCATTCATGGCCAGTATCATTCAGCGTGGTACCCCGGACCTTTCTTTGTTTGGTGGCATTTAGAAGTCGCCCATAATCAGCAAGGGTTTTGGCCTACAAAGGCCACGCAGAGATGGCAGCCAGACATCTTTATCCATGTGATTGCTGAAGTGCTTGCGAGAACAAGGAGATGTTCTTTCAACCGGCCTGGTAAAATGGCATAGCATAGCTTGGTCCATGGGTGAATATGTCTTGACCTTGCAAGAGGGTTTCCACGAAATCAGTTCTGCAAGCAAAGCATGCTCATAGTTATGGAAAAGTCTCCACCAGGAAAAAGAGTTGAGAAAGTGCATCCTAATAGAGCCACTTGCTGGGTTTCTGGAAGATAAATAAAATCAGATCATGGAACTTTACAAAGAAGCAGCATATACTTTGCCCAGAAATTGGTTCAAGCCCTCCTCTCTTTAGAAGGCCAGACAACATTAGGAAGAAAGTGCATTTCTCAAATGGATCTGCGAATTAGCGAGACTCAGTTTCTTGATTTCTTAAACTTGGAAAGAGGCACAGGCGTGAAGTCCAGCTCATCAGCCCTTGCATGTGCACAGTGTGTCAGTAATGGGGGAATAAGAAAATGATTGTGCGGTGGACAGCGGACCCCATTTCCACAGCCAGGACCCTCTTTATAACTGCTAGACATACGAGATAACCATGCAACTTAGGTGGGGACGTCAGCCTCGATAGGTGCCTCGTCTAACCCAACCAAACCGCGTGGGAGGTTCTGAACAAGTGGACTTTTCAGGCATTGCATGCTCTCTGGTGGGATGGCTTACTAATGGTGTTTCAGTGCTATATGGCTTACCAACTTCAACAACTTCCTCCCGATAACTGCTGTGCTTCTGTTACGGGGAACAACATGGTCTCATTCTTAGCTTGACAATTTGCACGGTTGTGACCAAACCAAGCGTCAGGCATCATTGAGAACGGGTGTGACCCTTATTGTGGGAATAAGCGCCATTACCCGTCGGGAGCACAAATTTAAATTCACGATCTTAATTCTCTATCACAAATTCATAAAGATATTTGTTTGGACATGTTAGATGGATCAAGAGGTGCAGCGGGTTAGATAGTGCTTGCAATGTGCCCAAGACAACGTGCGTCGTTATTCGAGAATGTATAAATTGTGAGTTGGGATAGATGATAACTGAATGTTCGAACATGTATTCCATTCCAGACCTCCATACACCGTAATATGAGCGGTCTCTGCTAGGTACATGGTCAGTGTCCGCAGTCATGCATAAGATTACAGCAGACCGAAGAAGAACCGACCATTCTCGGTTGTAGATATTTCGAACATCTCCCTCTTTGCCCCATAGTCTGTTAACGAAGCGCGCGGGAATGGAGCAACATCGAGTGTCTGCGAGCATCCGCGCCATATGTGATGCCCACCCTGTTCACGCCTCCACCGGTTTGGCGGCAACACCGTGTATGATGCGGCATATAAATATGACGGTTTGGCACCACAGACATAGGATGACTTTTCGAAGGTGGCAGGAGGATCGCGTCTCAGTGTGGTGGCGAAAAATTGTTCGTTTATTTTCGCCGCGACCGCGAGAAATGCTTCCTCGCATGCTCATCACCGCTGTAGGGAGAATGCGAACTTGTTTTCAAAGGGGAAGCGGGTGAGCTCAGTGGATTGCGACGTTGAGCCCGGAGCCGTTGGAACCTGGGCCTGGTGGGCGTTAAACGCCGCTGGAGTGGGCGGTGTTAAGCTCTGATCTGCGGTATTTGACCGCTGCAAGATCCATCTACCACGGTGCCTGGTACGGTTCCACGTGCCAGCTCGACGACCGAAAAAATCGCTATCTGCCCCGCGCGGCGAAGCCGAACGTCTGGAGATGAAACCTCACGTACGACAACGGAGGATGCCGACCTCGATAATGATCTGGAATGAAGCGGAAGCGGATGATCCGGGTTTTTGAACTCAGAGTGGTTGCCGATCAGAAGAGTCCTCCCAGGTCGACTATCCGGACATTGTGGATCTGCGATGTCAGCGCTGACGGGGATCCGCGCCGTCGGTATTAGTGTTCTCAAGATGCTAGACTCACCCGGTTGGTTGAGTCCACGCCATTTTGCACGTTCAGGGAGACCTCACGAGCAGAGTGTTTGATGTGGGTATCCGCTGAGAACCCGAAAGTCTTGAATCTCCCTTTTGGGAAGGCGACCACTTGTGGTCAACCCTCCATTGTACTGTTCCCACCACGGTTTTGTCGTTTGCGGTGAGATGATCTGAAGATGACAACTGACTTCTCTAGGGGACCACCCACTTTCTTCATGACACTCTCTTCAGATGTATTGGTGCGAACGTTTGAAGTGGTTGAGGATTTGTATTCTTATATTTGTTTAATATGTGGTTTAAAGTTAAAGACGATCTATACCCAGGAAGGGGGAATAGTGAAATTCAAGCTAAAGGATTCAAAGTCAGGGCACAGAAGATTCATTAGGGATTCAGTACAGTAAGAAAATTCAGATCGGAAATTTGACTTGAGCGTGATATCTATGTTTCCAAGTGTTTTGGGTTTATTACTATTTTGATTTGGAGTTGTTTTATTTTAGAGGATTTGTTCTCAAGTCAGTAGGATTACTATTAATTTAGAAAGTGTGTTTTGCTAGGAAAGTAGGTTCTATTCTTTTTAGAAAAATTTGCTAGATTTGTTGATTTGTTGCTGATTTGTTCTGATTTGCTGCTATTTTGGGTGGTTGTTCATGATTTAGCGCTATTTTGGAATTTAGTTGTTCCTAGTTTGATGTATTTGGAGAGATGATTTGTTTGTGAGTTCTTTGCGCTACTTTATTTGGAGCTGATTTCGTTGATTTGCTATTTTGGAGAAGCGGGGTTTGTTCTGATTTCTTTGCTTGTTTTTTTATCACCAAGTCTTGTCTAAAAGTTATCTAGTTTCCTTTTTCTTGTTTTTGGCCAATATTTACTTTCCTTGTGGCGAATATTTAGTTTCTATTCTTCATATTTTGGCTATTTAAGGCTTGTTATCCTTATATTCTTCAAGTTTAACATTAATAAATTGAAGTTTCAATTTCTCTTCAGTTTCTTTGAAGGCTCCTTGAACACCCTATAGTTATTAGTGAGGTGTCAGACTTGATTCAGGATCCTCATCTGATTGTGGCGAGTCTCACTATACCAGGATATTGCTATCTCATGCAGTTAGATATCGTAAACTGTGCTGACAGTTCTTGAATCATGTAGATCAGTTCTCCTCTGATTGTGAGTTAGCATCAATGTGTGTATGTTTGGAGACACGAGTGAAAATTAATTGTTTCAATTATAAGTGGAGTTTGGACTAAGTTAATGAAAAAAAATCGGTGTTAAAATGACATAAATCACGGTGAACAGTTATTTTACTATGTCTTGTTTTTGTGGCGGGAATGGAGGCCCCCGCAAAGGATGTTTCTCTTGATCAGTTAGATTGTTCTATAATATCACTAAGTTATTTTTGGGGACGAATATCACCAATATGTTTTCTGTGATTTGCGGGATTAAAATGACCAGTGAATGAATAACTCATATCCTCAATGTGTTTGTAATTAATGCACAATAAACCAGAAAAAGTGTGGTTGCAAATTTAAATTATATTGAATATAGTCATAGAATTGATGGAGTGTTCTTGATGTTGGACCTAGGTATAAGATTTTTTCTTCACTTACACTTTCCTTTAGTTGTCAAGTGTTTTTCAGTGATAATTATCAACATTCTTGTTTATTTATGATTGGGTGGAAGTCTATACTAAGAATATAAAAAGGCCAAATCACGAGTCGATGTGGGCGGATCCGTAACTAAAGGTTGATAACTATCAGTGGTGATTATAGTTCGTTTTGTAAAAGGATGAGAATTCGTAAACTAATGGTTTGGTGGATTGGATTTTCGCGGAATGTTTTTGATATTCTGGTTTGTTATGTTATTATGATTTGAATTGGATAGACAGTGTCTTGTCTTACCAAACGTTGAGAACATATTAATGATTCGATCACTGTTGGAAGTATGTTAGTTAAGTCTGGGAATTAGTGGGCCTCAACATAATGATAGACTTCATCCGAAGATAATCGAAGAAGCGTGATGTGTAGCTCCAGTTGGTTTAGCTGGTGAAGTAGAAAAACATTGATTGATGTTATTGTTGATTATTTATTTTTTATTTATAAGTTTCATGTCTTAATAGGTACTAATATTAGTTTAACCTCATCATTTTTCAGTTGAATTAGTGTTGTTTAGATAGTTTAATATCAATTGAAGATCTTCGTGCGTGTGAAGGTATTCAACTTTTATATAATAATTTTTGGATTATTCAGAATTTGCAAAGGCGTTGTAAAGCCAATAAAGAGCCACAAAACTAAAAATTATTACAGGCGGAAGAAAAGCGAGACGACCCCTCTAAAATATAGAGGAAGGGCATTGTAAAACAATAACATACAAAAAATGGATAATGAGCACAGCCACAGCAGGCGGAAAGAAACTAAGCATAACCAACCACATTGATGGCGCAACCAGGACTCATTAGGAACCCCAACCAGACGTAAAGATCATGATCTGATCAAGAGTGGTACAGATAAAGGATATTGAGAGGAAAGGACAATCTCACACATTGATCTGTTTACAACTAATAGTTATTCATATTGAAATTTAAGTATTCAAATATTAAGTTATTTTTATGGTGTGGATGAGATTACATGTTGAGCGCTTTGGTTTGAGATATTTATTTAGTTGTCTTGTTGATATTTGGTGTGATGTTTAATAACTAGTGGTTTATTCTAATTTGCGGATGTGAGGGTTATATTTGGTATCATAGGTTCATAACAAATATATAATGTTGCGTGAATTAATCGAATATCGTGGGAGAATATCAGAAGTCTATGGATGGATGTGGATTGATTTTTATCTATTATATGGATCTTGATGTGGATATATTATTTTATTTGAGGATCGGATATGGTTTGAAAGATCAAAGATCAAATCAATCGATGTCATCCACAGGTTGTAATTACAACTCATTTTTGGCAAAATTACAAGTTAAATTCGTTAACCAAAACCTTTTACAAAAGTTATGAAAGCAACATGTGACTCTTTCACAATTGCGACTCAAATGAAGCTAGTCAGTTTGATTTTCTCTTAACAAATGTTTTCCCATGTGGGGCAAGCCCACTTGGTGAAAACTCCTAGGCTACTACCCACCTAGTTGCTTCTGAAAATGTTCATGGAACCATTCACATTTATCAACATTCCAATGATATACAATTAATTGGAATTCTACATTCCATGCTATAAAATGAGATGAGACTCACTCAATGCATCATGTCTCGAGTCTTTACCAACTCCCATGACACAGTGCAATGCCAATGTGTAATAATATCCATCTTTGATGAATTTTCACCTAATCATCACTTTGAAACAAAATTCAAGTTTGTAGAAATCAAAACTTATTGATGTTTCACCTCTAAGGATCATTTCATTGCAAAATCATGTGTCTTTTGTGGGCAGCGAATTCTGGGGACTCCCAACAGTCGCATGCCTTCCACACTTACGGACTTTCCTTTGTTAGGTGTATGAACGGTCCAGGGTCTTTCACCATCTAGCCTTTCTTGCTAATGCTCGACACAAGTTTTTATACTACGCAGCGGTGCGATATGTGACTTGATGTTTGGCGTCAGGCCATATTAAACTACCGGTATGGGTGTTGATTGCAACCATGCACTTACACCCATGATGTGATGTCTCCAGGTGCCTTTACGATACAATATGTCATTACGTAATATAACATCATAATAGAATACCACATGGACAATTAAAATCATACATACCTGCCCCATGTATGGACCGATTCTCGTGCGTAGTTTCCAAATCAAACTCATTGTGTGTTATATGCCATTCGCGCTCATACTAACATTTAGTCAACGATACCACGACATGTGTTAAACCATGTGGCTTTGGTGCTCGGTTCTTGGAACGCAGAGTACGCAGCGATCCACCAGCCTTCGAGATAATCCACAGCGGGTTGCCAGTTTGTTGACCATAACGAAGGCCACACAAACATACTTAGCCGATTTTAAAGCGAACCGGTTGATCCCATTTATTAACAACTACCGATATAAAATCGTTCCACGAAAACAGCCTGAAGCTGACTAACAAAGCCATTACACGGGTCATAGGGGTTGAACCAGGTTAATTGGTCATAGAAATACAATGAACCCAAACGGTCCACAAGATTGTTTAATAATGACTGTAAAAACTAGCCAAAGCGCGATCAATTCAACGTAACTTTGTTGATGCGACGAGGCATACTGAGACAACCGGTCCTTGGCCAGTTACAGATTTTTAATTCGGCGGATTCAAATGAATGCCAAATCAATCAAAGCTCAACCCCAAACAATAATCTGCCAACCGACCTGAAGCTGTCCCAATTAGGGCTGTTCAAAACGTACCGCATAAAGCCGTGCTAAACTGACGCCTTAGCGAACTCTAAATCGTCAAAGTCTGACTACAAACCAAATAAAAAGAATGGCTGGCGGTGATCTTATAAAATGGTTTATAACGAGTTATAGGGATGATTTGGTGATCGGATTAACATCAAGTTTACATAGCCAACTACAACTCTATGAAGGGCATGAGACCAAATTACATGACCACCAAAAAGCCAATCCAAATTGAAGGCAAAGTGTAGGGTGCAGCGAGGTTAGCCGCAAATCATCATAAAAACGTCAGACGAATAGCCCCTTGAGGCGAAGAAAACCTGACCAAAAGCGACCCTTAGGGTGGAAATAAACCCAGTGGAAGGGCACTATCTTGGCGTGGAAACTAACCAGACTTTGCTCTGGCTTTAACCTTTCAGTGAACAGACGGCAGAAGGCAGGAAAGAGCTGCTGTTCTGTTCTCTATGGCTCTCTCATAACATAACCCTCTGCTTCTTCCTTTCTTTCTCATTCTTTGCCTCTCTTTGTTCTTCTTTTCCACTAGTTCTCTCCCCTACTCTCACTTATCTCTCTCTTTGTGGCTTGACATGACCTCATCATACCATTTTCACCGGTATCCCTTATCCTTACGACCAAAGTGTCTATCCATTTGGTGGTTCTTTTACACCACAATGCTCTATTAAGTTTAAAATTCAAACAATCTTCTTTAGACTCATCAGTTTCAACTTTAATTTTCTTCAAAAATTTTGACATGGGGGATCCCTAAATTCTACCCTTGAAGCCTTGAATTGTTTTTATTAAATTCATAGAAATTTGCCTAAGCAACTAGATATCATGAGACGAACCGAACGGTGATGTCATTTCGTAAATCTTAAGTTAAATCTACCATTAAGTCAAACATCTCACAAACAACGACAGGTAAGATGAACGATGAGAATTCAAACCCTGGATCAAACGATTAGTGAATTGGCTGCTCACGGCGGGACTGAAGCTTCAGATAACAGTGCTCTTGTGAGTTATTTTGCCAATCAACCTTTAAAGAAGGCTCAGTCAGTAAGTCTTTGATGATTGAATTAACTCAGGTTAAAAAGTCACTAAATGTGGAACTTATATTATTGATGAAGTAAATAATTCCTGGTTTTGGCATCAAGGTTGAAAATCGAAAATTAAATTATAAATTTGGCTCCAAATTCCTTTAATCAATAAGATTTTTCTATTTGGAGGTTTTATTTTTACAAGTTACATGATCAAACTGTATCAACTATTGCAAATGTGTAGTTGTAAGTTTAATTTACAATATAGTCAAAATGAAATATTGAGTTGACATCGATAGAAATGATTAAGATTCTTCATGTTTTTTTTTTTGGATGATTTAAAATTTAACTACAAGGGTAATGCCAAATAAACAATGTCATTACATAGTGCAACGCCAAATAAGCGAAGATCAGGCGACTCATCATAGGAAAGATGACAGCTCTCAATACCTCGAGAGAAGCTGCGGGATAAAAATCAGCATTTCAGCAAACAAACAAACCACAAGCAGGCTGACCAAACTATCGAATAGAGATATGAAGCCCATCAGACTCGGGGCGGCAAAGTCACTTCGCCAGTAGGGCTTGGAGTGAAGAAACTAAAAATGAATGACCAGTGATATGGCTTGACATATCCACCGCGAGGTTCAGGCTGAGCCATGGCGGAACCGGGCGAACTATCTCTTGGAACCTTGCCAGACACAATGGCATTCATGATGTTTTTTTGAAGTCCTTATCCGTATATGAGCCTTGATCAAGCTGAATTAAATGGAATATTAATCAGAAGCAATAATTTAGACCATTCCTAAAATGGACCAATGTCAGAGTCTTGAGACTACAAATTATTTACCACGGGAGCAATCCACCTTGATGGGCGCTCATAGCATTGGAGGGCCAGAAAAGCCAGAGAGCTCCCTTTGAGGAGCTATAACCCGACTGATTCCACCATCGGACAAGTAGAGCCGAGCTCGATCGATCAGTCGCGACATTGCCGTAACGAAAGCGTTGGAGACGCCGTGCCTTCCGTACTGTTGAATGCCGGAGACCGGTTTTCGCATCAGTAAATCGCGCACTCGTTACCGCTGCCGGAGGCCATCCGTACGCTGGATGCCAGAACCGCGGAGTTAGAACGCGACGCCACCATCGGCTGAACAACTTCGCGCCGCCAATTAGCCGGATCTGCGGTGCGAGTGGTGGGCGGGAGGGCTCCCACCATCTCTCGGTGGAGATATGGCGGCTGGCACGACGTTCTTCGCCATGGATCATCACGGGTTGACCGGAAGGCGTTGGCGAAATTTACCTCCGGCGGCGTGATCGACTTCTGACCGTGGATCGCGGCCCGGTGGTGGTGGTTGACGACCCCGAATCGTGGCGAACTTGGCACGCCTTACCGAACTGATGGATTGGATCGATTGCGGAATATCCCCACCGCATTGGCGGAAGTTTTGGGTGTACAATCTGGGAACCGCAGGCGGCGGAAGCTCTTCCATGGCGGATGGAGTGCCAAAGAAACCTGCCGTGAGGTAAATACAGTTGGCAACAAGGTGGCATGTTGGCGTGATCTCATAAGCGGAGATAGAATGGTTTTGATAAGTCAGACGGGAAGGGACCCTTGAAATCATTACCTCTTTTGGAAAAGCATTGATGTACCCTCATAGACTGGATACCGGATCGTCGACCAAAACAAGGCGGGTTAAGTCATCTTTGCGAATCGAGGATCTCTTGGCGTGGCAGATCGTTGTCAGATCTCAGTCTCTCATATGACTACCAGGAAAGAGCCGAAGTTCTCTGCGAGAAGACCAGTTGGAAGAAGCAGAGTCAAAGAAACTTGAGAAGGATGGGTTCCACTTGAGGATGGAGATCTCAAAGGCATGTGTTGAAGAGCCATTGAGGAGAGGAAACCTGCACATCTCTAAATTCTTGCTTTACTAATTACTATGTAGAAGAATTTCAAAGGAGACTTCTCCCTCGATCGCGGGTGTTCAGAAAGATTGCGGTGTGTCAGGGTGGATGGTGGGTGGGTTTGTCATGATTAGGGTTGCGAAGTGATCTCACTAAATTATCTTCATGTTCTTTGGTGATATTTCTATTTAAGTTTGTTATTTAATGTATTAAGTGAAGAAGCCCAGGAAAACTGCAGAAGCAAGTGGGATAAGGTGACATTCTGGAAGAAGCTTCATGTTCAATGAGTCCTGTTTCAAAAGCAGAAGCTAAAGACTGGACACCCACAGTAGCAGATCAGTGGCAGGGAGCAAACCTTCAAATGGTTAAATTCGCCTCATGGAACATAAGGGGTTTTGAGCGACACCGCTTAAGCAAAGAAGTCGTTAGTTTGTTGGGGCCCATAGCTCTTGATTTTATTATTATTAAATACGGAAACTCGGTCGGCAACAAATAAGGATAGAATCTTTGCTTCTATGTTTCGGGTTGTGATATGTCATATGACAATGCCACTTGGTAGTTGGTTTGTGTGCTGCAAGCGGTTCAACATTGACATCATCCCACCCTCTATGGATCGGGCAATACTATATTGCGTTCTGTATCAAGGACATAATAACTGTTTGATTGTTCGCGGTTGTATAATAACCCCGAATAACTACATTGATAGAAGGGTGTTGTGGCGTCACCTTAGTGGTGTGTGGTCCCATGGTGACAAAATCCATGGATCTTATTCTTGTTCACTTTGCAGTTCGTCGGCGGCGGGAGGTAATTTGGTGCGGGACACGGCCGCGATTGGGTTCACAGTGCCTATTCAACGCGGGATTTGGATCTGTTTAACTGCATGGGACCTACGTGGATGGCGGTGAAACTACATAGCTAGGAAGTTGGTTAATTCTCAAACCGATTTGTTTGGATATGTTTCCCAATGCCTTAGCAATCCATCTGACTGGATTATCGACCATTGTCCTACGATTACTAGTCTTAATGTGAATGAAGTCCGGCGTAGTAAGAACTTCCCGATCAAATTCTTGACTTTGGTAGGACCGTCTTGCATTCCTGAAGGTGTGAAGATGGTTGGGGAAGTGATATGTATGAACTCTGTACTGAACAAACTCAAATTTTGAAAGGTAGAAACGCGCCCTCAAACGTTGGTACCATTCCTTAGGTAATGATGAGAATCAAAGCACAAGGTCAAGTGGGAACTTAGAAGATTCATTAGGGATTCAATCTTAATTAAGGAAAAATTCGGATTACAGGCTTTGGGAGCAGGCAGCAGATATATATTCTGTTTCCAAGTGTTTGAGGTTTATTACTATTTGATTTAAGGTTGTTTTATTTTAAAGATTCAAGTCGAAGTGAAGTTACTTTATTTAATTTAGAGAAAGTGTTTTTCTTTGGGAAAATAGGGTTTCTATTTCTTAGAAAAAATATTTGCTTGATTTGGTGATTTAACCTTTGAGTTCAGGTGATGTTTATTTCGATTCTTTACTATTTTAGATGATTTGAATTGATCTGCACTATTTAGGAGTGATTTGTTCTTTGATTTATAAACACCTATTTGATTGTTTGTTCTGATTCTTTCTTATTTTAGTGATTTGTTTTTTTTTTTTTGGATAAGTAGCATTTATTCCAAAGGCAAAGCCCCACAACCATACCGGACCAAAGGCCCAAGTGAAACGGACGAACCTCCCACAGCGGGAAGAAGCGGCAGCCAAACGACCAGCCTTGACCCGAGCCAAATTAGCGGACCTTACACGTCCGGGTGGGTGACCGGCCCGAAGCCCGGAGAGCCCACAGCGGGCAGCGCCCGGGGCCCGGCGTAGATAAGGACTGGCGGTAACAGTATCGATAACCAAATGAAACGCGATGTCAGGAGATATTAGGGAAGGACATTCTCTGCGCGCGCCAAATACGGTCGGTGTTTTGTTTGTTCATTGCCCTCACATGTTTTTAGGGGAGGTCTTGTCGGTTTTTCGTTTTTCTTTGTGGCTTGTTATTGTTGTTGATGACGCGGCCTTTTTGGAAATAAATTCCTTCTCAAAAAAACTCTGTTGCGGTTCATCATACCACGAAGCTTGGAGATTCTGACACGTATTGCAGTGGATGAAGTGGCATAGGTGGAAAATCAAATCGTTTCATGTTATATTGACATACCACGAGCGGTGCTGGTGGTAGCGCGAGCAATCCTCTTGGTGATAGAACAAAGGATTTCCCTTTGGTAGCAATTACCCATGAACTCCATTCTCCCAATTCCGTGGAGTTCTAGAATTCCCTGCCAGCATAAAACTCTCAACCGGATAAGGCGGTGAACAGCGATAAAGCTCAGTGGTTCACATCTTACATTGTGTCGGCGAAATACGATACAAGATCAGTGTTTTTGCTGAAACACATGCTTACATGGGGCTCTCTGAATAGCGATAAAGCGATGAATCACATACTCTCACGATGAAAGCAGGAAGCTTGGGTGTGGTGGTTGACCTGTTATTTGGTGTATTGTTCAAGTGAGTTCCACGGGTGAATTCCCAGGAAAATGGGGTGTCCGAGATAAAATCCTCCGAGTCATCATTTATGAAGGTTAGACAACTAAACACTTGATAAGATTAAAATCTATACGAGTTTACAATTGTGAATTCCACTGCACATCATCAGTGGCATAAATATCTTATATAATCTGGTCTCATAATGTATGGAAGAGAGGTATAATGGATTCAGGAATCGTATATAAAAAAGTCCCACTACCATTTGTGCACCTTGTGACAGTAGAAGAGGGCTAACCATCGCGAAGCAATTTTGCGCGGATCCACGAGCAAAAGCCCAGAAGGTTTTGGCACACCACAGGCTCAGCTTCTGCATACCTTCTCGCACCCATGAACCCATAAAGAGTCCTTACATAATGTTTAAATATGTTTCAGACACATTTGCATCATTGAATCTTTGACGGCCTTGCCCCAGGCCACCCTCCTCCAACCGGAAGACAAATAGGCCTCCCAAGCGATCTTGACCAGTGAGAATTTGATTTTCGGACCAAGAGGCTTTGAAAGCTTGTTCAATCTGCATAACGAGCAACGAATTTCAGGTGCCATGTTTACTGCCAATACTGCGATACTATACAAGAAGCGGAATGTCCGGTACGCACCTTCCGCATATGATGATACCGCTTGTCTGAATGAATTACGCCCGAGAATTTTATCCGATGTGACGACGATTAAAATGGTGAATCTAGTTGGTCAGGAGGACTCAAGGTCTTTCCATGGGAACCTCCACGAGCCGAATCACGGTGTTCAATAGAAATCATTCTTAATGTCATCGCTCATCCAGGCCCAACGTGGCATATTCACTTGTTTATTTGATGACATCGACTTTGCCAACTGTACATCGTAGCATACGGATATATACTTGGAAAGGAAATATTCATGAAAGCTTAGATGGGTTAGAAGGCAGTTCGCGTTGTTCTGGAACTGAGTCAAGCTGTGGGCGTGTGACAATGACCTCGAAGTTCTCCATAACATGACTATTAAATGGAGAAAGTAGATCCCTTATACCCGGCTTTTCGCAAAACCCAGCTCACCATTTGATCTTGAGAGGAATGTAGAGGGTGAGATCGTTCCTTAATACAATCAGTCATAAATGTAGGTGTTCATGCTAGATACCCAAAAATGCGATATAATTATGTCAAATGCCTTCTTAATGTCAACTTTTTGGAGCATCTAGGAGGCTACTTTATGATGAAGTAGTTTGACCATTAGCTCTTGGGTGATAGGATATTATCAGGTAATGCTCAGACTGCACAAAACACAGATTGAGAAGGACTTATTATATCGGGGATCATTGACAAACCTGTTGCTATATCTTTGAAATGCATTATATAGTGATGCCAACCAGAGAGATTAGGTCTATAATCATTCCATAGTCTACCGGGATTCGGGACCTTGGGCACTTAAGCAATCGCGTACAGTGTCTCAGAAGAAACTACCAGTTTGAAGAAAGGAAGTCCTTTGCCCCTCGATGGCATTATAATGATGAATAGCGACCTTGAGAAAAAAAGGGATGACAAGTAGCTGGTGGGCTTTGTTTTATCAATAGAGAACATGGCCCTTTTTATCTCCTCATAGTAATTTCACTGCTAAAATGTCAGTCTTTGGCCAGACAGTGAACCCTGTAACATTCCATGTTCTTAGGTCAAGAAGGACCATCGGAGCATAATACTTTCTTGGAAAAAACCAACGACCTCTTTGATGGCCTCGGGTCATTAATTCATTTATCTCAGGGGTTATGACTTTTCATATGACCATTGCGATCAGAGCTTTAATGACTTGTAAACTGGTATGAATCTCAGTTGAACCGCTGAACCAGATTTTGTTTTTGAAGCTCTCCGCATAGGCTAGATCATGAATATTTAAAACACTTCCCTCTCATTTCCACCGACATGTGATTAGATGGGTACATTCGGTCTGACTATTTTGGGCATAGTTGAGTTCTCTAAGCACCACAGCAGTTCGCGACACCATATGAATGGAGTTTAAACGCCCTAAGGATGTACCGCCCTTTTTGTTTTACTGTCCAATCTTTGTACATATGTCGTTACAAACGCCTCAGCAGCCTTGATCTCAAAAGCGAGGGTTGGTGTTAAAATTAAAAAGAACTGAGGGGAATTTTTTCTGTGCTCGAAGCCAGAACTAATGTGGAGGCTTTATGGCGGAGAGCGATGATCAAATATTGAGTCTTGAACCTCCGATGAAATGCATTGGGGAATGTAGCCGAGAGCAACATTCATTTGTGAACGCTGATCCGACACCTTCTTGTTCTCCCCCTCTTGGGGTTAATGCGTTAGTATAGATTTGCGGAAGGAGACATCTAATTCAAGTTAGGCGGACATAACAGAAAAATCCACCATTGCAAATCACGGTATGTTTGCCCCGGTTCTGTGATAAATAGATTGGTGTTGAAATCCTGATAACAAACCATGGTTTTTGCCTACCTGCAGACCCACCATTGAAGATGGCGCTACGACGCTCTGCATATGGTGTGACACCATCCATATGAACTCAAATAGAAAGGATATCATGATAGCATTAACATGACAAAGTATTACTGGTCCATTGAATGCATAACATCAATACTCCACCATATCTTGGGTTTTCCCACAAATCCAAATTAAGTGAGGCATGATCATAATTATGAAACTAATTTCCAGGCAGGAGTAAAGGCGCAGTCTGTCCTTGTTATGCGTACGCACCGAGTTTCAGGAATACACATAAAATCAAAGAGTTTGGGACTCTATAAACGAGCGAACTTCTTTTTGCGCTGAAGTTGACCATTATATTCATGGCATTTAACATTAGGAGAACATCTGTACCCCAGCAAATGGTCATGAAGCAAGACTAGCTTCTTTAATTTCTCGAGAAGGCTTCTTCTGAGATTGTACTTGGTGTGAAGTCAGGCTCATCAACTCTCTTTGCTCTGCTTGAGCATTATCAGGAATAGGAGAGAGATCTGAAAAATCCTTCAGTATCAACTATGGATTCTTGTCTCCTCTTCCTCGAATTGTCTTGAACATCTGAAAACTTACCATGTAACCCAGGTTTGTTTGATGTAGTTAACCAACTTCACCCACCTCATCAACATTCGTAGCGGTATGATTACTTCCATCCTGTCTTGTGCGTTTTTTGCCTGTGGCTGTTCTTTGATGCGGTATCCACGGATATCAACTTAGTTAACCTGTATCTTGCATGGTTCTTACCTTGACCACAGCTCTGGCATAAATGTTTCAGAGTTCAGTGTTGGTGCTTCTGGACCGCTTCTTAACAGCGATTGAGACCATCTCCAATGAGTTAGCCAAAAACTTTGGCATCGAAAGCGATTTTTAACCCAAAGTGACTTTTGAGGATTTAGCTAATTTTATTAGTATCTCAGCGATGACATCTAGATTTTGCTATTCAAATCTAAAACTAATTTTACCAGTTTTCTTTAATAATTACATCATATACCACTTCATTCATTTATATCCTCAAACACTATAAAATGTTTAACAATTCATATATTCCCATATCAAGTAAAATGTTTTCATTAATTATAGTTCTTATAAAAGCCAAAGAAAAAGCCGTAATTTATCAACTATAGGGAAAAATATAATGTGTTAGATTAATAAGAAAATATGATCAAATGTAGTTGATAAATATTTTGTTGATATACAAATATATATTAACATTTCAGAAAGCAAAAAATGAATAAATAACATTATAAATATTAAATTATATATTTAATATAATTTTCTTGAAAACCTATTTATCTTTATAGCGTCTTATAGTTGGCGTGGTTCAACGCGGATTCGGCCTTGATCAAACAATGAACCGTGAGCCGGTAACTTTAGGTTGATTATGGTCAGTTTTTTAAACATTGACGATAATCTTGAGCTTTAGACATGTCATTCTGACTTATCAAAATCACATTGATTAAAAAACTGCATTAAGGTTGAATATGAATTTCTGATCAACGCGGCGTTTCAAAATTTTATTGAGGTTCTAAAAGACGTGGTTTCGGATGATTTACCTTATCGTTGGGTGACATCCAAATCACCTTCAACGGGGTTGTAAAAACGTCAAATTGATTTGACATGAAGTAGTGTATTGACTTGTCAAACCATCAGCGGGGTTGCAAAAGGCGATAAAGCCGGTCTCGATATATCGGATTCATTGACTTGTCAAATGCATGGGTTTATAAAAAGGCGATAAAGTGATTAATATGATGGTGCTGACATCGTCACCAAACATTGTAATATGGTTTCGGTTTACGATCGGTCTCGAAAACATCTATAAATTGAGTGTATTGACCACCCCACAATTTACCATCTTAGATTTCCATTTCTCCATCTCTCGAATGGTGCTTCTTCCAATCGTCATTGAATGATTCATCTTGGATGAAGAAAACACGGTTCGTATCTCGGAGTTTGAGGTGCTTTTCTGAGTGCAGACTATGGAGATAGAGTCGTTGACCATCAAATCTCGTGTGATCGTTAGCGGCAATTCTACCATTTATATGATTGCCGGTGATAATCAGATTCTGACAGAAACATTATTCGCCAGACGGTTTCGTCTAAGTCATTGGTAACATACGGTTTACCGCTCTGTTAACAATTATTCGATACCGTAAAAGAAAATCTTCAACCGTGAGTTGTCTGGTGAACAAAATGTTTGCACTTAGCGACCCCTTGCATACCAGTATGTCTGCGGACTCAATCGATAGGTATGTTGGTGGAAGACACAACTATGAGGTGTGTCAAGCGGTCTGCCGGTGGTAAGAAATTTTTGGGCTGAATAAGATGCAACCTTCTGAACATCATTTTAGGATTTATTCACGATAAACTAATTAGCATTAGCTTTCACGGAATCTTTGGGGGTTTAGATGTATGTTAGTTGAAGCCTCCCGGTGCATATGGAATGTATCGTATCACGGCGAAGCTGTCGTCTTTCGACCGGTGTCTGGCACATGGATATGGCATGCTTTTGGCATGCGGATCAACAATGACATTAACTTGACGCCTCCAATCTTAACTTGAGATTGTAGCCTCTGGTTCTACCATATAATGGCGACCATTGATATGGGATACTATCTTGACTGATATATCAGTAGCAAAGCAATTGTTCAATCAATTACATATAAGATTTGGCTCGCGTTCTTTACAAATAAACCTTGGGTTATAGAAGGATGTACAGAAACGAGCATTTGGGTTGCGCTACAAACTCGGTTTGCTTTATCGTTCGAGGGCGTGGGTGCATCACTGACTTGACTATATCGTGGCGGTGCATTATAATACATGATGTTAGGATGATAGGTTGGTAACCAGCGAACTTGTTCTGCGTTATTTGCTGGCAATGAGGACTATGATAACTGGGATTAATATTGTTCAACGATATCACGGGCGATAGCCTTTGATCAATTTATGACTAGAAACCGTACCGTCGATTAGACACCCACTATGCCCTGAAGCATTGTCATTACACGCCGTGGGCGTTACGGACTGGCGTTATAAATCAAATTTGCCTTATTTTACGATATTGCTGTTTTGCTGCTGTTATATTATGTTATGTTATTTGAATGAATTAAATTTAAGTTAGTGGCATCTTAATCATTTATAACGTTCAAAAATTTTGGATTAACATTTGTTTTCATTAAAGACAAATTTGGTAATGATTCAAAGCTGTATTAGTATCAAAGTTAGAACTACCCACATTTTCATTCTCTTGCCGATAGCATTCATGCGAGTTGATAAGCAATGTTCTTTGTTGAGCGATATGTGAGGTGTCCGCCATGGCCTTCGCATCATCGATCATTGCAGCTATCTTGACCGTCTTGCAATCTACAATTGCATCCTCCCTCATAGACACTCCTTGATGGTGAAGTTTTGCACCATATAAAGGTTACTCTCTTCATCTACAAATCAGGATAATTCATGAATCATTATCTGAAATGGGAATTACTAGTCTGTTTGGACTCGCCTTAGCACTGTCTGCTTTCTTTAAGTACTTTTCCTTCAGGGGTCTCTTCCTTGGAGGCTATTTTTACTATATGGATCTTGATCAGAGTCGAAGATACATGTGTTTCATGGGGACTCTCTGCGGGGGCGGGTTCTGATTGTACTGGTATAATCATCCGCCATACGATTATTTAAGCACCTCCCAACAATGATCATAAATCCACGGACTCCTAACTTCTGCTTGGAACATATTCATAGCTTGCATACGCTGAAGAAAAATAAAATGATATAAAATTATGGTTTTAAGCCGTTGTCCTCTGAAATTATAACAATATATAGCGGCCTCGTCGGTGATGTTAAAAACCACTTTGCGGCCTATTTGCGATCGTGGAGTATCCCTTGTTTCTTCAATAATAACCAGTTCATCTTAGGTTTTATACAGTGAGAACAAAATAAAGTGTTGGTTGAGGCTCAGCGACAGTCTCCAAAACTTGGCCATCGCTCGATCCCAAAACTTTGACATTGGTTTGCCAGTACAGTCACGGATCTTGGGTTGTGGTCAATAAGATATATCTTCCTGATGCTGCGTCTTTGGGTTAAGAAAGCTGCCATGTTGTGTGAAAGGAAGTACCATTTTCTGCCTACAAAATCAAATTAAATAAAAAATATTGTTACTAAAATTGGAAAAATTCACAAAAAATAATTAGAATTGAAAATTCATCAATTTTATTTATAGTTTAATATTTATAATATTCTAAAAGTTCATTAGAAAAATATTGTATTAATAAAACCATTAATTCATATAAATAAAGATTTTTATTCTAAATTATACAAAAATATGATTTACTGGTTTTGTATTTAATGTATCATTTTATTTATAATATTTTAAAATAAATGAAGTTAATTAAAATATTTGTAGTCTAATAAAAGTAATTAATTTATAAAGTAAAAATGTTATTTTTTAATTTCGTATTTTAAAGTATTTAAAAAAAAAAATTTAAAATAATACCATGATGATTTTTTCTCATTTCATTTTGTAAAATAAAAACGAGTAATTATTGCTGAGGTTTCTCAAATGATCGGCAGATGGGATGGCTTGGCCAGATCAAGTAGCCAGGGAGCAGGGATCACTCACAAGAATGGATGGGGAAGGGAGACGGCCTGGGAGGGTGGGTGGGCTAAGGATCTAGCCAGGAGGATCTGGCCACAGGGCCTGGGATTGGGAAGGAGATCTACGCCTGGGAGTGGGGATCCGCACACAGGGGGTGATCTACAATGGAAGGAAGACCGCCATCTACTGACAACCACAACACCGGGGAATGATCGAAGAGGTCACCTGGAGCCTGAGATGGCACGGCGACCTATGACCTGGACTACGAGCGAACGACCTAGCCACGTCACCCGCTTCTTCCCTTCTTCTTCGCTCAATTCCGAATCCAAAGGTATGAAATATGGGGTTTTTTTTGCTATTTATAAATAAATTTGTATCCTACTGGGAGTTCAAATGCATTCGTCTCCGCTTTTGGCTCACGATTTTCTCGTGTGATTCTCCTCGTTTTCGAGATTTTCCGCTTGTGGTTCAGTTTTTCGAGCCTCGCTTGCTTCCCAAGCTTCCAATCCGCTAGAATTCGAGGGTATCAATGGTTATTTTCACATTTTCGTCGAGCAACAAGGATCAGCTATTCCATTGATTTTGGTCGATCACTCGTATATCTCCACTACTCCACTTGGGCCGATCGCCGAGCCCGGTTTTTTGTCAAAATGTACCAAAACGGCTTGCTCCCCATTTTAGCTCATCAGCCGGTGGATGCCCGACAAGGCTACGCAAAACCGCTTGCATTCAGAGCAAAGATTAGTCCACGATATTCAATCCTTATATTAGAATAATTGCCATTACCCCCGATTCCGTAAGTATGTGATTAGGAAAACTGGGCAGCCAACCCCAACTCTCAACACAAATTTCGGCAAAGGATAACTTTGTCCTGCTCTGAGTGCATCAAGATGGAGCTAGATACCAACAAAGATTTCTGCTATGTACCCAAGACAAGTGCTTCATTCAATACTCCAAAGGTATATTGTAGAATTTTACCCAGATTGAACAGAGGGAGTTGAATGTCCAACATCTCCATACCCGTCCATGCACGTAGAATGAAATGTCTCCCAAAGAAGATGCCATGGTCCGTAATCCATAACTCCAATCCCGAGCCTCCAAGTCCCTAATCTAAAAAAAAAAAAAAAAAAAAATAATCCATTTTCTATCGTGGATATGTCAGTGATCTTCCTTCGCCTCCATAACCTCGTTAACTGTGGGAGATCTCACCACAGGAAATGGGAGTCGTTTATCCAGAAATTGCCCCACCAAACAACCTTTCCACATATCAATGCCTTCGTTCACCGCCTCCGCCGGAGGTTTGGCAACAAGCTTCCCATTTGCACTATGTGGTTTAAAGAACTGTAGTTGACCACATGTTTTCTCAGGCACTGAAAAAAGGTTCTTCCATGATTTTACTGATGGAGCTGCTTTCCCATCCAGAACACCACCCTATAAATCCTCTGTTCCATTGTCGGCCTTGTGTTTTGCACTTAGCTCTTTACCTTCCATAGCCGCTGTCTCATCCGCCCCGGAAATCACCATTACCGCGGTATTGCCAGCCACCATTTGACCATAGTCAGCCTCAACTCTAATCTGCATGTCTCTTTCTCATACTCCATAACCATCCGATACCATCCCCGTATACCTGGGCTCTCTCCCTCGCTTGTAGTGCTCTGGATGATGCCAACTACCACCGTGACTACTGGAAGTCTTCTCAAAGTACACAGCAGCCTGAACGAGCCGGGCTTGAGCCTCCTAGGAGCGAACCAAACCAGATCCGAAACCGACTCCTCCCGATTCTAAGCAAATGACGTAGTGGATCAAAGAATGTCGTGATCTGGCAGGATCCGTTCCATCGCTGATCGACTGGTAGAGACGCACCTCCGACGAAATGTCCACCCGCCTCGGGCCCTCCCCATTTCTCCCGCACGCTCAAAGAAAACACCCAAAGAGGTTGCTTCCTTGTGGGTTCGTGGGAACCCATATCTGGCTGGTCTCTTTGGTGAGGCCTACCACTTCAGGGGTCAAACCTCCTTCAACTCCCCGACCCCACCTCACGCACTTGTCATTTCGTGGAGATCATATGAGACGATATCCGAGCTTCTAGAGAGAGTGCTTCGCAGCCTTCCAAGAAAAAAATTCAAGAGCTGATTTGTTCCTCGATTTGTCATTGATTTTTTATCACCAAGTCTTGTCCTAAAAGTTATCTAGTTTCCTTTTTTTGTTTTTGGCCAAATATTTACTTTCCTTGTGGCCGAATATTTAGTTTCTATTCTTCATATTGTTTTGGCCTATTTAAAGGCTTGTTATCCCTATATTCTTCAAGTTTTAAGCATTTATAAAATTGAGAGTTTTCAATTTATCTGCCCTTAAAGAACTCCTCAACTTACTCCATATTCCGTGGCATTCATCAAGACTTGTCAATTCTGGATTCCTCATCACCGATTGGTGGATCAGCCCTCATATACTGTTGTTTCGCTTCCAACAAGAACTAGTCAAGGTCACTCATCCAAGCCGACATTAGAGCTGTTCTTCCGAAGCAATCTGATCACTGCCCCCACAAAGTCGACTCGGTTCGTATCATTCGTGTCGATAAACAGGTTCTATTTTTCTGGTTTGCCTATCTTTTATTTTTTTGGATAAGTAAGAATTTATTTCCAAAAAGGCCAAAGCCCAACAACAATCAATACAATACAAGAAGCCACAGGCCACTAGAAAAAACGAAAAACGAACAAAGACCTCCCCTAAAAACATGAGCGGCAACACCAAACAAAATCACCCGACAAACAAAGAAACCAAACCAATATAATCCACAAACCACACAAGCGAAACCCCAAATAGAACTAAACCAGCTCACACCCATTCCGCAAAGCAACCAAACCACAACCCACTCACGCCGCAAAAGCAACCGTGACCACCAATGACCTAATTCCCAACCGTAATTAACCATCAATCACCCACACCTACCATGGTCAAGAATCAATATTAGCTGAAAAGACCATCTCTCACACGCCTCGTTTCACTGATTGTCCGCCGTTAACTTTTTGAAAACTAGAAATTTTAAACAAACGTCATTACAAATAAGATGAAAAATAGCATCACTAGAGAAAAGATGTTCTTCATAAACTCTACTATTCCGCTGTTCCACAAATGATATATGGTTGCACCCCACGCAATCCTATCTTTTATTATTATTATTATTTTTTCTTTGTCCGAACCATCTTAGTCACCACTTTCATCCATACCTTCTAAATTCCGTTCAACCCCAATTTCATTCACAACCTATTATCTACTTCATCCCAAGTCCGATTTTCTTCATTCTTTTTTTTTTTTTTTTTTTAGGATAAGTAAGCATTTATTTCCAAAAAGGCAAAGCCCCACAACCAAAGAATACACGGACCAAAGGCCCAAAATTACGTAAAACTACGTAACCTCCCCTGTAACCCAAGGAAAGGCAATGCACTCCAAAACAAACTTCAACAACAACCAAGGAAAGCAAACTAAAACAAACAGACACCCACCCACATCCCGGTGGGAGCGACCAAACCCCAAAGCTCCAACCCAACCCGGCTAAGGCACCCTGTGCCCAAAAGGTGATAAGGACTCAACCAGCAACGAAAACCATCAATCAACCAAATGAAACACCAATGTCAAGAATATTAAGAGGGAAGGACCATCTCACACATAGCTCTGTTCACTGGATTATCCACCACCTTCTGGAAACTTGAGATTCTCAAATTTTTACATCGTTAAGCAAATGAGATGAAAATAGTATCACTTTGAAAATAAATATTTACAAATTCTACTATTCCGTCTATCTCACAAGTGATAAATGGTGAGCACCCCAAGCAATCCTCTTGGTGATAGAACAAAGGATTTCCCCCTTTGGCAGCAATTACCCATAAGAACTCATTCTCCCAATTCCGTGGAGTTCTAGAATTCCCACATAACCTTAAACTCTCAAATCCGATACCAAAGAAGTGAATTGGCAACCAAAACAAGTGGTTCCTCGTCTACTATGCTAGTCCTAAATAGAAAAACACACGATATAGAGTCTGGTCATGCCCCCACCCGAAGCTTGTTCAGACAACCACCCATCCCTCCGATTTTCTTCATTCTTGATCTGATATAATTTGTTATCGTTTTCTTTAGTGAACCATCCATCCTGTTAAAAAAAAAAAGTAAAAGTAAAGGAAAAGAATCAGGTTGAAAAAAAGTCTAGAAACGGGAAAAAAAAAAAAAAGCTCGAAAAAAAAAGTCAAAAAAAAAAAAAAAGTCGAAGCGATATTTTTTTTTTTAAGTATATTATCATTCAGTTGTTGGAAATCAAGTCCCCAATTTAGTATAAAAAAATAAATAAATAAAGCTTGAATATTTTTGATATGTTTTTGATTGAATTTTTCGCAAAATCGATTGTTTTGACAGTTCCAAAAGAACTGTAAAGAGAAATTCTAAGTGGAAAGGCAAGAGTGGTCAGATTATTAGAGTGAAAAAGCCAAATATATTGTGTGAAAAACACGAGCGAACCGAAAGGATTCATTCTTCGAGTGAAAACCCGTGGAGCAAAGATTTGAGGTCCTACTTTTTTTCTCTCTAACTCTTGTTTTTATAAAGACTATGTCAAACAACAAATAAGATCTAAAGGTGTGGCGTTGACATGAAGTTCATTATGCAGCTCAAGTAGCGGTACGTAGAATGTTTAGGGTCGAATTGGAACAATTCCATGAGAGGGTAGAGAGAAGCTTCTCGAAAGACCACGAAACCCTCCCATTGCATGAAGGGAGGTGGGTCGCTACAGTTAGGCTGGGTATCAAGAAGAGTATGACGGAGGAGACTTTGAAGATGAGAATGGTTATGATTCGAGTGTCAGTAACAGAGGTGTATGGGGGAGACATGGAGAAGATAGGGAATCTGGAAGATAATAATTGGGAAACATTAAGATGAAGATTCCAACTTTCCAAGGAAAGCAATGACCCCGAGGCATATCTTCGAGGGGAGAGGAAGGAGAAGGTAGAGTTGGTTTTGATTGTCACCATTATTCCGAAAATAAGAAGGTGAAGCTTGTCAAGAGTAGAGTTCTCGACATGCCATAGTGCTGGGACCAATCATAGTGTTGAATAAGAGACTAATAAAGGGTTACTCCAAGGGAAACATGGGAAGAGATGAAGAGGGTGATGCGGGAAGAGATTTGTCCCGACTTACTACTACCGCAGAATTGTACAACAAGTTGCAAACCCGAGGCAAGGTAAACAAGTGTGGAGGAGTATTATAAGGAGTACTGAGGTTGCAATGGCCGAGCCACAGTTAAGATCGAGAGGCTACCATGGCGAGTTTCTAGCTGTTTAAACTGAGGATTCAAATGTGGTGGAATTGCAACATTATGTGGAGTTGGAGGGATATGGTGCATAAGGGCCATCAAGATTGAGAATCAAGTCAAGCAGTGAGGGGTATTAGTAACACACGTTTCTATACCTAATCCAAGTTCATCTAATTTGAAATCAAATCAATGGAGGGAAGGAAGAGGAGTCACCCAACGCCAAGCATAAAAAATGTAACTAAAACAAGAGGGGAACAAACTAAGGAAACTATGGTAAACCCATTCTTTCACTACTCTAATCGTGATATGCAGGTTTTAAATGCCAAGGCAGGGTCATATAGCAAGCCAAATGTCCGAACAAAAGAGTCATGGTGATTTGCGACAATGGTGAGATTGAAACGCATAAATGAGTTGATTGTGATTCCCTATGCCATCCCTTAGAGGATGCTGGATGATGAGGAGTACCCCAGTCTAAGGAGAACTAATGGTGGCCGAGGGCCTTAAGTGTGCAAGCTTAAGGAAGATGACGAGACGCAACGGAAAACATTTTTCACACTGGGGTGCCACGTCCAAAACAAGGTATGTAGTGATCATTGATGGGGAAGTTGCACTATCAGTCGCTTAGCACAACCATGGTGGAGAAACTAGGAATGCAAACAAGTAAGCATCCTCGACCTTTATGTCAGAATGGTCACCGATGGGGAGGTGCGGTGAATAAAAACAAGTAAGGCCCTTTTAGCATTTGGAAATACGAAGATGAAGTTTGTGTGACGTAGTTCCCATGCAAGCCGGGCACTTATTATTAGGAAGACCATAGTACTTGATCGAAAGGTTACACTGCCACTAATAAGTACTCGTCAGGCATTAACTAACTGACTGCTACTCTTGTTCCTTTACCAAGTCAAGTTTATGAAGACTGGCGAGGTTGCAAAGGAGAGTGAACAAAAGAAAAAGAGTGAAAAGAGAGTGAACAAAAGAAAAGTGTGAAAAGAGGAGAGTGAACAAAAGAAAAAGAGTGAAAGAGAGGAACAAAATAAAAAGTGTGAAAAGAGAGCGAAAGCAAAAAGAAGGAGAGTGACAAAGCAAGTGACTGAAAATTTAAGAGAAAAGGAGAAAACCAATTTCTATCAAGGGGCAAGTGAGGTTAAGAGAGCATTGTTCTAAACAAGCCTATGATTGTACTTTCAGACAAAGAGGCACTTTTATCACTAACCAACTTGACACTTCTTTTGCCAAGTTCTATTGTCTCATAAGTTTCCACATGTCTTTCCAAAGGTTTACCTCCTATCCGAAGGATCGAACATCAAATTGATTTTGTGCCTAGTGCTACCATTCTGAATCGACCCGCTTATAGGCGTAATCCCGAGGAGACAAAGGAACTCCAAAAGCAAGTCAGTGAATTGATGGAAAAGGGATATGTCGTGAGAGCTGAGTCCATGCGTTGTTCCGTTGATTTTAGTTCCCATAAAGGATGGACCGCTTGAGGATTCAGACATTGTCATGCCATCCACAACATTATGGTTATGATTTGAGGGACGAATCTTTCGAGGAGCTTAGAAGATTCATTAGGGATTCAATCTTAATTAAGGAAAATTCCGTATTCTCCCGAGGCTTTGAAAACCTTGAGACGCCGAATATATTTCTCGTTTCCAAGTGTTTTCAGTTTTATTACTATTTTGATTTGGAGTTGTTTTATTTAGAAAGATTTATTCTCCAAGTCAAAGTGAGAAGTTGCTTTATTTAATTTAGAAAGTGTGTTTTGCCAGGGAAAGGAGTTTATATTTCTTTAGAAAAGATTTGCTTCGCATTTGGTGTTGATTTGTCAGCCGATTTGTTCCCCGACGGCGCTATTTTGGTCGATTTGTTCCCCGATTTGTCGCTATTTTGAGAGATGTGATTTGTTCCCCGATTTGTCGCTATTTTGGAGCTAATTTGTTCCCGATGCCGTTTATTTTGGAGAGCTGATTTGTTCCTGATTTGGTGCTGATTTTTTATTACCAAGTCTTGTCCTAAAAGTTATCTAGTTTCCTTTTTTTTGTTTTTTGGCCAAATATTTACTTTCCTTGTGGCCGAATATTTAGTTTCTATTCTTCATATTGTTTTGGCCTATTTAAAGGCTTGTTATCCTTGTATTCTTCAAGTTTTAAGCATTTATAAAATTGAGAATTTCAATTTATCTTTGGTTCTTTAAAGAACTCCTCGAACTTACTCTGCTATTCCGTGGCGTCTGAGTCCCAGACTTATCAATCTGAATTTCCATCACCGATCGTGGCATCCTCATATACCGCGGTTCTGCTCTCCATATAAGCAACGGGTCAAGGTCATCTATCCAAGCCGACATTAGAGCTGTTCTTCCGAAGCACTGATCACTCTGACTTCTCACAAGTTGATTCGGGTTCAGACGGGAACCGCGTGAACGCAGTAAATGATGCCGTGGAGAAATTAAATCAGGCCCAATCCAAATTGCTGCACAATCCGACTGATCCGTTGCTGATGGATGATGAGAGGAAGTGTCTAAAAGAGTACCATGATCTTGCATATGCCGAGGAGGGGTTCTTAAAACAAAAGTCTAGAGTCCAATGGCTCAAACTTGGAGATCAGAATACGAATTACTTCCACAAAGAGGTCAAGGCTCGAAATGCTCGAAATGCGATAAAAATCATAACATCCGGGAATGGGTGCAGAATTGAAGACCCGTTGGCAATCAAAGAGGAAGCAGTGCGCTACTTCAAAGATATTTTATGTGTTGATGGTCCACATAGTGCTGAATATAGCACTGATGGATTTGTTTGGTCCTAGCAGCATCTGAATATATTAAATGGTGAAATATCTCAATGAGGAGTGTCAAGATGGCCATGTTCGATTGATGATAATAAAGCTCCGGCCCGATGGTTTCTCCGCCTTGGCTTTTCAAGGCCGCATGTTATACTGTGGGAGTGATGTGAAGATGCGTTGATCTCCTTCTTCAACTGGGCAAAGATTCTTCATGAGATTAATCAGACCATTATCGCGCCTTTGCGCTCAAGGTCCCTAATCCGAGTCTATGAATGATTATGCTCAATCTCCGCTTGTAACACTGCTTATAAGTGCACATCGAATATTATTGCAAATGAGGTTTAATCTCTCTCAAGCAGATTCGAGATTATTATGTCCCGATACAACTTAGTGAAAGCCTGAGTATAGCAGTATAATATCCTTATTACCTGTAGAGCTTATGATCAATTATCACCTGATAAAGGTCCTCCTGTGTGTGCACTCAAAGTTGATATTAAGAAGGCTTATGACACAATCGCTGAGTCAGATCTCGGGTATCTTAGCTAGTATAAACCCCGTGGTACCTCTTAGAATGTATTAAGGTCATATCACCACCCCATTCTTCTCTCAGACAAGAAATGCGAGCCGGGCGGGTTTTTTTTTTACTAGCAAACGTGGTTTAAGGCAAGGGGAACCCTTATCGCCTTTATTATTTATCATTGCTATGGAGGCTCATCCCCTTTTCAAAGGGCTGCCCGAAATGCATTTTCACTTCACCCGAAATGTAGAACACTTAACTCATCTAACCTTTGCGGATGATATTTTTCTTTGGCCTATGGACGAAGTCCAAAGAGACCAAGCTTATAATGGGATGAGCTAAAATGTGTTCAAGGAATTTTCTCCGGCCGTTGTGTGAACAAACAAAAGAGTGCAATATTCATTGGCTCTGCAAATGGTGAAGCTAAGTCCGAATTATCGAACACCATCGATTCGCTTTTGGGAGCTCTCTATGAAATATCTCGTATCTCCATTTGATCTCTACAAGGTTGTCCCACGGTGATCAAATTTACTAGATAAAAATCATTAATTCACTTGAACAAGTGTATCTTTTTATGAATGAAATAATTGGTTCGGTTTTATATAGTATCCATGATGCAAGGTTGGGACCGTGATGGATGATCCAGAAGTTTAGGTAAGACAAAATTAGGCCCTTCATAAAACACAAGGTTTGTAACGGTAGTGGACTTTTTGTAGCGGATTTCCGGAATCCTGCTGGTCCACCTATCCCGCACATGGAGATCTAATTGTATATGATTCACTATCCAAAGTAATGCCCAAGTAGCTGAGGTTATCACAGTAGGTGGAACTGCCTATCGCGACTTCGGGCTGACCTTATCGATGATCAAGAATAGGTGTAAAATCATCATCTTGATGTTACTAGAGAGGATATCATTTCATGGGACCTCTGGGCTCTTTCCTGGGTCTTCACTGGCATCCAATTTTGAACCATTTTTAGACTAAAATGCCTGGTGGCTACCGGCATCATACGATATGGTTTCCTTGCTTATCGAGAGGCGGTCATTGCTTGGTTGACCGTTCAGGACAGGTTGGCTACACAAGACAAACTGCTTAAATGGGGTTTGACTAACTCCATATCATGTGTATTCTGCAATTCTAATGTTGAAGACAGGAATCATTTGTTCTTCAATGCAAATTCATCATTGGTATTGTCGAGGATATATGTGGGAAATGTTAGATTACCAAGGAGTTGGGAGAATGAATTTCGTGTGGTACAGCCAAGGGAAGTCTTTTAGCGCTATAATTAAGAGGATTGCGTGGGGGACAACCATATATCACTTGTGGAGACAACGGAATAGTAGAGTTTTATGAGAACATCTTTTCCCCTGCTGATGCTATTTTTCATCTTATATGTAATGACGTTCGATTAAGAATTTCTAGTTTTCAAAAAGCTGCGGACAATCCAGTGAACAGGGCAATGTGTGAGAGATGGTATTTTTCCACTTAATATTCTTAGCCATGGTAGGTTGTCTGGGTGATTGATGGTTCTGTTCTGGTTGGGGCTGGTCTTTGGTGGTCCTGGTTGCCTTCGCCCAGGCTGTGGGGCGGGTTGTGGTTTGGTTGTTTTGCCCGGAATGTGGGTGTGAGCTTGGTTTTGTGTTCTCTTTTGTTGTTGGCTGTTTGGGCTGTTGCTCCCTCCTATGTTTTTAGGGGTGGTGCTGTCCGTTTTTTTTCTGTTCCCTTGGGCCTTGGGCTCGTGTATTCTTTGGTTGTGGCGTTTTGCCTTTTGGAAATAAATTCTTAATTATCCAAAAAAAAAAAAAATGGGTTTGGGGTAGTTTTCTTGGGCCAAAATAGGTTATGGATGAATTTGGGAGATTTTCTAAGTTAAGAAAGGTGAATTTATGGTATATAAGGGGGAAAAGGAATTATTTAGGAAGGTTTTAGTAGTATGGAACATAAGATTTGGGAAAGTTTTGGGTTGAGGTTGAAAATTTGGTTATGGAAGTTTGAAAAGATGAGATGGTGAGGAGAGTAGAGTTTGCACAAGAGTGGTTGCTAAGTTAGTAAACGATCCACACAAGATCGATGATGGAGTGGCGCATGATGACTATGGGCTGAGTTGATTGATAAAAATTTGAACAAGACTTCGCCGCAAGGAATCCACCTAGGTATGAAGCCAGGAACTTCGTCCCCGAGGAATCCACCCAGAGATAAGAGAACAAGAGAACTCTTAAAAATATGAAAATATTATTAAACTTGAGCTGGTTGTCAGACTACATTAGGGATATATATAGCCCGTACTTTCTAAATCAAAAAAGCAACTTTTACTTTAACTAGGAAAAGAAACTTTCTAAATTACAAAGAACAACTTCTACTTTTAACCTGAGCAACCACACAGAAAAAACGGCACAAAAAAAAGGCTGGCGAAATGCTCTACAGAGGCGCTGGATATCGTCTCATAGCGATCTCACAGAAATGACAAATTCTGTGGTGGGGTCGGGAGTTGAAGGAGGTTTGACCACAAGTGGTAGGCCCTCCCAAAGGAGATTCGCGGATGGGTTCCCGAGAGAAACCTGAGGAAGCAACCTCTTTGGGTGTGTTTTCTCGACGTGCGGGGAATGGGAGGCGCGGCGGGAGGAGGACTCGTCGGTCGTCTCTACCACCGTCGATCTCAACGATGGAGCGGATCCGCGATTGACATTGGCTGATCCCTCCGTCCGTTCTTAGAATCGGGAGAGTCGGTTCATTTTTCGGATCTGGGTATGGTTCGCTCCCAGGGCTCGAGCCAGCCGATCAGACGCGCTAGCCTTTGAAGACTTCCAATGGTCACGGTGAGCCGTTGGCATCATCCAGCGAGCACTGCAAGCGAGGGAAGACCGGTATGCAGGGGATGGTATCGGATGGTTATGGGTATGAGAAGAGACATCTGGGTCAGGTTGAGACTGACTATGGTCAAATGGTGGCCCAGCGATACAGGTAATGGTGATTTCAGGGGCGGATGAGGCAGGCGACTAGGAAGGTAAAGGCTAGTGCAAAACCGCAAGTGACGGTGGAGCGGAGGATTTAAAGGGTGGTGTGGATGGGAAGCGGCTCCATCGGTAAAATCATGGAAGAACCTTTTGAGTGCACGAGAAAACAGTGGTCCTTCACAGTTCTTTAAACCACATAGTGCAAATGGGAAGCTTGTTGCAGGCTAGGAGAGCGGTGAGCGAAGGCATTGATATGTGGAAAGGTTGTTTTGGTGGGAGCAGGCTCACGGATAAGCGACTCCGTTCCTGTGGTGGTGGTTGCTTGAGTTATGGGGCGAAGGAAGATGCGACATATCCACGACCGAAAATGGATTATTTTTTTTTAGATTCAGGGACTTGGAGGCTCGGGATTGGGTTATGGATTCTGGACCATGGCATCTTGCTGGGAGACCATTCATTCTACGTGCATGGAGACCAGGTATGGAGATGTTGGACATTCAACTTTCCTCTATTCCAATCTGGGTAAAATTCTACAATATACCTTTGGAATATTGGACAAGCACTTGTCTTGGGTACATAGCAAAGTCTTGTTGGTATCCGCTCCATCTTGATGCACTCACTTGAGAACCGGACAAATTTATCCTTTGCGAAATTGTGTTGAGGTTAGGAGTTGGCGCAGTTTCCTAAATCTATATACGGGCGAGGGTAATGGCAATTATTCTAATATAAGGATTGAATATCCGTGGACCCATACTCTGTGTACCAGCAACCAAGCAATGAAGGATGCAAAACTCACGCGAGGATAAGCGAGGAGATGCGAAGGGCCAAGCCATCCCACTCGCCGAGGTGGTACGATATAGAACCACCTGACATTTTGGATGTCACTCACGGATGGATACCAAACCCCGAAAACCCCGACCATAATCGAGAGACCCACTTGTGAAGCGATGCGATGCCACTCATACAAGCCCGGCCAATCTGATGGGCATCATGCCTGGCGCCAAAAGCCGTAGAGGCGGCGAGCCAGACCTTTGGTTGTTTGGTGCCTTTGCCGTGGTTGTTGGCCCCATTATCTTTGTGATATTTGGTTGCATTTTGCCACGATGGGGATTTTTGAGTGAAAAGGATGGCTGAAGCAAGCCCAGGTAAAGTTTTTAGTCACTTACTAGAAACATACGTGGTGTGTTTCATGGTGGCTGTAAAGCGGGGTCGGATGTTGGAGTGCCTCGGGTGTAGCGATTCTTTGTTGTTGTCTCCTCCATAGGGGATGGTTTCCAATCTCGCGAGGATTGGACTTTTTGTCATTCTTGGTTGTCCTTGAAGAAGCTGAAACATGTTGGCAAGTCGGCTAATGCTAGTGGTGTTGTGGATACCATATGCGTACATATTATGTATATTGACTAATCGCTCGGGTGGTCTATTTCTCGTTCGATTCTTGATTTACCTTTGTTTGTGGGGTTTGTTAATTTTGAGTGTTAGTTGTATCCTGCATTTTAAGTTACATGGATTTTATTTTGGTTTCCACATTATATAAGGTTGTGGGCTTATGTTTATAGATGGTCGGTATCTTTGGTCGTATTGCTTGTTGCCATTTGTAGGGTTGGATTTAACGTGGCTTGTTGGTTCTTGCCCTATATGTGGGATCTGTATCGGGCTGATGCCCTTTCCTAGGTTTTTAGGGAGGTGTTGTCTAGTTTTTCTTTTTCGGGTGCTGTGACTCCCAGTGTATTGTTCGTTTGGGGCATTGCCCTTTTTGGTAATAAATTCTTAACTATCCAAAAAAAAAAAAAAAATATCCGTGGACCCCACAATGCTGCTCTGAATGCAAACGATTTGGCCATAGCCTTGTCAACTGCCAAGTTAAGAAGGGTCCAGGAAGTACCAACACTAATCCTAGAAATATTTCAGAGCTTGAGAAGGTGGCTGATGTGAAGAACGATGTGCAGGATACAGGGTTAACGAAGTTGATATCTATGGATACCAGTGATTTAACGAATGACAGTGGTGTTAAAAACAGTACAGAAGACAGGGATGGAAGTAATCATACTGCTACGAATGTTGATGAGGTAAGTAGGTTGGTTAACGACATTGTAAACAAACCTAAGTTACATGGTAATGCCTTTGCATGTCTAGCCTGTCTAGGGAAGGAGACGGCTAAATGCATAGTTGATGCGTGATTTTCGATTCCTCTCCTATTCGGATACGTTCAAAGCGGATAAAAGAGGAGTTGATGAAATTTGGACTTCACGGTGCCAATCTCTAGGAAGAAGCTCAAGAAATTAAAGAAGCGGAGTCTTGCTTCTAAGCAGGACCTAGTGGCGGGGGGGTATGTACAGCCTCCTAATGGTTAAATTTTCTTCATGGAATATAAGGGGCTTGAATGACCCCCTTAAGCAAAAAGAAGTTCGTTCGTTTATAGAGTCCCAGGCTCTTGATTTTGCGTGTGATACGGAAACTCGGGTGCGATGTGCATAACAAAGGACATAATTTTGCGACTTCTTAGGGTTGGAAATTGTTTCATAATTATGAGTCATGCCTACTTGGTAGAATTTGGATTTGTGGAAACTAGATAAAGGTGAGTATTGATGTTATCCATTAGTGGACGAACGTACTGTCATGTTACTACTATCAAGGACAATCTTTCATTTTGGTGCTCGGCAGTATATGCTTTAAATAACTACATGGAAAGAAGAGTGCTGTGGCGTCATCTTCAATGGTGTGGGCCCGTGGTAGGCAAAAATCCATGGTTTGTTATCGGTGATTTCAACACCACTAGATTTGTCAATGAAGTGCAGGGGTAACTTGTAACAAAGTTTAGCGATGGTGATTTTCATGAGTGTATGCATTCAACTTGGAATTAGATGATGTCTCCTTCATGGGACCCATATTTACGTGGATGAACCGGCAAGAGGGGGAGAATTTCATAGCTAGGAAAATGGATCGTTGTCTACAAAATGAATGTTGCTTGGACATATTCCCCCGATGCATTAATGGAGGTTCGACATACAGGTTATCGATCATTGCCCTCTGGTCTGAAGTCGAATGTGGCAGGTTCTTGAGCACGGGAAAAATTCCCGCTTTAAATTTTTTAATTTTGGGGTGACCACCTGCTTTTTTTTTTTTTTCTTGAGATTGTGAAGGTTGCTTAGGAGTGTGAAGTGCTTGAATCTTTCGGTATACGGTCAGCCTTGAAAAATGAAAAGGGTAAAAGCATCCATATGGCGTTTAACTTCCATTCATATGGTAAAGGTACGCGTGAACGTGTTGTGGAAGCTAGGGAGAACAGACCAGGCCCCGAAATCTTGTCTTTGAGCAGTCCGTCGATCACATGCGGTGGAAATGAGAGGAAGTGTTTAAGAATACCATGATCTGCTTTATGCGAGGAGGGCTACAAAGCGAGAAATCTAGAGTTCGGTGGCTCAAACTTGGAGATCGAGGAATCACGAGGGTTTCCATAAAGTACATCCAAGCTCGGAATGCACGGAATGCGATAAGAGTCATAACTTTCGGAGATGGATGCAATTGATGACGGAGGCCATCAAAGAGGAAAATTGTTGGTTTTTCAAGAAAGTATTATGCTCGATGGTCCTTCTTTTGACCAAGAATACATGGACAATGTTGGTGGGTTCACTTGGTCTACACAGCACCTGGACATTTTAAAGGGTGAAATTACTCATGAGGAGATCAAAAAGGCCATGTTCTCTATTGATGAAAACAAAGCCCGGGCCCAGATGGTTTCTCTGCCCGGTTTTTCAAGGCACAAGTGGTCTATCATTGGGAGTGATGTTGTTGAGGCGGTGACTTTGCTATTCCGTCGGTGAAATCTCGGTCTTACTGATCTGCTGTTGGCAAGATCTATCAGAACACATGAAATATTCTGGAACTAATCTCTATTATACTATAATGTACATTTCGAAGATTATAGCTGCGAGGTTTAAACAATGCATCCCTGATATAATAAGTCCTTCTCAATCAGGTTTTGTGCAAGGTCGAATTGTGTGATAATATCCTTATCTGAAGTAATGGTGTTCGCTGGCTTGATGGGCCTCTAGATGTCAACTCTAAAAGTTGACATTAAGAAGGCATTTGACACAGTGCGGTGTATTTTGGGTATCTTAGGCGCATGGGAACACCCTACATTTATGATGGATTGTATTAAGGAATGCATCTACCCTACATTCTGTATCGGTAAATGCCGTGTTGAGCTAGCGGGTTTTGCTAGCAAGCGGGGTGAGACAAGGGGGATCACTTTCTCCGCTTTTATTTATCATTGCCCTATGGAGGCCCTTTCTGGAAGTCATTGTATTATTTGCCTTTGTGGCGAGATTTTCGGTTCCATCTAATGCGGGAACTCGGCCTAACCCATCTAAACTGGATGACATTTTCCTTTTACGGAGGACAATATCCGATTGTACAAGTTATGATGGGTGAGTTGGCAAAGTTTGAAGCGGTTAAGGCTGCAAATAAACAGCGAAGAGTGCCATTTTTCATGGCGGGATGAGCGATGACATAAGAATGATTTATTGAACACCACGAGTTGCAGTTTGGGGAGTTCCCTATGAAATATCTTGGAGTCCTGCAGTCTCAACTAAGACTTACCCATTAAAATTTGTCGGTAGCCTCTTTGGATAAAATTAGGCGGGAATTCATTCGTGAATGACGAGCATTATCATATGCGGGAAGGGTGCGACTGATTAGATTGTTTTGTATAGTATTAAAGCGATGTTAGTGCGACTGTTTATAATTCAGAAATTCACAATTGCTAAGATTGAGCCGGCTTTTAAAAGCTTCCTTTGGTCGGAAAATTGGGAATTCATCAAGCGAAGATCGAGTTGGGAATTGGTTTGTCTTGAGAAGGAAGGAGGAGTGGTTTGGTATCTGTCGGGTTAAAATTCGAATGATGCAAATGTTATGAAACACATTTGGAATATTTTTATAGTAGGATAGCATGGTCGCATGGGTGCGGAGAAGGTATATGAGAAGCGGGAGCTGTGTGGGTGTCTTTAAAATCCATTCGGTTTTCTCGTGGAGGTGGCGAAAATTACTTGGTTGAGATGGGTGGGACCCTTCCATGACCACAGGTGCCTGATGAGTAAGGGGACTTTTTATGGCATGACTCACGGAATCAGGTTGGCCCTCTTCTTGTGGGGACATTATCATATATGATTCAATGACTGTAATAATAACAAGTGTAGAGAAGGTTGTTGGTGTTGGGTGGAATTGGCCCATTCTGCAAACCTGTAGGTCTAATCGCTATCAAGAATAGTTGTTCCAACTATAGCTGCCAGTGACTCTAGAGAGGATTTTATCTGTTGGTTGTTGGCACATACGGGAATTCACGCCGAACTCGGCTTGGAGCAATGTTAGACCAAAAGTAGATGGTCGTTGGCACCATACGATCTGGTTTCCTCAAGCTATCAGGAGACATGCATTCATCGTTTGGTTGGCCATTCAGGATAGATTGGTTATGCAAGACAAGCTTCTCAGGTGGGGCATGACGGACTCTATATCGTGTGTTTTCTGCCGGAATAATGTGGAAGACAGGAACCACTTGTTTTTAGTTGCCATTCACTTCTTGAGAATTAACTGGTTGAGAGTTTTAAGGTTATGTGGGAATTCTAGAACTCCACGGAATTGGGAGAATGAGTTCTTATGGGTAATTGCTACCAAAGGAAATCCTTTTGTTCTATCACGAGGATTGCTTGAGGTCTTACCATTTATCTTGTGGAGGCAATGAATAGTAAATTTATGAAAATATTTATTTTCCGGTGATGCTATTTTTTCATCTCATTTGTAGCGATGTAAAGTGAGAATCTCAAGTTTCGGAAGGTGGTGGATAGCCCGAGTGAGCGAGCTATGTGTGAGAGATGGTCAGCCCTCCCTCTTAATATTCTTGACATTGGTGTTTCATTTAGTTTGATTGATGGTTTGTTCTTCAGTTGAGTCCTTGCTCTGCGATTGAACAGGTGTTTTGCTGGGTTGTAGGTACAGGCTTTGGGGTTTCGGTCACTCTACGGGATGTGGGTGGTCACATTGTTTTTGGTTTGCTATCCTTGGTTGTTGTTAGTTGTTTGGTACATTTGCCTTTCCTTGATTTGAGAGTTAAATCGGATTTTATAGGTACAGGCCTTTGGTCGTGTATTCTTTGGTTGTGGGGCTTTGCCTTTGGAAATAAATGCTTACTTATCAAAAAAAAAAAACAACTACTTAGCCAAAAAAAAAAAAAAAACAACTTCTCTTTGCTGGGAAAAACTTTCTAAATTACAAATGACTCCCCCAAAGAAAACTTTGTAAAATAAATATAAATCTTCCTAAAAGGGATAGAATAAAATGTTGGAGCAAATATTTCTAAAGAAATACAACGAGAATCATAAAACAATCCTCAAGAAGATCACGTGGCAAATCTTTCTAAAATCAATATGGTGAAAGGCTCCACGCGGGGTTTGTCCAAAGTCCTAACACATTTTGCCTTCAAGGCCCAAATGAGGTCAAAAAAGGAGTTTTCACATGTATTCAATGCGTCTTGACCTCCCCAATCCAATTCATCTTTATGGTAGGGCTGAATTCCCGATGTTCGGTGTCATTTATAGAAGCTCCACGCATCAATCCATCGGTGTTATTTGCGGTTTAATTCAATATTAAGCTATACTATTTATAAGATTGAGCAAACTTTCAATAGTTTCTGGGCTGAAATATTGAGTATCATGAGCCAAGATTAAATGGGAGTGGAGTTTGCCTCTGAGAAGGAGGAGGGAGAGCAGGAGTTCATCGAATTAAGGCTCGAATAATCTGAATGTAATGAAACACATACGGGATTTGATTTATAAGAAAGGACTCGTTAAAAATTGGCGTAGGTGCGGAGGATGTATTTGAGGCAGTGGGAGCTTTTGGTATGCAAAGGCATAGTTTGCTTTCGTGGAGTTGGCGTGAAATTACCTTGTTGAAAGACGAGTCAGGCCTTCATAAAACCTGAGGTTTATGCTTGGCAAGGGGACTTTTTTGTGGCATGATTTCTGGAATCCGGTTGGTCCACTGTCCGTACTATGGAGATCGAATTGTATGATTCAGCTGTCAAAGTATTTAGTAGCGGAGGAGTTATTATTGATGAGGGTAAGAGTGGAGCGCTGCAGTCTAGCTGACCTTATCGACATCAAGAATAGGTGTGTAAATTACCATCTTGATGTTACTAGAGGGATATCATTTCAGTGGACCCTTGGCCCATGCAGGGTCTTCTTGTTAATTCAGCTTGGAACCATTCGGGGCCAGAAAATGGGTGGCTGGGCATCATAGGATATTACTTGGTTGGCCAGATTCGGGACGGGTTTAATTCACACAAGACAAAATTTGCTCAAATGGGGTTTGACTAACTCCATATCATGTGTATTCTGCCGTTCTAATGTTGAAGGCAGTCATTTGCCGGTGCCAATTCATTCTTTGGTATTTGGTTGAGGATATTAAGGTTATGTGGGAATGTTAGATTACCGCGAGGTTGGAGAATAAATTCGTGTGGGTAAGTGCTACTAAAGGGAAGTGTTTTGTGTATAATTAAAAGGATTGCGTGGGGTCGCGACCATGCTATCACTTGTGGAGACAACGAGATAGTAAGGTTGTGAACATCTTTTCCTCTGTTGATGCTATTTTTTCATCTTATGCGTAAATGACGTTCGATTAAGGAATTTCTAGTTTTCAAAAAGTTCGCGGACAATCCGGTGAGCGGGACCGACAATGTGAGAGATGGTCTTTTCCGCCAATATTCTTAGCCATGGTAGGTTGTCTGGGTGATTGATGGTTCTGTACGGTTAGAATTTGGTCTTTGAAGTGGTCTGGTTGCCTTTATTTGTAAGACCAGTTGTGATTAGTTGTTTTGCGAATGTGGGTGTGAGCCAGTTTTATGTTCTCTTTTGTTGTTATTGTTTGGCATTGTACACCTGTGTTTTGGGAAGTGCTTAGTTTTTTATTACATGTTGCCTTGAACAATAATATTTGTTTGTGAATTGTTACCTTGCCTTTTTTAAATAGATTGATGTAAAAAATTTAAAGTTTACCAGTACCATTCATATTATGTAGCCAAGGGATGCCTGTTTATATAAGAGCCTTTTGATGTATTTTTTCAGAAGATTTTGATGAATAACAATTCTTTTTGAGGTTTTCTTCACTTTATGGTTCTTGCAAGAACTTTCGAGCATATCAAGGTTAATTCCTTATAGTGTTCAAACTTACAACTCTTGGTTCTTTTATAATCAAGGGGACAAGGTTATTTCCTTCGTTCTTACAACTTTTGATTCCATATAACCAAGGGGACGGAGACACAATTTCTTTGCTTACAGATTTCGATTCAATATAGTCAAGTGGATGGGGCCCTTTGTTCTGGGTGTGTTTGAAGATCATGGGTAATCCCGCAACGTTAGTGGATCTCAAGTAAAAGCGCCTTGAGTTAAGCTTCATTTTTAGTATCAAAGCTTCGAATTTCAAACATTGATATGTTATCTATCTTTATTCTTTGATTTGACATTTTGTTTAGTGAAAAAAAAAAGAAAAAAATAAAAAATAAATAAAAAATTAAGAAATCATAAAAAAGAAGTGAAGTTCAAGTGTGGAAAAAGGTTGGAGTGATTTTCATTATCTAGAAAAGCCAAATATTGAATGAAAAAAAAAAGTGTTAGTTAAACACTTGAGGGAGTGTTGTGAGGTTCCTTTTTGTAATTCTTTCTTCGAATTTGATCATGTCTTCAAGTAATGATCATGCAAATAGGGAGGAGGGACATGAAAAATCCTTCATACTATAGGCCATGCAACAACACTTTGCAAGATTAGAGGTTCAGATGAATACATGTGAGATCGGATTGAACAAAATGAAGAGGTGCTGAGACAAGTACTTTTTTTTTTTTTTTGGATAATTAAGAATTTATTTCCAAAAGGGTCATGCCCCACACAACAAAAGAATACAGACCCCAGGCCCAACGGTAAGAAAACGGACTGACACCTCACTAGACAATAGGAAGGGCACCGGCCCAGAAACAACTTGACATGACGGACGAATCGATCAAAACTCACCTGACCCGAGGCCGAAAAATACCCAAAACCCCGCCCACGACCGGGCAAGGCAACCAGGTGCAACATAGATAACCCATTTGGTATTTGGTTGCCAATTCACTGCTGGTATTTGGTTGAGAATACTAAGGTAATGTGGGAATGTCAGAATGCCGCGGAATTGGGAGAATGAATTATTGTGGGTAATGGCTACTAAAAGGAAGTCTTTCTGTGCTATAACTAAGAGGATCGCGTGGGGTGCTACCATCTATCATTTGTGGAACAGCGGAATAGTAGAGTTTATGAGACATCTTTACTCCTGGCGTGCTATTTTCCGCCTCAATTTGTAATGACGTTCGATTAAGTCTACGGTTTTAAAGGTTCTTGGCGGATAATCCAGTGAACAGAGCAATGTGGGAGAGATGGTCCTTTCCTCTTAATATTCTTGGCTTCGGTGGTTTGTAAGGGTGTTTGATGGTTCCCTTTTTGGCTGGGGGCCTGGTCTCTGTTGGGCTTTGGTTGCCTTTGCCCGGGTTGTGGGCGGGGTTGTGGTTTGGTTTTTTGCCCGGGATGTGGGTGTGTTTTTTTGGCCTTTCTGTACTTAGTTGTGGTTGGTTGTTTCGGGCTGTGGCCTTCTTCCTATATTTGTAGGGGAGGTGCTGTCCGGTTCCTTTTTCCTTTGGGCCTTGGGCTCTTTCGAGCTGTTGCCCTCTTCCTATGTTTTTAGGGGAGGTGCTGTCCGTTTTCTTCCTTTGGGCCTTGGGCTCGTGTATTCTTTGGTTGTGGGGTTTGCTTTTTGGAAATAAATTCTTAATTATCCAAAAAAAAAAAAAAAACATAGACCAACCCCCCACCAGCTATAACCTATCAATCACCAAGACGATCCACCATGGCCAAGAATATTAAGAGGGAAGGACCATCTCGCATTGATCTGTTCAGAGATTGCTCAATGACAACGTCGAAGACCCGGATATTCTTATTCTAACATCATTACATATGAGGTGAAAAATAGCATCAGCGGTAGAAAAGACTTTCTATAAAAAGACTTTCCCTTAGTAGCAATTACCCACAAGATTTCATTCTCCCAATTCCTCGGCATTCTGGAGTTCCCACATAATCTTAAATCCTGGAATGAAATACCGGTGAATTAGCCAGAAGAGCGGGTGATTCACAATCTTTCAACATTAGCCGACAAAATACCCTGAGATATGGAATTAAGTCAGGACCCCACTTAAAGTTTGTCTTGTGTAAGCAATCATCACAACCAGCCCATCAAACAATAAATGCATGTCTCTGATAGCTTGGAAACCATATCGTATAATGCCCCGATTAACCAGACTGTCGATCTAAACTGGTTAAATGCGGTATTGATGAATTCCACAGGAAAAACTGGTATCACGAAATAATATCTCTCTAGAGGCATCTGAAGGCGATAATCGACACAACTATTCTTGATATCGATAAGGTCGGTTAATTGCGATAGGCGATTCCACCTACCGTCCTGATAACCTCGACTCTGAGCGCGTTATTATGAATAGCAGAATCATATATGATTCGGTCACCATAGTGAGGAAGGAGAGGACCAATCGGGTTCCAAAAATCATGCCATAAAAATGTCCCATCTTGGTTACATGCCACGTGTTTTATGGGGTGCACGATCACGTCTCTCGAACTGAAGTAGTTTGCATGATACGAGCAATCGAAGGGGACTTTAGCGCTCCAGAATAACGTCTCAAATGCAACCTCACTTTCCCATGCCACCCCTGGTAGTCCTTCCTATAAAGCAGTTCCCGGATGTATTTCTGCAGCAGTGGCATCATTCCAGTCTTTCTAATAAGGCAGGCCGGTCCACCACTATAATAAGGCGGGGTGCAGGACTGGCTGAGTCTTGGCCCGATGGTATTCCTGGCTTCCCATACGAGGAAGCATGAGTTTGCTCAATTTTAGAGATAGTGTATTTAGGGATGATGAACAGGCTGCACCAATACATCTGGATACTATATAAAACTGAAGCAATCAGTTGCAACCTACCCGCATAAGATAACGCCCTGCTTGTCCAAGACTGGATTCTGGCCATGATTTTATCCAGGAGCGGCTGACAATCACAGTGGGCAAGCCTTGTTGAAATCAATGGGACACCAAGGTATTTCATAGGAAAACTCCCCAAACTGAAACCTGTGGTGTTCAACAATTCAGTCTTGACATCTCCATTAACCCCGGCAATGAATATGGCGCTCTTTTGTTTGTTCACTTGCAGCCCAGAAAATTCCTCAAATCTGTTAAGCTAGTTCATGATAACTTGGACACTGGATTTCGTACCTCCAGCAAATAGAAAAATATAATCCGCAAAACTTAAGTGTGTTAGATTGCTGATAAGGATCTAGAAAAGGCCTCCATAACAATGATGAATAATAAAGGAGACAATGGGTCCCCTTGTGTAACACCTGGTATATGTTTTGTTATATTCAAGTAAGGATTTTTGGGGAGCAAATGCAACTTATGCCCTATGATATTTTAAATTGTGATTAAGATTAGCCATATATTAATTATCCAAAAAAAAAAAGATTAGCCATATTAATGGTTGGTTTAATTAGAGGATTAGCAAAGTATGTTAGATTGCATTTTTATGGCATGTGGGTCAATTATGCAATTAGGTAAGTTTAGTGGTTTTGTTAGGGTTTGTAATTAAGTATGTGTTGAAGGACCACTTTGAAAAACTTGTTAGTGGAGAGGGACTAAAGTGTAATATCCTTGTTGTGAGGAAAGTCCTTCAGCTCTATTACAAGGAAGATTGCGTGGGGTGCTACTATCTACCATTTGTGGGGTCATCGGAATAGTAGAATTCATGAGAACAACTATGCTCCAGCTGATACTATTTTTCACCTCATTTGTGATGATGTTGGGCCGTGTTCTGGTCTCCGGAAGGTTGTTGATAGTCATGGCAGATCAAATGAGAGATGGTCCTTCCCTATTATTGTTTTATCTCTGATAGGTTGGATGCTTGATTTGTGATTGTTGGGGCCTTGTTGCCTTGCACGGTTGCCAGGCGGGTTCTTGTGTTGTTTCTTTTGCCGGATTGTGGGCTTGTGTCTTTGTTGGTGGCTGCGTAATTGTTGAGGGCATTTTGCTCCTATATTTATAGGGGAGGTGCTGTCAGTTTTTTCTTTGCCTGGTTGTGGCCTCGGGCCTCCATTCTTTGTATTCTTTGGTTGGGCGTTGCCCCTTTGGTAATAAATTCTTAATTATCCAAAAAAAAATATCCTTGTGAGCTATGTGGCATCATGAGGGCATGACACCTCATATATGCATGGTAGGAGATCTTGACACATGGCAAGTGCATGAGAGAGCTTGCCATGTGCCAAAACCAGCTTCAAACTCTCTTGGTTTGGATGCTAGACCAGCTTCTTGCTGGGAAGTGGAAAAGTTACCAGAAATTTAAGTGAGAGAGTTCTAGAAATTTAGAGAGGAAAGGAGGAGAAAAGGCTTGAAGGAAAGCTTGGTTTTTGAAGGGTGAGGGATGGAAGGTGCTCAAAATGCTCTGAGGAACGACCCAGCTTGTAATGAATCTATTGATTGCTCGGGGATGGCTCTTCGATTGGTGAGGGCCGGGTTGGTGGGGGGTTGACCAAACATGATTTGGCCTTCCCAAGGTGAAGTGCGATCTTGGGTTCAATGATACCCTGCGGAAGCGATGATGACTCTGGTGTTGAGTTCTCTCTAAACGTGCAGAATGGTGGGAATCGTGCCGGTGGGCGTTCATCGGAGATCAATACCTCCGTAGACCCCAACGATGGTGTGGATCGTCAGATTCGGCATCGCGGTCCCATATGTCAAATTCTTAGGTCGGAGGCCCGTCTTCCATCTGGTTGAGGTGTTACTCTCACGATCCAAACCCGGTACGTCCAGATTGAAGCTCTTCATTCGGCTCCCTCTAGTCATGGAGGGTTGTTAGCAACCTCCAGCAAGCTATGCGTGCGAGGGAAAGCTATTCCTCATGGGTTGGGATCGGAGGGATATGGGTTGGGTAAGGGATTTGTTAGTCATGTTGAGGCGCATCTTGACCAATGGGTGGCGAATTATCCCAAGGGTTAGGTTGGATCAGAGTCTTGTGGGAGTTGTGGCTAAGAAAGGGAAAAGCGAAGGTACAGGCCGGCTGATGGAGCGAGGTTACAAAGGATGATGGTGATTTGGGGGAGAGAGCGACTACTCCCCGGGTGAAATCCACTGGAAGAACCTTTTCTGCTCTTACTGAAAGCGTGTTCCTCCGAGTTCTATAGTCCACATATTGCGATGGGAAGATGATTGCTAAGCCTCCGTGAGTGAGTAAATGAGGTATTGATATGTGGAAGGGGTACATTTGATCGGACAATTCACGGATAAACGTCTCAGTTCCGGTTGTGCGCTCCACTAGTTAACGGCGTGGGCGAAGGAGATCTTTGAGGAGGGTTCTACAGAAACAAATCTGTAGAGTACAATGGCTCAAGCTTGGAGATCAGAATACGAGTTTCTTCCACAAATCAGTCAAGGCTCGGAATGCTAGGAGTATGATTAAAATCTTAACCTCGGGAAATGGCTGCAGAATTGAAGATCCGTTGGCTATTAAGGAGGAAGCTGTTGGCTACTTCAAAAATATTCTATGTGTTGATGGCACACCTAATGACCAAGAGTATTTGAATAACATTGATGGGTTTGTTTGGGCGCATCATACGGGCGTTTTGAATGGTGATATTTCTCATGAGGAAATAAAGAGGGCCATGTTCTCTATTGATGATTTCAAAGCCCCGGGCCCGGATGGCTTCTCTTCTCTTTTCTTCAAGGCAGCTTGGAGTATAATTGGAGGTGATATAATTGATGCAGTGTTATCTTTTTTCAAATCTGGCAGCCTACTTCGTGAGATTAATTGCACTATAATTGCTTTAGTGCCAAAGGTCCCTAACCCTGAATCTATGGGCGACTATAGACCAATATCTTGTTGTAACACGGTTTATAAGTGCATATCAAAGATTATTGCTAGAGGTTAAATCAATGCATTCACGGATTATAAGCCTGTTGCGATCGTGTTTTTTGTGCAAGGTCAGTATAGCGGAGTAACATCCTTATTACAGGAGCTTGGAAGTCAGCTATCAACGTGATAAAGGCCCTCCAGTGTGCTCTTAAGAATTGACATTAAAAGGCATTTGATACAGTAGGTTATGGAGCTTTATTAAGGTATTTAACCGAGAATGGGGTACCCTGCGTTTCTTTTGAAATGTATTGAGCTTGTATCGCTCACCCGGCCTTCTACATTTCGGTTAATGGTAGAAGCTTGCGGGGTTTTATACTTGTCGTGGGATTTGAGACAAGGGGATCCTACGCCTTTATTATTTATCATTGCCATGGAGGCTTTTTCTAGATCCTTTATGGTTAGTGATGGCAGTGCGACGGGATTTTTCGGTTTCATCCTAAATGTAAGGATATCCAACCTAACCCACTTGTGCTTTGCGGATGACATTTTCTTTTGCTAATTGGGACAATATCCGGTGTCAAAGTTATTTTTGGATAGGCTAAGCAGTTTGAAATTTGCTCAATTTAACGGGTAAACAATTTAAAAAGCGCCATTTTCATTGCCGGGGTAAATGGTGAAGTCAAATCTGCATTACTGAACATCACTGGCTTCAGTTTGGGGAGGTTTCCTATGAAATATCTTGGTGTTCCTTTGATCTCAACAAGGCTGTCCCACTGTGATTGTCAGCCACTTCTGGAAAAATAATGGCGAGTCGATCTTGGACAAATGGGGCGTTATAATATCTTGAGCGGTCGACTTGGTTCGGTGTTGCATAGTATTCAGGCGTATTAGTGCGGTATGTTCATTATTAGAAATTCCGCCAAATTGTAAGTACGATTAGCTTGTCTGTATGGACAAGCCCTGGATAGGCGTGGCGTCGTCCTAGCTTGGGTTGGCTATGGTGGGGTCGGTGATATGGGGCTTTGATACAAGAGGGATGTTGATGGTGGTTTTATCTCTGTAACATTGAGTCACCATTCTTTGGTCGGCCCTCCCATAAAGGAGGTGTTTCGGACCTTTAAGGGCGTTTATCTGGGTCCTTTATTGCCGAAGTGCGGGTGAGATCGGCCGTGTCGGGTATGGCGAAGTCGTGCGTATCTGGTTGTCGCGAGATTAGCGCGTGTCGCGAATCGCTTTGTTGGTGACTTGCCATCGGATCAGTGTCCATTGTATGCACGGCTAGTTCCCGAGATCTGAGGTTGGCGGCAGGAATAGCGCCTCGGCCATGGGGATATGGGGTGTGGGGTGCACCGGGCCTCGTTCCTATCATGGTTCGGGGTCGCCTATGATAACACCGCCGATGCCATCTCCGCGGTAGATGTTAACATCGGTTCTGCTTGGTGGCCCGGTAATTCAGGCACCACTCAGAGCATGAATCTCAGATTCACGAGAGTATAGCGGTAGTGCTGATCTCTCATTCTTTGGACCTTGAAAATTGGTGGGGGTTTCATGCTCAGGTGGTTTAGGACCATGATTGCAGTAAAGGAGCGTTGTGGAAGAGGCGGTAGAGGTTCCTATGGTGGCATTCCATCAGGGGATCTGGGGCCGGTCGATGGAGACAGGTGGGATGCGGGGATCCCTCTTGAGAAATGCCTACCCGCTTCAAGGTTGACATTCTGCCGTAGACGGCGGCAGCGTCGCGGTAGCCTTATTTGTTTACGGTGTAGCGATTACCATCGCGGCGAATCCGGCGAAGATGGAAATGCGGGTAAAATAACCGTACCCGTCTTGCGATTCTTTGCTAGGATAAAGTTAAACCGTCGCGGTCTTCGAGAAAACAGCGAAGCCAGGACGAAATTAGTTCAGGAAAAATGGTGCCGTTTGTCAATGGGCGTTCGCCGCCAACTTCGTGAATGGGGTTAAAACCAGGAAAGAACGTTTCACGATGGCGGTCGTGTAAATCTTTGGTCGTAGGAATAGGATTCTCCATGACGGGTAGCTCCGTGTAGGGTCCTGTGGGGCGAGTCAAGCGAGCCAGCGGGATGCGGGTGACCCGATCGTATAATCTTAGTCAGTCCACCTCCGTTCGAGAGTGTTCAATTTTGGGTCTTGGAGATGACGATTTCCCACCAATTCGGCCATCGATGGTTAAAGTGCAACCGAGAGAAGCTTTGATTGCGGAGTCGGTGAAGGCAAGGTAGCTGCGGTCAAAATAATGGATCTTTGTAAGGTTAACTGGTGGAGGTCACTATTTAATGAATCGTCAAAAGCATCTTCTTTGGCCTTTGGTACTTCTAAATTGTAAGGATGGGAAGGGGTGACTCATCGACCTCCCTCGGAAGGTGGTGAAGAATTTAGGTCATATGGAAGGCGTACCGGTCGAGTTCTTTGTGGCGTCTCCACGTAATGGTTAAATCTTTCGTAAAAGCGCGGGCAAGCACAGATGCAGATCTCACGAATGGGTTGTACATTTCGGGTTCGGAGACTGGTTGCTCGGGATTGGGTTTAGAGAATGGGCCTTGGTATTTGGTGGTGACCAAATCATTCTTAAGCTCTGAGAGAGCCTTGGGGCGCTGGAGATGCTTGCGGATGCGGATCACCTCCTCACCTATTTGGGTGGGTTGCATCCCTGAATCTTTTGAATGCGTTACTAGCCTTTGGATACATTCTGCCGAGTCTTTGGCAAACGTTACTAACTAGACATGAGAATCACTGGGTTATCATGCTGGGATGCATTGGGGTGGATGTGAATTGTGCTTTCTGTGCGTAGTGGATCTGGGAAATGGTAAGTACACTCTGTATTAGAATTGAGTACCCGCTGGGTTCCTCGGAAGCTGCGCCACCTTTGTAAGATCTTTGGCCATAGTCATGGGAAGTGTCAGGGTGTGAAGAAAATGGTTGACTCTGGTACAACTGGCCTGGATCACTTTGCTAAGAGGCCTGCTAATGACTATGTTGATGATGCTGATCCTTCTCTTGTGCGTGATAACATTTCAATGCTGCAGTGTTATAGTCAACCACGTTCTGGCCATTTGGAAATGTAAGGAATTCTTGATATCCGAGGAAAGTGCATTTGGTAAGTACCTTCGAATGTTTAGCTAGATTGTGTTGATCTTTGTGTCTAGAAGTTCTCCAGTTGATTACATGCGGGTTATTCCGGATGCCAAATATTCCTAATTCTTCCAAACTTGTCCTTCGAATGTGCGGATTTCGGACACTTCTCCTGTTGTGAAGCGTTTAAGCATATAAAGAGAATTGATGAAATTTGAATTTACATCTTGCGTCATCAAGAAAAGCTCGAAAGCGGAAAAAGGAACATGCTATCAAGATTTGCGAACTACAGCGGTGGTGTGGACACCATATATCCATACATTGTTGACAGCGACTAATCCTCTGGTGGTCTGTGCGCAGGGATGTGGGGCGGGTTTGTCCCAATATGTTTGTTGCCGGTTGGGGTTGTGTTTTCTCTGGTCGGTTGTTTGGTTGGCACATTTTGGGATTGGTTTGTCTTGAGGTTGTTGTTCTCTTGTTTTGGTTCCACTGGTGGTTTTGTATCGAATTTGATGCCCACAACTCCTGTTTTAGGGAGTCTTTGTCCAGGTTCGTATTCTCTGGTTGCCTATGGCTTTGTACTATTTTTAGTTTGTTGGGGTATTGCCCTTTAAATCAAATTAGCAATTATCGAAAAAAATTGAACAACTTTTTCGGCGACTACGTGGGCCGGAAGCACAGGGAAATTCTCATGTCGAGCTAAAGGTCGGAGTTGGGTTACGTGTCTTAGAAGGAGGAGATTGTAGCTTAGTGCGTCGGATCAAGACTCGAATGTCACGAATGTTGTAGAGCACGTTTGGAACTGTTTTGGGAAGGACTCCTTATGGGTGGCGTGGGTCACGGAGAACATTACTTGAGACACGGAAGCCTTTGAAGGAGTGTTCCAAAACTCCTTTGATTTGTTCTTGGAGGTACGGCGGAAAATCTTTGCGGTGAAAGATAAGATGAGACCCTTCATCGACCCGCAGGTTTATAGCGGTAAAGGGACATTCCTTTGGCATGATTCCTGGAATCCGGTTGGTCCTCTCCTCCCGCACTATGGAGATCTTATTGTGTATGATTCCGCTATTAAGAATAACGCTCTTGTAGCTGAAGTTATTGGGGATGGTAGGTGGAATTGGCCTATTGCGAACTCTGCAGACCTTATCGAAATCAAGAACAGTTGTGTCAATTATCATTTAGATGTCTCTAGAGAGGATATTGTTTCATGGACTCTTGCTCCATCTGGGATCTTCACGGTCTAATGCACTTTGGAACTTGATTTAGATCGAAAATGCGGTGAAGTCTGCGGCATTATACGATATGGTTTCCCCGGCTATAGGAGACATGCTTTTATGATGCAGTTGACCATTGGGACGGATTAGTTACACAAAACTAAGCTTCTCCAAATGGGGTATGACTATGATAATTCATGTGTTTTTGCCGTGCAAATGTTGAAGATAGGAATCACTTGTTTTGGGTGCCATTTCCTTTGCTTGTGCTGGTTGAGAATTCTAAGGTTATGTGGAATTCCGAGGAATCTTGCTTGAAGTTGGAGAATGAATTCTTATGGGTATGTTCTTCTAAAGGGAAATCATTTTGTTCTATTGCCAAGAGGATTGCGTGGGGTGCTACCATTTATCATTTATGGAGGCATCGGAATAGTAGAATCTACGAGAACATCTATTCTCCCGCTGATGCTATTTTTCATCTCATCTGTAATGATGTTCGGTTGAGAATCTCTAGTTTCCAGAAGGTGGTGGACAATCCTGTGAACAGAGCTATGTGTGAGAGATGGTCCTTCCCGCTTCATATCTTTGGACTTGATGGTTCTCTTGGTTGATTGATGGGTTTGTTGTTGGTTGGGTCCTGGTCTCTTTTGGGCCCTAGTTGCCTTTGCCCGGGCTGTGGGCTGGGCTTTGGGGTGTGGTGTCTCATGGTTTGTGGAAGTGAGTTTGAGTTTCTTTTGTTTTGTTGTCCTTGGTTGTTGTTGGTTGTTTGAGGAATTTGTGGCCTTCTCCTTAGTTTTAGGGAGGTTAAATCGGTTTTTCTTCATTTGGGCCTTGGGCTGGAGTGTATTCTTTGGTTGTGTGGTTTTGCTTTGGAAATGAAAGCAGTATCTAAAAAAAAAAAAAAAAAAAGCTTGGTTTGGTGGAAAAAGTTCACTAAGGTATGTAGAAACATGATCTTTGAGGCCTTAGTTGGTATTTCTTATGGACTTTGGTTATATTCTAGGGTTTTGTTAGGATTACATCCTAACCTAAGATTTGATGAAAGAGTGTGTTTGGTGGAACCCTAAATTGTAAAAAACCGAGTTTTGTAGAAGATGGCATGTGTGTGTGTGTGTGTGTCCAAGGGAGAGTCTTGTCGACTTTCCCTTTGACCCCATGACGAGTGTTTTGGCCATAGTTTGGCCTAAAGAACTCAGACTGGATGATTCCAGTTGGAAGAGCTTAAGACCTAGCCCTTCAAATGTCTAAGTAACCAGAAACTAAATCCTACCATAAGACCCTTGAATTTCGGTTGAAAGTCAGATCTGATTCTGTCCATGTTAGAGCGGTTCACGTTTTGAGTCATAAGTTGAGTTATATCGATCCAAATGGAGTGATTCAAAATCCTCTCAAAGTAGCCACATAGGGGCGTAGCTTCATGAAGAAAGTGTGGCCAAAATTGCCAAACCATTTGTTCCCATAATTTCGTCAAAGTAAGGGTGAAGTGAGGATGCTGGTTACGTCACTGGGAAATGGTCTCAGGAGGTGAGTGCGAAAAACCGCTCTTGATTCCGAGTCCGAATTACCTGATTTAGAGAGGCTATGGAAAGCTAAGAGATAGGAGAAAGGTCAGAAGACCATAGTGAACAGCGTGTATGGGTAGGTCAAAATGGTAGTTAAGAAAAAAAATAAAAAAAAAGAAGTCTTGAGATAGGATTTGAAACGAGTACAAGTGTTGTATTATTGCTATTTGTGCCTCAGCAGAGTGTTAAATGTTGATATTAGTAAGTGTAAAGAGAGTGCTCTTGAAGGATCCAAGGTTTATGTTTGTAGGTATAAGAATATATGTGATTAATTGGTGAAGTAATAAACCAATTGGGTAATTTATGTAACCGGATTGTTTGAAGGCTAAGAAATCTTATGACTTGTTAATTGAGATCCATTTAGGATAGCTCGGTTGTTTCCTTAGGAGACTTGTAGTTTTGAATCCAAGGAAGGTAGGGGATCTTGTAACCTTCTCTAGCATACCACTTGGTTGTGAGAGTCTGTACCATTCCATGCTTGAACTATGTGATTTTCAAATGATATATATAAATGTGTATATTTTTTATATCTATGGAATTCTTTGAATTAATTGGTGCATGATGTTTTTAAATATCCATGTGGGTGAATGCTTTGTGAAATTGTTTTAAAGCATGACATGGGTATGGGAGCGTAATGAGTGGGTTGATGTAGTGGACACGGGACTATGACAGCTAGTCCACAGGTTATGGTCTGAAGGTCAAGATATACGGGATGTGGGCATATCCACAGGTAGTAAGTCCCGGTAATTTAATGATTACTCTTGGGATGTGGGCATATCCACAGGTAGTAAGTCTGTAAAATTTGCTGATTGTTCAAGGGATGGGTATTGATCACTGGGTGAAAGCGAAAAAAATTCAGCGATGAAGGTCGAGATGGTAGTAGTATTGCATCCATTTGTTCCACATCAACCTATTGAATTGAAAATGCTCCATGTTTTGAGATGTGTTGAATTATTTGTATTTTGAAATGACTTTATAAGCATGGCTTGTTATGGGATTCACTCTTGAGTTGGCTCAGACTCGCCTTCATTATTCCCTCACCTTAGATGCGGTGGGACCAGTGCACTGAAGCAGGTTTGACTTGCGGGGTTTGGAGGTTGGGAGTGTGTGACCTTAGCATGTTGGTGGTTTGCATACATTTTGAGGAACATCTAGTGTTGTGAGTTCTGTATATTTTCTGGGTGAGTTCTTGATCATGGGTCATTTGTATTTGGCTTGTGGCTATTAGTTGGACACTTTGCTTAAAGTTTTTTGGGATTTGTGTAAATATTATTTTGATCAAGTGTAAGTGAATAGTCTTGGATTCATTGGGGACTTACCTCGTGCAGATATGTATATATATGTTTTGAGACACAGGTGAGTTTAATTACGTTTCCTGGCGATTACTCGAGTGGAGTTTGGACTCGGGTTTTGAGGAATCTGAGTTGATATATGGTGTGTAGGGCTAGTGGTAGCCCCTGTATGCAAAGTGTTGGATTTTGAAAGGAGTCATGTTGGGACTCATGATAAAAAAAAGATGGTAAAATAACATAATTCACATCGTGGAAATCAGGGTGTGACACCTTGCCTTAACCGCACCTTTGGCAAAAGGCGTAGCTCACCAAATTTCACTACTGGAAGTATGGGGTAGTGATGCCGTATGTACATCTCATGAAAAGCGGGGTACCCATGCGGGATGAATGCAATCTGACTCGACTAAGCTGTGTCATATGCCTTCTTGATGTCAACCTTTAGAGCACACCTGGGAGGACCATTGTCACGGTGGTAGTTGATCATAAGTTCTTGGGTTATGAGGATATTATCGGCAATACTTCGACCTTGCACAAAAGCTGACTGTGAAAGGCTTATAATCTCTGGGATGCATTTTTTAATCCTCGCAGCAATAATCTTCGCCATGCATTTATACACGATATTACAGCAGGAAATTGGCCTATAATCGTTCATAGACTCAAGATTAGGGACCTTGGGTACCAAAGCAATAATTGACTGTTAATCTCGAAGTAAACTTCCCGACTTTGAAGAAGGATATCTTTGCTTAAATTCATCCTCCAACTATACGCCACACTGCCTTAAAAAATAGTGATGAAAATCCATCAGGACCCGGGGCTTTGGAATCATCGATAAACATGGCCTTCTTGTCTCATGAGTTATTCCACCCTTCGCGTGTCGAGATCTTTGCGGAGACCAAACAAACCCACTCCCCAGATTATCGAGATACGTGCTCAAAGAACATTGGATGGACCGTGAACATATGCTCTTTAAATGAGTCTATTTGCTTCTGTTTGATAGCCTCCGGGTCTTCAATTCTGCATCCATTCCCCAAGAGTTATGACTTTTATCGCATTCCTAGCATTCCGAGCTTTACGGCACAATGGAAAAAAACTCATGTTAAGGTCTCAGGTTTGAGCCATTGAACTCACAGATTTTGTTTTAAGAACCCCTCCTCGGCACCATTAACTCATGGTAGTCTTTAAACATTTCCTCTCATTTATCTATCGGCATGGGATGACAGTTATTCGATTTTGAAGCGTTTGAACTGGTCGGTGTCTCTTTTGCATCCAGGCACGCTCTCGCGACTGCAAATGATTGGAAATTAAAGTCTTAAGGGAAGCCTTCACTCACGAGTTGCAATGCTTTAACGGAAGTCAATCTCATGGATTGTCGATCATTGCCCTCGATTTGAAACCTTAATGTTAGCTCGATACGGCGTAGGAAAAATATTCCTTTCAAATTTTTTTAACTTACAGGGTGACCACCTGCTCACTTGGTATTGTGAGGAAAGCTTGGGATGAAAGTGCAGGGGACCCATTGTGTTTGTCACAAAGCGAAAGAGTGAGGCCTCCCTCGAAGTTCAATTTCACTCTTTAGTGGATTATTCTGCATGATCGTGTTGAGTGCCCGGGAAGCTTTTAAAAAGCGGCTCAGTGCTATCTTGAACAATCCCGAGGAGTGTACGCCTCAGCTTGACTACATGGACGGAAAAGAGTACTCTGGCGCCATCTCCATGGTGTGAGCCCTTGGTTGGCCAAAATCCACGGATGATTATGAAGAGTTCAATACCACCAAATTTAGCGGTGAAAGGTCAGACGGTACGGTAAATGGCAAACACTGAATGACTTCCACGATTGCTGTTTTCCCTTGAGCTTGGATGTTCCGTTCTTGGGGCACTGATGCTTGGATGAGCAGACCAGCGGGTGTTAACCTCATAGCTAGGAAGTTAGGCGGTGCCTTCAAAATGAGTCGGCTTGATGTATTCCCCGATGCATCCTGAAGTTCCCAGGTTATCGATCATTGCCAACTAGTTACAGTCCCGAAGAAAAATCAGTCCGGGGCCCAGGAAACTAATTCACTGGAATTCTTTGTTCTGGGCTGATCATCAGGCTTCAGACCTTAAAGGAAAGCGTGGAGTTATGAAGTCTTCAGTACTCCAGTATTCGGTATCCCTTAAAAATTTGAAAGAGTGTGAAAGGCCACACTAAAGCCTTGATTTAGATCTTTTAGTATTTTGCATGAGCGAGTTGTAGGCGACGGGACCAGGCTTTGCTGGCCAATCTGCGATTAGTATGGTCCCTCTAATCACATTACGGGGGAAAATGAGAGGATTTGCTTAAGTGCTCCAGGGACTTAATAGATTCTTGAGGAGGTTTCTTAAGCAAAAATCCTAGAGTTCAATGGCTTAAGCTTCGGGATCGAACACTAGCTTCTTACAAAGAAGTACATCAAAGCTCGTAATGCTAGGAGTGCTTTAAAGGTTATTACTATGGCGAATGAGTTGCCGAGATCACAGAGAGGATGCTATTTCTTGGTCCCAGTCCTGGGACTTTCACTTTATGGCTACCTTGGAACCGCCGGGCCCAAAGAAGCTGGTTTGTTGGTGGCACTATTCGTTGGTTTTGACCATCGGGGAGGCATGCTTTCTGCATTACCCCCATGCGGTTGGCGGGTTCAGGAAACAGATTGGTTACCCAGGAGAAGCTTCTCAAGTGGGGTCTCACCAATTCTATATCTTGTGTATTTTGTCGTGCTAATGTTGAAGACAGGAGACCATACATTCAACCGATTTGTTATGAAATTTCCCAATTCATTATTTGGCAGGAAGGATTCTATGGTTGTGTGGAGATTACATAGAACTCAGGGTATTGGGAGAAACGAGCTCTTATGGGTAAGTGCCATCAAGGGAAAGTCAGCCGGCTCTATTACAAGGAAGATTGCATGGGCTACTATATACCACTTGTGAGGTCATCGGAATAGAATACAAGAGAACAACTATGCTTCCGGTGACAACTATTTTACGCCTCATTTGTGATGATGTTAGACTTCGTATTTACGTGTATCTCGGAAGGTTGTTGTCAGTCCTGCAAGCGAATCAATGTGTGAGAGATGGTCCTTCCCCATTAATATTTTATCTCATGGTAGGTTGGTTGCTTGATTTGTGATTATTTGGGGCCATGTTGCCTTGCGGGTTGTGTTTAGTTGTTTCTTTTGCGGATTGTGGGCTTGTTTTTTGTTGGCGGCTTTGTGTTGTTCGAGTGTTGCCTTGTTCCTATATTTATAGGGGAGGTGCTGTCCGTTTTTCTTTGCCCATTCATGGCCTCGGGCCTCTTTGCTTTGTATTCTTTGTGTGGGTTGCCCCTTTGGTAATAAATTCTTAATTATCAGATGTTGCCAGTGAGAACAGTTCTCTAATGAGAAGGCTGTCAACACCCCAAATGTTATATTGCAGTGATCCCTCACCTTCTAATACTCCGGTGTTAAATGGCTTGGATGACGGATGGTCTCCTCGGCATATGGATACCACCTTTGAATAAAACAATTTCCCATGGGGAGATTAAGGGAAGCCATTTTCCATTAGTAGAGTCTGAAACTCCACGGCCTAGATGGTTTTCCTCCGTTTTTTCAAGGCGGCAGGACATTATTATAGAGATGATGTTTGTCTGGTGTAGGTTCATTTTGAATCTGGAAGTATGTATGAATTAATTGTACAGTTATAGCATTTGGTGCCTAAGGTTCCCAATCCTGGTTCTATGCATGATTACAGGCCTATTTCTTTGCAACACCATATAAGTGCATCGGGTATTCTTTGAGAGTTAAGCAGTGTATCCCGGATATTGCTCCGGCCCCTCGCGATGCCTTTTGTACGAGGTCGGGCATTGCAGGCGATATCCTTATCACGAGACATTATGTTAAACCTGTCGTGATATGGGTTCCACTCCCGAATGCGATGAAGGTTGACATCATGAAGGCATCTGACCTGATTAGTTGGAATTGTATCTTGAGTATTCTCCTGTATGGGTACCCACTTCTCACACTTTTACTTGAAATGTATTATGGCATACATCGCTGCAGATCCTTCTCTATTTCGGTTAATGGAGGCACGCGGGGTTTTATTAACAGCGTGGGTTAAGGCAGGGGGACCCATTATCTCCTTTTTTATTCATCCTCGCCAATGGAGGCCTTTTCCGGATCATATTGTGTGGCAACCAATAGGCAAGGGTTTCGGTTTCACCAGGATGTAAAATCGACTTAACTCACTTGTGCTGAGATGAATATGTTTTTAATTCTGCGGGGCGCGGTCAAAGTGTTCAGTGTTATGGAAGAATTAGCGAGGTTTGCGAGCTTCTCGGGACCCAGTGAACAAACGAGGAAAATTGCCATTTTCCTGGCCGGGTTTGATGGAAGTAAGGTGTATGACTTGTTGAGGCGCCACGGGGGTTGATCTGGGCGGACCTGTAGGATATTTGAGTCAGCACAGTTTCCTACAGGCTCACTCCCACTTTGGTGTTATTATCATGCCTCTTATCCAAAGTGACGGCGAGTGATCTTGGACTAAACTCTCTATCTTATCTTGCGGCGAGTTCTGATTGATTACTTGATCTTATCGTATAGACCCATGCAGTGCGGCGTATTTATTATTCCCAAGTATACTATATCTAAGATTGACGGTTATTCGCGGCTTCTTATGGTATGGAAGTGCGCAGGGCTAGTCGATGCTAAAGTCAGTGGGAGTCGGTGTAATACGCCAAGGAGGAAATGGTTTGGGCCTCAGACGTGTTAAGACTGAATGATTCAAATGTTATGAAGCATATCGGAATGTTCTACAGAAGGACTCCTTATGGGTAGCGTGGGTACGGAGGTTTTATCTGCTTTTTGGCGAAGTCTTTGGAGCATAAAGGTCCCTGCAGTTGTTCATGGGTGGCGGAAGATGTGACAGAGAGGGATCGGGCCCTCATAAAGCCTGAGTGGGTGACGGAGGCGGCGACCTTCTTATGGCATGGTTGGAACCGGAGTTGTCGCGCTTAATTATCCAAAAAAAAAAAAAAGCCTTCACTCTTTTCAGTTTCTGAGTCAATCTGTACATGGGAGTTCCGTGCACACCACCTTCCCACGCTTCCTTCACTATCTCGAGAAGCAGTTGATCGTGAGTTAAAAAGAACTGAGGGATTTTTTACGCTCTAGGAGTTCGGCCTAACAGTAAAGGAATTTGGTAACCCCGAGGAGGGCAATGATCGAATAACCCGAGGATCTTTGGACTTCCATTAATGCATTGAGATACATATCCAAGCAATATTAATTTTAAGGCAGCAGTCCAAACATAATAACAAATTTTATTGCGTAGGTTCATCCACGTAAATATAGACTGAGAAAGGAACATCCATGATTCAAGGTTGAACAAACACTCGTGAAAATCATTCATGGTGCGTGTCACACGTACCATATTACCCCCAAATTTCTCGTTGACAAAACTCTTGATGTTGGAAATTCGCCTAGCCTGACCATGGATTTTAGCCTACCGAGGGCTCACACCATTGGGCGCCAGCACCCTTATCAATGTAGTTATTGTGCTCTCAATGGGAACGCGAAAATGAATAGTTGTCCTTGAGAGTAGCGTGACATAGTATTGTGGTCCATATAATGGATAATATCAATGCTAACCTTATCGAGTTTCCACGTATCGAATTCTACAGAAACAAAAACATGATCGCGGACATGAAGCGAGTTTCCTAGGAAGTATAGATGTGAATATTCTGTCCTTATTAGAAGCTCGCACCCGAGTTTCCAAAATACACACAAAATCAAGAGCTTGGGACTCTACAAATGTACTAACTTCTTTTTGCTTAAGGGGATCATTTAAACCCCTTACGTTCCATGAAGCGAATTTAACAATTGGGAAGATGTGCATACCCCGTTACCAGGATCTGTATGCAAGGATTCAGTTTTATTTCTTGAGCTTCTTCCTAGAGATTGGCACTGGCGTGAAGTCCAGCTCATCAACTCTCTTTATATGCTTGAACGTGTAGAGAATAGGAGAAGTATCAGAAAATTCACCAGTATTGTTAGGATCAAATCTGAAGGACACTATAGTTTTTGCTGTCTCTTCTTCCTCAATTTGCGCTAAACATTGGAAGGTATTACCATGTAACTTGGGTTGATTGACAACTTCGACCCCAGCTGACCCGGAATTCTGCCGTGGCATCTGATTCACGGTGGGTTTGATTGCATCCTGTCTTGCAGCTTGCTAACAACCTTTGTCATGCGTAATAGCAGTAGTTATCGCCTGATGGCACCTGCCCATCCTTCTTATCGTGTGACATCTCAACCCCTGACCTCATTGTTTCCCGAGTTTGTGTGTTGACATTTTCTTGCTTGGTCACTTCTTGGCTTGACAATTTATCATGTGGCGAATCGGCTTGTTCGAACAACATTGTGGGCCCAAGGATATTCGAGTCATATCATTAGAATATTTGTCATTACCCCCACGTCGAGAGCTGGGACACCTGGAATTCTACAATCAACCCCCACCTCTGCATATCCTAGCAAAGGATAATTTGTGGTTCTGCGGTGGTGAATCAAGGTGGAGCGGGATACCAACGATACTTACAATATACCCAAGGGCATGTGTTTGTTCAATATTCAAAGGAATATTGAACTTGACCCAAGTGGGATGATGGATACGTGAATGTTAAAAGCATATCCATTCACGGCTTCCATGCACGTAATATGAGTCTCACTTGCAAGTGCCATGGTCGATCCATAGCCCAATCAGAGCCATCGGGTCCACGAATCTAAAAATATAATCCATTCTCGGTTGTGGATGTAGACATCTCCTTCTTTGGCACATTTGGCCATCTGTCGCACCCTGAGGGCGGAGGGCGTTTATCGAAATTGTCTAGCCATGACCCTTCCACATATCAATGCCTTCATTAACACGCCTCTATGAGAGGTTTTTTTTTTTGTAACAAGCTTCCCATCGGCACTATGTGGCCTATAGAACTATAACGGATCACTTGTTTTCTTTTTTTTTTTGGATAATTAAGAATTTGTGCAAGCGAAACTATGACAAAGAATACACAAACCCAGGCCCCGGAAAAAACCGAGGCCAAACACCTCCTAAATCATAGGAAAGAATATTCTTCCGTCTAGGGTTGAGTTTTCACTCCTAAGAGTATAGGGAAGGCGATAATGGATGCTGCGGGGCGGACCTTTGGTCGACGCATTGAAGATGGAATGCTCGGTGGTGGGGTCCGATGCTAGTGGAGGGGGGTCAACCCATGTTCAGCCTCCCAAAAGGGGGCACTCTCAGTCTTGGGCTCCAAAAGCGGGGGACCGGCACGGAAGGCTGTTGGCCGTGGCGAGGTCTCAGTCAGGCACGACCCAGCGCGATCTTCGGGAGTCACGCATTTCCGTGATGATCGAACCTGGGTGGGACGTGCGCGTGATCGCGTCGACGTGATGAGTCGAGAATCAGTCAGTGCTCATTCGAGATAATCGATGATGTTGAGTCGCTCTGATGATGTCAACGCCTTAAACAAATGGACAGGCGTGGGGGATTCAGTAGATGATATTGTCGCATAACCAAAATTTAATGGCTAATTCGAACTGTGTTCTCAGTGATCCCCGAAGTGAACCTCCTTACATGCTAGATGAACCTGTTCGTATGCTGAATTAGCTTGTTGCCAAACCTCGGTGGGCGGGGTGAATGAGGGCATCGACATGTGGAAGAGGATGTTTGGTAGGGCCCAAATTTACGGATAAAGCGTCTCCGGTTGTTCACGGTGGTGCGCTCCCAGTTGCGGACTGCGGGGCGAGAGAGTGCAGAATACTCTGGCTGAGAATGGTTTATTCATCTTTAGTTCGGGGACCGGAGGCACGGGAGTATTTGGGTTATGAATCTTTTGGACCATACTGGCACTTAAAGCGGGAAAATAGTTCTGTGTGCATGAGCTGGAATGGACATGCTCAACATTTAGTTATCTTCATCGTCTGGAGTCGGGGTTCTATAACATACCTGCGGAATCTTGGACAAGCAACGATGTCTTGGGCATTACCTTAGCACTATTGATCCATTTGCACCTTGATCCACTCACGAGGGCAAACAAGTATCTTTTTAACTAGAATTTGTATAGAGGTTGGGGTTGATTGTGAATTCAATAAATCTTTGCTCTTGGACAGGGGTAATGGCAGTTATTCTACAATAAGGATCGAAAATCCTTGGGCTCCTCAATCTTGTTCTGGATACAAATGTAAGACATTGCAAATCAAGATGCCAGGTCGCCGATTCGGAGATGAGTCCATGTGGATTGTTAGGTATTGAAGTTCAGGTGGGAGGATGAGTTGTCTGAAATGTATCTGGTATCCTTCCTCTTCATGTGATGTTGAAGTCGCTTGTTGAGATCGAATTCTCTGCGTTGTGGGTGATTAGGATTTGGAATAGAGGACGATAGTGTATCTATTGAGGTTGACGTCCCACTCAAGTTGCATGGTAACACCTTTGCATGTCTGGCGCCGCGAGGAAGAGGTCCTAACCGATGAATTAGTTGTCCATCCTGTTGCTAACATTGATTTCCCGGATACCTACACCATTGTTGACACTTTGAGGCACATAAAGGAGTTGATGAAATTTGGATTTCTGCTTTTGTGCCTCTTTCCCGAAGAAGCTTAAGGGAGTGGCGAAGAAGCGAGGCCGTGGTGAAGGATCAATGATAGGGGACTCCATCTTCACGGTGAATTGTTAAGTCCGCCTCTTGGGTGAACATAGAGAGGCAGACGACCTCGAAGGCAAAGAAGTGCGGATTTCTTTTGCAAAGTTCATGATCTTGATTTTATTTGTCTCAACTGACTTTCAGTGGAGCACTGGGAATGAATTTTCTGACTCTTCAGGAGTGTGGAGACTCTTCCATGGCTTATAGACATGCTCTGCTTGGTGGGAATGCGGATTTGTAGACTACGAGAAGGTCGGCGTTGATATTATTCACTCCATGGACCAAGCTATGCCTTTGCCACATTTGCTCAGCTGAAAAGTAACATCTCCTTTTGGTTCTGGTGTATGCGCGCCTCTAACAGCTACATGGATGAAGAGTACTGGCGCCATCTTCCCTGGTGTGAGCCGCGGTTGGCGAAACCATTGGATGATTATGGGCGACTTCAATACCATCAGATTTAGCAGTGAAAAGTCCGGGGGCAACATGTTGGACCATTATGAATGACTTCCACGAGTGATCTTGTTTTCCGCGAGCTTCGCGGATGTTCCTTTTCATTGGGGCACTTTATTTTTATTTTATTTTTTTGGATAATTAGCGTTTGTTCCAAAAGCAAACCACAATCCAAGGCCACCTGAGCCCAAGCCCAAAATGAAAGAAGCAGGATGAGAACCTCCTAAGCAAGAAGGAGAGGCCACGACTGAAAACGGCCAACAACAACCAATGAAGGGACGAGCAAAGGAACCAAGCTCACTTCGCTGACTCGGAAGGGACACACTTGGCCCGGCCCACGGCGGGAGACAAAGGCCAGCTGAGGGCCCAAAGTAATAAGGACTAATGACAACAAACCCATCAATCAACCACTTAACAGAGACCGCTCGAGACCAGATATCAAGACGGGAGGACCGTCTCTCACCTTAGCTCTTGTTCACGAGATTGTCACCACCTTCGGAAGCTAGAGATTCTCAACGCCCAGAACATCATTACGGATGAGATGAAAAAATGGTGTCGGCGGAGAGATAGATGTTCTTAAATAATTCTACTATTAGATGCTATCATAAGTGATAAATATATTGCACCCCCATGATCACTCTTGGTAATGGAGACAAAATGATTTCCTTTAGAGGCACATGCTAAGAGTTCATTCTCATCAACCGCGGCATTGCAGATTTCCATGACCTTGAATTCTCGGCCAAATACTGTGGTGAAATAGCTTTTAGCAAGTGATTCCTATCTTGACATTTACCGCGGCAAAAAACGCATGAATTGACATTGATCATGCCCGTTTGAGCTTGTCTTGTGCAACTAATTTGTCTGAATGGTGCGACCGGACTATAAAAGCATGTCGATGGCGAGCCATGTGATATAATACGTGGACCGCGGCATTTTAGTCTAAATTGGTTCGAGCGAATAGGCCAGTGAAGATCCCGGATGGAAGCGGGGAGATCAATTATAACTGTCCTCTGAGGCATCACAAGTGATAATTTGACGGTTCTTGATTTTACGAGTAAGGTGCGGAGGTTGCGTAGGCTGATTCCGCACCTGCATCGATAACTTAGGCTACGGCGTTATTCTTGTACGGAATCATACTGTCTGATCTCATGAATGCGGGAGAGGACAGCCGATTCCGGGAATCATGCCAAAGGAATGTCCCTTCGTTATAAACCTTGTAGTTGATGAAGGGTCTCATCTTATCTTTATTTGCGACGGTACTCATGACTCGAGCAATCAAAGGAGTTTTGCGGAACACAAGAAACTAGTGTCTCAAATGCGACCTGCCTTGCGCCACCCATGAGTCCTTCCTAAAAACGGGTTCCCAACGTACTTCATAACATTACGTATCGTCGAGGTCTTTGATGGCGCGGACCCACAGTACCCTCCTTGCGGGCACACGAGAATCCCAGCTGACCTTAACACGGCGAGAATTTCCCGGAGTTTGCGGCTGAAGGCTGCTGAAGAATTTGCTCCAATTTTATATTAACATGAATTTGAATAATAGACTTATCTTAATACAAGCCCAGATACTATACAACCTGTAATCATTGTAATGCACGCATGATAGCGCCTTGCTTGTCGGGCGGATTACGGCCATTTTCGAGTGAGTAGCGTCACGGTAGGACGAGTGAGATCGAAGGAACACCCAAAGATATTTCGCAAAAACCTTCCCAAATTTGGAAGCCGATGATGTTATTAGACGGATTTGACTACACCATTTACTAAGCAATGAAAATGACACTTTGATTAATTTGCACACGGCGGACGACCATCAAATGCGTTGGGTTCATCAAAATAACTTTGACCTTTGGATATCGATCCCGCTGGCAAAGAAAATGTCGTGTGAAACATAAGTGAGTCGGGTTGAAGTATCCTTACATTTTAGGATGAGCGAAATGCATGCCTTTTTGAGCTGCAATGACGACAAAGGATCTAGAAAAAGCCTCCCATAAGCTGATGATAAATAATAATGGCGATATGGGATCCTTGTCTGTACGATTTATCTTGAAAACCCATAAGCTCACCATTAAGCGAAGCAGAAGGTTGGGGTGGTGATGCAAATGTGTACATTTTTGAAAGGCAACGGGTGTACCATTCACGGTTAAAATACCCCGAATAAACTCCAGCGATTGTATCAAAAGCCTTTTTAACGTCGACTTTAGAGCACAGGAGGGCCTTTATCACGGTGATAGTTGATCACTTAAGCTCCTGGGTAGCCAAAGGATGTTATCGGCTGCTGCTTCGACCATGCACAGAAATTTGACTACGCGGGCTTATAATCTCAGGAATGCATTGATTTAACCTCGCGGCGTGATAATCTTGATATACACTTATAAGCAGATGTTACAACGGGATATTAATCTGTAGTGGCCGCAGATTGAGGTTAGGTACCTTTGGCACTAAAGCAATTATAGTGCAATTAATCTCACAGGTACTTTAGGTTGAGAAAGATAACAACTGCGTCAATTACATCACCTCCCGATTATACTCCAAGCGTTCAGAAAGAAAGAAAACCAATATCCCTGGATGAGCGAGTCAAGCGAATTGTTAACTATAGCTGGGAAGTTGGAGACGGTCTTGCAAAAATGAATGCGAAGCTTGGATATGTTCCCGATGCGTTCCGCGGAAGTTCTCACCTGGGTTATCGATCATTGCCCTGCAGTTGCAGTCTTAAGGTGCGTCGGGTCAGGGACCCGAGGAAAGCATCGATTCAAATTCTTTGGTTATGGTGATCATCCGGACTTCATTGGGCTTGTAAAGGAAGCGTGGAGTAATAAGTTTTTCGGTACTCCGTATTCGTTGACCTTATTTGAAAAGTGTAGAGAGCCATCCTTAAAGCCTTCAAATTTCCGATCCTTTAGTAGGATTATAGCCTTGTTGTGGCGGCGAGCACTGCGGTGTCTGGCGTAGTAGTCCCTCTAATCCCATCTTTGGGGAAAATGAATGAGTGCAAAGAATTATCATGACTGTATTGTTGAGAGAGTTTCTCTGAAGCAAAATCTAAAGTTCGGTAACTAAGCTTCCGGGGACCCCGAGAACACTATTCTTCCACAAGTATCCAAAGCTCGTATTAACAGTGCTAGGGTTACTGTGGCAGATGTTTTAGCGGGCGGGGCGGTTGCTGTCAGCGAAGGCTGTAGGCGCTGAGGTATTTTGTGTTATGCGATGAACCCACGGTTAGCCGTTCAGGAGTATTTAGATGGATTGGATGGCAGGTGGTCCCGACATTTGATCTGTTGTTGAATAAGCAATTTCCCATGAGAGATCAAGCCATTTTTTCCATTGATGATTCCGGCATCATTTGATGGGTTTCTCGGCGTTTTCAAGGTGGCAGGGTATTGTGGGAGTGGCGTTTATGTGTTCGTGGAGTTCCTTCTTTGAATACAGAGGTATCTTCTTGAATTAATTGTACAATTATAGCTTTGGTGCTGGGTTCCCACGATCACAGTTACATTAACACGATTATAGGCTATTTCTTGTTGCCTTTACCATCTGTAAATTGCATCTGAGATCATTCTTTGCGAAATTAAACGTGTCTCCCGAGACATTTATGCGGCCCATCACGATGACTTTTGTTCAAGGTACGAACGAAATGATATCAGCTATCACGAGACCTTATCGCTAAACTATGATATTGGTCTCAGTGTGCGCTAAAGTTGACATCATGAAAACATCACGACACGAGTTAGTTGGGGTTGTATCTTGGTATCCTCTGTAGAACCTATTTCATCTATTGAAATGTATTATGGCTTACATCACTGCCCGTAGCCTTATTTCGATAAATTATGAGCTAGCGGGGTTTTGCTAGCAATGTGGTTAAAACGAGGACCCATTATCATATTTTCATCCTGCTTGTGGAGGCCTTTCCGGATCATGGTGTGGCCTTGATAGGCAAAGGTTTGATTTATGGTATCTGAAATCAACCCTGCTTTCACTTATGTTTTGCAGATGATATGTTTTTGTTTTCTAGTGGGACGCATTCCAGTGTTCAGGTCTTCATGGACGAATTAACCAGGTTTGCGTGCTTCTCGGGGCTTCAAGTGAACAAGCGGGAAAGAGTACCATTTTCTACAAACTGGAGTTTAAATAGAGATTAAGGTAAGCTTGTTGACGCCACGAGGTTGATGCAGGCGATTTCACATAAATATTTAGTCCTACGATTTCTACAAGGCTTTCACTCACGTGATTGTATGCCTCTTCCAAAAGTGCAGCCTGTAATTGGTCTTGTGACAAGCAAATCTTTATCTTATCTTTTGGCGGATTACGAGATGATTGCTTTGGTGGCATCTGATGTCTACAATTATCTTGCAGTGCGACTGTTTATTATCCCCAATATACTATCTCCCCAAGATTGAAAACTGATCTATTAATTGGCTTCTTTATGAGGTCTGGAAGTGCGGGAGCGCTGCGATACGTGCTAGATCGAGTGCATGCGGAATGCGTTTGAAGGACTCCTTATAGGTGGCGTGGTACGGAGGGTTTTTATACAGCGGGAGCCTGCAGGTGCAAGGTCCCCACGAGTTGTTGTTCTGGAGTTGGCGGAAAATCCTTCAGCTTAGAGAGAGGATCATACCCCTCATGCAAGCACAAGGTGGTGTGACGGTGACCTTTATGGCATGATTCACGGAACGGTTGGTCCTCTCCTTTATTGTGGTGGATCTTGTATGACTGCAATTCATTGTGGCTTAGAGTAGCTGTAGTTATTGATGGGGTGGGGGTGGCTATAAAGCTAATTCGGGTGACCTTATTGCTATCAATTTTTTGAAACAGTTGTGCCAATTATCGATGCCTCGCAGGGAGGATATTATCTGTACGGACTCTGAATCATGGGGTTCACTTTATGTAGCTCTGCACGGAACCACTTTAGACCAAGATGCCGGTTGTTAAAATTGGCACTGTCGATTTAGTTTAAGCCATCGAGGAGGCATGATTTCTGCATTGTCTGGCTGGTGTACGAACAAATTAGTTTACCCGGGATAAGCTTCTCCGTGGGGTCTACGCTGAAGCTGCATATCTTGTGTATTTTATCGTCTTAATGTTGAAGACGAGGAACCCACTTATTCTTAGTTGCTGTTCATATTTAATGACTGTGAGAGGATTCTATGGTTGATGCGGGGTCTCTAGAACTCAGAAGGTGGGAGGAAACGAATTCTTGTGGGTAATTGCCAGCAGGGAAAGTCCTTGACTCTTTATTACAAGGAAGATTACGTGGGGTGCTTACTATCTGCCGCGACGGTCGTGGAATAAGTGAATTCATGAGAACAACTATACTCGGTGATACTATTTTCCTCATTTGTGATGATGTTAGACTTCGTATTTACAGTTTCAAGAGAAAAGGTTTGTTAATCGTCTGCAAACGGATCGATGTGTAGAAGATGAATCCTTCCTATAATATTTATCTCTGGTAGGTTGGATGCGCTTGATTTGTGATTGTTGGGCCTTGTTGCCTTGCCGGTTGTGTTTGGGGTTTCTTGTGTTGTTTCTTTTTGCCGGAATGTGACATTAACATTGGTGGCTGTGTTGTTGGTGTTGCTGTTCCTATATTTATAGGGAGAGTCTTGTCAGTTTTTCTTCTTTGGTTGTGACCTCGGGCCTCGGTTCTTTGTATTCTTTGGTTGGTTGCCTTTGGTAATAAATTCTTAATTATCAAAAAAAAAATCTTAGGAAAGAGACTAACTGACCGAAACAATATGACAACGAGGACAAAAAAAAACCAAACTCACACCCACATCAGGGTAGAAACTCAAACCACAACTTGGCCCGGCAGGGCAAAGGCAACCAAGGTCAGCGAGGCTGACCCCAGCGGAACCGTAATCACCCTTCTGATCCTTACGATCCACCAATGCCAGAATATTATAAAGAGAAAGGACCATCTCTACGCACATTGCTGCATTCGCTGGATTTATCATGGCTTATACGAAAACTAGAAATTCTTAATCTAATAACATCTGGCCCCAAATAAGATGAATTAAATAGCATCAGCGGGAAAAATGTTCTCATAAGCTCTACTATTGGGTAATGCTCTGAGTGATAGTAGTAACACCCACATATCCTCTTGAATTATAGGCAAAGACTTCCTTTGGCCAGCAGTACCCCGCAGAATCATTCTCCCAATTCATACTTGTCCCAGCATTGCTGCACATTCACGGACCACTTGTTTCACAGGCATTGAAAATAAATTCTTCCAGATTTTCTTTGGAGGAGCATCGAGTCGCCTCCAAATGCGGTAGCCGATGCTGATCTGGAGTAACGATGATCGTATCCTTTCAGTAGAGTCGGGTCCTGTAGATCGCACTTCTTCCTAGCTCAGCCTTGTTTGCTTGGGAAGATGGCGGCCATGCATGACCAGGGAAACCTTGGGTGAGCTCGGAGAGACTGGATGCGGGCTTGGAGGAGCAAGGCCATCCCGAGATCTGAATGATACATCAAGGTCCCTACGGTGTGATCTGGATTGATGGTACACACTGCCTTCTGAATCGCGTGAAATTTCTTGCAATGTTGGAAGCTTGTCGGTGGTAGTGGCGACCTCGGAGGATGTAACCCAGCCGTGATGCCACACCCTTTATCCTCACCACAGGTAATCTCACTAGGTGGTGATTAGTGTTGGTGTAATCCTTTTGGGGCGACATTGTGAATCTCATGCACAGGAAGGCCGACCACGTGTGAGTCAACCCCCACTAACACAGACCCACCGCCAGATTTTTGTCATCCTGAAATCAATGCGAAGACGACAAGCAGGTCTCCTTCCTTGGCTTCATTACCCCCAGATTTCTCATTGTTTGAAAGCTTGAGACGAGTACTTCCTTAAACTCAAAGACAAGAGAGGCATGTTCCAACAACCTTGAATCATGAAGAGCTTGAGAATGGTCGAAGAAGAAGATGAATATCTAGATGGAAGTAGAGTTACAGCATTTGACAAGGCGTTTAGTGCTGAGTGGGAGGGATGTGGATTAAGCAACAACATGGGAACATTTTCCCAGTATCACATGTGTTAATAATGGGACTTTTTCTTTAGTTATTGTTGGCATGGAGTGCTGCATGTTTGTTCAACTGTTAGTTGAAAAGCTATAATTACTGCCTGTAAACAAGCTAAGCCGGTTTGTAGTGGTTGAATGATGAGTGGGAAGTGAAAGCACAAGCAAGTGTAATGTAATTTTCAATTAGAAATGCACCATGATGAGGTTCTTTGTGATGTTATCCCTATGAATACTTCTCACATCCTATTGAACAGGCCTTAGCAATTTGATTAGAGAGCCAACCATGACAGTTTCAAAAATCGTTTCCATTTCATGAAGGACTACAAGCTTGTAACTCTTGTACCATTGACACCAAAACATGTGTATGAAGACCAAGCGAGGTTAAATTAAGAGTGTGATTTAAAAAAGATTGAGAAAAAAAAAAGAAAGAAAAGAAAAAGAGGAAGAAAAACAAGAGGAAAAAGAAATTGAGAGAAGGAAAGAGAGTGAGAAAGAAAGAAGTGGAAAGAAAAGATCTAAAGTGAATGAAGATGAGCCAAAAAAAAAAAAGTCTGAGAAATTGAACAAAGAAGAAAGGAAAGATAAAAGAAAAATAAAGCTTCTATACAAATAAGAGTGGGATGAAGAGTGCTTTTTATATTAACAAGCCTATATTTGTAATTTTAATAAAGAAGGCCTTTTTAATTGTGCGATCTTGATTCTTCTTTCTTTAGTGTTGTTTTTTGGCTGCTTTGTACAAGAAGAGTTTAGGACGTGTTCACAGGATGCCTCTGATGGTTTGCCACTTAAGGAGACAAATGAGCTTCAATGCCAAGAGGGGGAATTGATTAGTCCATGTGTTGTACATGTACTAATTCTACCCAAACAGGATGGTTCGTGGAGGATGTGTATTTATTTTCGTGTCATCAACAACATTATGGTTAAGATTCGAGGAAAAGGGGAATGATGAGAATCAAACCACAAAGGATGCGCACTCAATCTCGAGATAGACCAATCAGCAAGAGAGGGACAAAGCTTTGGGAGCTTTCGTGTACGAAGGTTTTGTTAGACTAACCCGGCCTTTAAGGAAAGAGCTCAAGTCAAATAAAGTGTTTGAAGGAATTGGAGCCAACAAGGAAGTTCAAAAGTCCATAAATGTGATCATGGCTGTTGATGGTGATAATTCACATGATTTTGGCATCTAAAGGACTGAAAATCTCAAGGAAATCCACCACTAAGAATTGGCTGCATAATTCGTGCAATCAAGACCTATTTTAGAGAGTTTTTAGCCTTACAAATTGTATGATCAGAAGCTTGTCAACTATTGTACCAAATCATTTAGTTGTCAATTTGGTCTATTACTCAGTCAAAATATCAAGGATAGCGTCAATGAGGAAATGATGTTGAATTATGTTTACATGTTACTTTAATGCGTATTTCTATTTAAGTTTGGTAATTTATTGTGAGGCTTTAATTTCAGCAAATTTACCTTCTTTCTTTACGCCATGAGATTAGGGGTGCTCAGAACGTGTTGGGTTGGGTTGGCAGTTTACGGGTTAAGCGGGTGTGGTGAAAAATATATAAACCGCAGTACGACCGTTTAATAGCGGAATGCAAAAAAATGAAAGAAACGAACACGAACCGTTTAATAAGCGGGTAACACGTGCGACTCGTTTAACACGTCTAATTTTAGCGGGTTGTTGTTCGGGTCGGGTTCTTGATAAACCCGCTCATTGACTACAATTTACTTTGTTTTACCACCGTTTGACCCATTTAACTTACATTGAAGCCACCGTTTAACCATTTACTTTTGTTGTTAGAAATAGCTACCATAAAACTAGCAAGCTAACTTTTAAAAATAACAATATTTAGAGACTATCGTTCTGTACCACCACTATATGTGCATGATACAGAAATTACAATCTAAATATTCCAAATCCAAAGTGGCATCCAATTCACCAACAATATATTACAAATCATAAATGCAATCGAAATAACAATCATGTTACAAGTACAATCTCGAGCAACTATAGATTCATAGTTACAAAGAGATTCACGTGAAAGATATCCAAATCTCACCTCCCACGACAATGAAGCGGGTTCCAACAACCAAATTCCACACATACTTTACACAAATTGGAAGCTGATGTTGTATAACAATACCCAATAATTAAATAAGATTCATAACTTCATCGAAGTACCAAAAACACGACTATTTACACTCTCTTTGTGATCACTTGATCGATGATAGATATAAATTAGAGACATTGAAACCAGATCTGAACTATTGGACTTCATATTTTGATTGAAAACATCTATCATTTAATTCATACGAATCATCACTAGAATCATCTACAACTAAAGCTACAACCAAAACTACAAAACACCAAATGAATCAATGATCTCTGTATATGAATTAGAATAATGAGAAAAATAATACTAAATAAGGGATCAGACTTTATTTGCTCTTCCATAGGTCGATCTCTGGTACAAATCCAAGCTTGGACGGGTTTAAACAAAAGTGAACTTGATGCACTTATTCAAAACTCTACCATAGGTGCTAATGCGATTAAGATACATATTTGTGAAATAGGAATTTATGTCACATCACCTGTGTAGAGACAATATAGGTCTTCGGCCTCTCCTTTCCAAAAGTTAGAATATCAACTCCTTTTTCTTTCAAACCTTTTTTCATTAAAATACAGCTATGGCTTCCAGTCGCTCGAAAAGCAGGAGCATCTTCTTCTTCCACGTTTTCAAAATCCTACATTTTATACAAAGTCATTATTAATATACAATAAACTACCTTGATCACATTCAGATTCAAACAAATAGAATTATATTTTACTGAAAAGGCTTTCGAATCATCAGACCATGAGTCTAAGCTAACTTATTTCTGTTTGCTTGAGTACTTGGAACGGCATGTGTTAAGTTAATGAGGAAATTACAATTCAAAACTCAAATAAAGTATATCTAATAGACACACTTGGTCATAGGAATCATACCATAAGTTTTGGAATAAGCCCAATCTACAAAGCTGAATTTTATCATAGGGATCTAAGATGATAGCAATTGAAAAAATAACCACTATACTTTGACCAATACTTGTCAAACTTGGCATGCATATGACTTCACATTATTCTCCTTAAAACTATCATTGTGCAGCGATGCCTCCTTTAAAGTATATTTAATTAAGACACTTGCAGGGAAATCTGGAGTCGGCGTGGGGATATGATGTACCTGGAGGAATAATAAGCCACTTTATGGCTTCCCTCGACAAATTAGAAATCTTTTTCTACTTTTGTCTGCATTCTTCTTGGGAAGGACAAATGTCTATAATTAGAAGATCATCGGCGTAGTGAATGAGTACGACTGATAAAGAGGTGCGTCGAAGCATAACATAAGTTTGGGTTCACCTAACGTTGGAACATCCCCTCATGGAAACCTTTTTACTCTCTGGCAGGCTTGGGCAGCACAGTCAACGAACTTATTCCCGTGGGCCTTTAACATATTTGATGCTTTCTCAGCGAATTTTTATCCTTATGATTCATCGATTTCTTTACGTTGTCTTGAATATCAAATTAGAATATGTGCACAACACAGACATGAAAGAACTCTTATCCCTCCAAGAGAGCATTTTTAAGGTTAGGATTGACTCTTCATGCTCGACAAACAATCATTACTAGAAGCATTCATCGAAGTCAAGAAATGTTCCTTTCAGTTTGATAATTGAATGTATCAAATTTTCTTCAATGAACAGTACAATACCGATGTGGGGAGGGCATGAGACAAAGGTTCAAATTTTTCTGCAACTTCCAATTAGATCAACATATTAGTGCAGCAAGGAAACATATCCATCGGTGATATAGAGGGTCGCGATGGGATGTCGAGACAAGTTCTTCCGGGAAGGGAACTGACACAATTTTAAGTTTATCCTTCTACTCTCTTGTAAATTTTAACATCGATTTGTAGTATTCCTAGAAAGGCATCTTGATATTTTCTCTGTAAGCATACTTGAACATTGCTCTAATACCCTCATATTGGACAAATGAAATGGTAAATCATGCTTGATCATTACCTGACCGCTAATATCACGAAACTTTTCGGAATCAAATTTTATGGATAGCATTTGCATAGATCCTTGACCTTATTCGGAAGCAGTGTCCAATATCCCCATGGTTTCTACATTTTTTCCATGTGGTATGCATGTTACCGGTTCCTTGGTAGACTCTGCACATATATGTTTGATCTGCAGGTATTACATCTGGCACGCTCTTGCAGATGCAGATGTTTTCATTTAATTCACGCAAAATGGATTCCATACTATTATGAAGTCTTTGTCGCGATTAAGATTTACCTTTTACGTAGTTGGCGGTTGATATGCGTATTTGCTTTGGGTTGCCACTGACTACATTAGATTCTATGTCGACTGATCTTCTTCATCGAAATTATAATATTGTGATCGGAAGAATCATACAATTCTGAACAAAAAAATAAGTCAAATAGAATCCCATTTGCTCGATACACATACATTTGTTACGTAAATATGATGTTCATATGCATCTATAAATTATAGGTGTCAGCTGCTTTTGCATCTTTGGGTGATACTATTAAGTTTAGGCTGCACGTTTGGCAATGGATTTGTGTGGTCACACATTGTGAGAACTTCCATGTCAAAATCAAATTTCTACAGCTCCATGATTTTCTTCTTGAAGCACAATAATTATGAAAATACATATAACATATTCATAGCAAAGATCAAATGTGTTCTTTTTAAGAGACCTGGACTATATATTGTCGAAAGGGCATGACTATACAAATTTGAAAGAATTAATTATAAAAGGTACGGTATATATGTGTCTCCAAATAATAATAATAATGATAACAATGCATAGCCCATCCATGGTTACTTCTAATAATTTTTATCCCAATCATCTGAGGAACCAAGTTAGTCTCAAGTATGGAATAAATGCACATTTCTCCTGCAAGCTTCCCGTTGTTGCTCGTAATCAGGCGCGGTAAATCCCATGGAATAATAATAATAAACAAATTCTACTTAGTTTTGATTCGTAGGTTGCTGAAAGAGTATGAAATATAAAAACAAGGGGCGGAGTCAATGATATTTTGTAATCTAACTCGCCAACAAAGAAACAAAAAACCACCGGATGCTCAAAACCGTATGAATGTAGCTCGGGGATCTATTGGATCTGGACGAAACTAAGCTGATCGGTGAAAGCTGAATGACTTACCACGTCAGTCCACTGGGCCATTCCGGGAGAGGTTGCCCCCGAGGTCTGGCCCGTGCCTTTGCCTGCTGCGCCATGGGTCGTTCTCGGGCCAGAGGCGATGGAGCCAAGGCCGGTGGAGCTGGTCACTGAGGTAACTTTCTTACTCGGAGCTAGGGTCCAACCGGAGCCGGAACCATGCGCTGGCTGAGATGCGAGAGGAGCTGAGGAGTGGCCGCTGAGGGGTGGTCAGCCGGAGGAGGGCTCAGGAGTGTGTCACGGAGCAGGAGTCACGGCGGAGGTGTTGCAGTGGGAGGGAGGGCCGGTGGAGGCGTGGCCGCCGGGCCGGGGTGGTGGAGCCGATCCAGAGGAGGAGGGCTCTGGAGGCGTGGTCTTGGCTGCGGTGGAGCCAATCCAGGAGGAGGAGCGGCTGAGGCCGGAGCCGACCCAGATGAGGAGCGTCGGCCGAGGCGTGGCTGCTGGCTGGTGGTGGAGCAAATCCAGGAGGAGGACTGGGTCACTGGAGGAGGCGAGGCGGGAGGCGCAAAGATCAGGTAGGTTAAGAAAATTTTTCCTTATATATTTTTCTATGTTATTAAAAAAACAAAAAATGATTAATTTTTTTTAAAAAAATATTAATTTATTAATTTTATTTAAACGGGTAAACGGGTTATAAACGGGAAAGGCATATTCACCCGAACACGAATCTCGCTTATTAAACGTGTTAAACTAAGCACCCGCGACACCCGAACCCGTTTAGGTCTCACCCAAACCCGCGACCGCCGTTAATCGTGCCTGCTAATCGTGTCGTGTTGAATTTTGACAGTTTCCAATGGGGTGATGTCCTGTAAGCTCTATCTAAGAGCCCTTTGATGTATTTGTTTAGAAGACATTGTGAGGTTTTCTTCATTTTATGATTCTTGTGAGAACGTTCGAGTCTATCAAGGTTAATTCCTTATAGTGTTCAAACTTACAGCTCTTGGTTCTTTTATAATCAAGGGGACGGGGTTATTTCCTTTGTTCTTACGACTTTTGATTCCATATAACCAAGGGGACAAAGACACAATTTCTTTGCTTACGACTCTTGATTCAATATAGTCAAGGGGAAGGGGTCACTGTTCTTGATCGTGTTTGAAAATCCTTAGAGTAATTCGCAACAATTGGTGGATCTTGAATCAAAATGCAGTGGGGTTCACATAAGAACTTATCTGATTGGATGGATGAGGTGTGCAATAGCACTGTCCTTAAAGTAGATTCGTCATTCTTAGGTTTATAACCTTGGTGTAGTAGGGAATCAACGCTCTACCTTCAAGATTCAACAACCAAATCTCACCTCGGGTGAACTCCATTGGTAAGATGCAGTACAACTCAAACATCAAAATATTCCTCCAAGAAATTTGTGCCTAGTATAGAAGTTGAGCAAGGGAGAAAGAGAGTGCTTAAAGCACTTGAGAGAGCTTTGAGAACTTGAGAGCTTGAGAGAACTTAAGGAGAGTGTGATTTGAAGGATGGAGGGGGCACTTATTTATAGTTGGAGCTCCAATGGATCTTTCCAAAGATATTTGAATCAAATAAATAAAAACTCAAGATCCTCCATGACTCGGATTAATAGAATTTTATATAAAGTCAAGGATCCAAATTTTTATTATTGAAAAATGAATCTGGCCGGAAACAAGATGGATATAAATAATAAAATAATAATTAAGGAAAGTCATAAAGTCTCCATATGACTTGATTAGAAGCTATTTAAAAGGAATATTATTGTTTAAAACCAACCTAATTTCATTTTAAAAATCAATTGCCCGTAGAAAAGACAATATGTTCAAATATAACCTTAAACCAATTTGAATTAAAAGGATAATGTTCATAATTGGTTGGAGATAATTTAATAATAAAATTAATTTAAAATTTTAAAAACAAATTTGGCCAAATAAGATAAAGTCTCTTGGAAGACTTGGCCAAATCAAAATAAACAATATTAATAATAAATTCCCTTTTAAACTCTAGAGTTGCTTAAAGAAGAGTTGCTTAAAGAATTATCATGACTTAGCCGCTGCTGAGGAGAGTTTCTTGAAGCAAAATCTAGAGCTCAAGGGTTTAAACTGACCGTAACACTAGCTTCTTCCACAAAGCCGTCAAAGCTCGTAATGCTCTGGAGTGCTTGAAAGTTATTACTATGGCAATGGCTGCGTAACCGAAGACCCAAGCATCAAGAAGTCAGGCACTTCCAAGGTATTTATGTTCCGATGAACCCACGCTAACCGCTCGGCGCCTCTAGATGGACCGGGATGGCTTCGTGTGGTCCCCCAAAGATATGGATACGCCAGGGAATAAAGCAATTTCCCATGAGGAGATCAGGCGAGCTTCATTTTTTCCATTGATGATTCCAAAGCTCCTCGCCCCGATGGGTTTTCTCTCGCTTTTCAAGGTGGCTCGGGGTATTACTGGGAGGACGCTTGCTGTACTGGGTGAGTTCTTTCAATCCGGGAAGTATGTTTCGCGAGATTAATCAGACAATTATACTTTGGTGCCTAAGGCGTTCCTAATCCTGCCCTATGCACGATTATAGGCCTATTTCGTTGCACACCATCTATAAGTGCATCTCGAAGATCATTGTCGGAGAATTAAACAAGGTCTCCCGTGACATTATCCGCCCATCACAAGCCATTTTGTCTGGCTCCGAGCATCGCCGATTGTCAACCTTATCACCCAAGACCTTATGTTAAACTACCATCGTGATATTGGTCCTCCTGTGTGTGCGCTAAAGGTTGACATCGCGAAGGCACACGCTTAGTCAGCTGTATCTGAGTATCCCTCTTCCCGTATGGGAACCCCTACTCATCTATTGAAATGTATTATGGCTTGCATCACTACCCCATCCTTCTCTATTTCGAAATGTATTATAATTTCTACAAGGCTCACACACGGTGATTGTATGCCTCTTATTCAAAGAATTACGGCCGGGACCGCCTTGACAAGCAATCTTTATCTTATGCCTACAGATTGCCCGATTGCTTCTGCCTTATACACAAGATACAATCATCGGTGCGTACTGCTTATTATCCTCTAAGCATACTATATCTAAGATTGTTACCATTCAAGAGGCTTCTTATGGTCCTGAAATTGAGCGCTCGTCGTATAAGATCAAGTGGGAATCACAGGCCTTCCAAAGGAGGAGGGCGGTTTAGGCCTCTCGTGACGTGTTAAAGACCAATGATTCAAATGTTATGAAGCATGTCCGAATCGCTCTACAAGAAGGACTCCTTACGTGGCGTGGGTGCTGAGGTTTATCCGCATAGAGAGCTCTAGGAATGTGCTGTCCCTTAATGAAAGGTTCCCTGAGTTGGCGAAATCCTTCAACTTAGAGAGAGAGGATCGTAGCCCTCATAAAGCACAAGGCGAGTGGCGAAGTGACCTATTTATGGCATGATTTCTGGAACCCGGTTGGTCCTCTCCTTCCCTATTATGGTGAGCGGATCTTGTATGACTCTGCAATTCACTGTAACGCTCGAGTAGCTGTAGTTATTGATGAAGGGGGGTGGAATTGGCCTACCGCTAATTCAGGTGACCTTATTGCTATCAAGAACAAATAGCACTACCTTATCGATACTTCTAGGGGAGGATATTATCTCTGTAATTCTATCCTTCGGCTTCACTGTAGCTCATCGAACCCACTTTAGACCAAAGATGCCTAAGCAGTTAATCAAGACCATTCGACGGTTTCCCTGGGCCATTAGGAGGCATGCTTTCACGTCCGCCGGCCGCATGTACAGACACACCTGCATAAGCTATGGGGTCTCACCAAATTTATATCTTCAGGTATTTTGTCGTGCACAAGCGAAGACAGAACCACTTATTCTTCTCTGTTGCCATTTCACACCGGTATTTGGCGTGAGGATTTCATGGTTGTGCTGTGGGTCTCTAGAACTCCAAGGAATTGGGAGAACGACTCAGGGGTAATTACAACAAGTGGAAAGTCCTTTCACTCTATTACAAGGAAGATCAAGGTGGGGTGCTACTATATCTACCACTTGTGGGGGTCATCAAATAGTGGTAATTCATGAGAACAACTATGTCTAAATTCGATACTATTTTTCAACCATTTAGATGATGTTAGACTTCGCATTTCGTCTCCGTATATTGTCGATAGTCCCGCAAACATATCAATGTGAGAGATGGTCCCTTCCTATTAATATTTATTCCGGTAGGTCAGATGCTGATTTGTGATTGTTAAACTTGTTGCCTGTCCCTGGCCAGGCTGTCTGTGGTTGTTTCTTTGCCCTGAATGTGGGCTTCAGGTCTTTATTGGTGGCTTTATGTTGTCTGGCCGTCATCAGTTCCTATATTTATGCGGAGGTGTCACCGCTTTTCTTTGTCTGTCAGGCTTCCTAGCCTCGCCTTGTATTCTTTTCTGTCATGCAGTTCCTTGGTAATAAATTCTTAATTATCCAAAAAAAAAAAAAAATTCCCTTTTAAACTGAAAATAAACTCGAAAAACTTACACCCTTCCAACATTATACACATATAATCCATTCTTTTTAGATACTATAACAAATTTTTCCCTCATCAGACATGGGATATTTCAACAATTTGTTACCCAAATAGTACATGTTTCTACAACCTATACATCCTAGTAACGTATGGTAAACCTTATCATGAAATATTATCGTTTTTCTCAAAAAGGGTCTCCCACAGCTGTAGAACATGCTAATAAGGTTAAGGGAACTTACTTACACATATAATCTCTCTTTTTTTTTCTTTTTTTTCTTTTTTTTCTTTTTTTTTCTTTTTTTTCTTTTTTTTCACTTTTTTATGTAAGATATAATAATAAATTTTCCCTTATTCAACAAATTGATACCTAAATAGTAGATGTTCCTAGAACATATACATCTTAGTAAAGAATGTTAAGGGCATGTTTGGTTCCTATTTTTGAAAACACAAAAAACACCATTTATTATTTAAATTTAGTATTTTTGTGTTTTTCGTGTTTTTCATAACAATAAAAAAAAAAAAAATACACACACATGTTCTCCTTGTTTTTAAAAAAAAAACACCTTTCAAAAACTATTACCAAACATGCCCTAAACCTTCTATATTTTTCCCTCAAAAATTGGACAAAAGCCATGCAAAATAAGGCAAATCTATTCACAAGTGGTTGGCAGTCATCATAAATATTCTCTATATATATATATATATATATATATATATATATATATATATATATATATATATATATATATATAAAGTTTTTCAAAAGAAAACACTCTTCATTCATATTAGTCTTATTTTTTATCAGAAACTGGTACAAATAAATAACAGCGAAGATCCCACATCAGGAAAAACAACAAGAAAGAAAAAAACCTCAATCAATAAACTCCAAGCTAGAAATCTAGAAACTGATTGCTAATCAAATCTAAAATAGTAATCAAGCTAGAAATCTAGAAATTGATTACTAATCAAATCTGAAATAGTAATTTTAGATAAAATTCTAATTTATTTCATGTACCGAATTTCCCCAAGTTGGAGCATAGATGTTCATCATGCCCAACTTGTTAAGAGAAACACCAAAAACTAGTTTTGAAAAGCCCTTGCAAGATGTCAACTATTTACGTAGAAGAAACAGCGAATATGCATATAGCTCCGTAATCAATCTTCTCCTTTATGAAGTGTCTGTCAATCTTCATATGCTTTGTTCGATCATGTTGCACTGGATTCTGTGCAATACTTATCGTAGCTTTGTTGTCACAATACAACTTCATTGGCATATGTATTGATAATCGAAGCTCTTCAAGAATTCTCCTCAACCAAAGCATCTCACATACTCCATTAGCCATAGCCTTATATTCTACCTTGCTCCTTGCTACTACATTATGTTTCTTGCTTCGCCATGTCACTAGATTTCCTCAAATATAAGTACAGTATCTTGAAGTGGATCTCCCATCAATAATGGAGTATGCCTAATCTGCATCAGTATATGCCTTTATGTTCTATTGTGTGGTCTTCTGAAAGAGCAAGCCCTTGCCTTGTGTACCTTTTAAGTATCTAAGAATTTGATACACTGCTTCAAGATGTTTCTTGTAGGGTGAGTGCATAAATTGGCTTACCAAACTCACAACAAATGCAATATCTAGTCATGTACGTGATAGGTAAATCAACTTTCCCAATAACTTTTGATATCGAGTTGTATTCACTATGTCACCTTCCTTGTCATCTCCAAGTTTTTGATTGGGATCAATTGGAGTATCAATTAGTCTACAACCACTAATGCCAGTCTCCTTGAGGAGATCTAGAACATACTTTCGTTGGGAGACAACAATCCCTTTTTTCGACCTAGCAACTTCCATTCCAAGAAAATACCTCAAAGTTCCTAAATCCTCGATCTCAAATATTGATGAGATGGAAGTCTTCAATCAGTTCATCTCATGTACATCATCTCTAGTGAGAATTATGTCATCAACATACACAATTAGTATGGAAATCTTCCCATCTTGTGAATGTTTAAAAAACATTGTATGATCACTTTGCCCTTGAGAGTGCCCTTGACTTTTAACAAATTGAGTAAATTTCTCAAACCAAGCTCTTGGTGACTATTTCAACCCATATAAGGACTTCTTCAATTTTCAAACCTTTGTACCAAACTTTTCATGGAATCCTGGGGGTGCATCCGTGTACACATCTTCCTCCGAATTCCCACTGAGAAATGTATTATTTACATCCAACTAATGTAAGGACCATTTTGAGATTAGCTTCAAGAGACAAAAGAACTCTTATGGAGTTTAGCTTAGCAATTGGGGCAAATGTCTCCAAGTAATCAATGCCATAGGTTTGGGTGAATCCCTTAGTTACCAATCGAGTTTTGTACCATTCTAAAGTGCCATCAGATTTATACTTGACAGTAAACACCCATTTGTAACCTACAACTGTCTTCCCTCTTGGTAGATAAACTAATTCCCATGTTCCATTTTTTTTTCAAGAGCTTTCATCTCCTTAAAGACAACTTTCTTCCACTCAAGAACTTTCAGAGCATCCTGCACAGTATTAGGAATCTCCATACAAGACAATTGTGAGGTAAAATTACAAAAGACAAGTGAGAGATTCTTATATGACACATTTGGACAACAGTTGTTGGGTATAAGACAATTGTGAGGTAAAATTACGAAAGACAAGTGAGAGATTCTTAAATGACACATTTGGACAACGGTTGTTGGGTACAAGACCTCACACCTTTTTGAATAGCAATGGGAAGATTAGAATCATCAACCTTTGAATTTGAGAAAGACTCTTGTTCAAGACTAGTTGACTCAAAACTCGAAGATTAAGTAGGTTCAACACGTGGCAAAGAATTAATGAGACCATTGCATGGAGGATTCGTGGAATTTGGGTAGTGCAAAGGATTGGAAGACCCTTTCATTTGAATTGTCCTCTATCACGAGTAGACAATATGAAGTGGTATCAATGCTGTAGTTGTTTTCCTTATTTCTCAATTGTTAGGAGTTGTAGGATAATGAACATCATGAGATGACATTACAAGAAGACTTGTGTTTTCAATATCCAAAACACTTGAACCACTTTCCTTGGGTATAATAAAGCTTGGATTATCAGATTGAATGATCAAGGTTGGGGAAGAATCATTTTGTAAATCTTCAATTTGGGAAAAAAAATCATAAAAAATTGAATCTTGATTTTGGTTCCCCCCCCTGAAAATGACTCTTGAAATAGGGAATCAATTGAAAAATTGTAACATCCATGGTAACAAACATTTTCTTTGTAGTGGGTTCAAAACATTTATATCCCTTTTGAGTTTGAGCATATCCAACAAACACACATGTTGTGGTATGAGGTTCAAGTTTTCCTCGATTATGACTATGAATATGAACAAATGTAGTACACCCAAATATCTTTAATGGTATCAAAGAAGAAAGCCTATTTGTAGGAAAAAACTTATGGAAAACATCAAAAGGTGTTTCAAAGTTTAAGACCTTATTAGGCATTCTATTTATAAGGTATGTAGCAGTAAGAACTTTGATGAACAATTCATTTTTCAAAAAAAAATGGTCGAAAACATTTTTGAAATACTCTCGACTGTTATCATTCCTTAATATTTGAATATTTTTTTGAAATTGTACTTGCACCATGATGTAAAAATTTTTGAAAATTGTTTCCACATCATATTTTTCCCTTATCAAATAAACCCAACTTAATCTTGTGTGATCATCAATAAATGTCACAAACCATTTTTTGCTAGAAGATGTCCATATTCTACATGGACCCCAAATATCACCATGGATCACAATAAATTGGTATGGTTGGTTTATAAGGTTGAGGGGAAAAAGATGCACGGATGATGTTTAGCAAACTGACAAACTTCACATTGAAAAAAAGATGGACTTTTATTTTTAAATAAATTTGGAAACAAGTATTTCAAATACTAAAAGTTAGGATGGCCTAATCTATAATGCCATAGCATGATATCATTTTCTTTGGAAACAGAAACAGAATTTACGTTGTACTTTGAAATTGTATACTCAAGTCATGTCCATCATCAAAATAATAAAGCCCATCTTTTTCCTTAGCACTACTAAGCATCCTCCCCATGGTTAACTTCTGTAACTCACAATAAGAAGAGTAAAGATTAGCTCAACATTGATGATCAGAAATAAATTTACTGATGCATCACAGATTGCAAGGCAAATCGGGAACATGGAGCACATCATAAAGGGTTATCAATGAAGTGAGTTTGATAGTTCCCATCCCTGCACTTTCCAATAGTGAACCATCTGCAAGTTTGACCTTTTTATTACCTACACAAGGACTATAAGAGAAGAACATTTTAAAACAACCAGTCATATGATTAGTGCTCCAGAATCAATTATCCAAGAATGAATAGAATAAAGAACAACACCAAAAAAAGCAATGATAAGAAAGGTTACCCTTCTGCACAAAGGACAGTTTTGGAGATTGAACTAATTTATACAGGCGCTCTAATTGCTCCTTGGTGAAAGGAATTGCATCCAAGTTGGTAGAAGGCTCATGAGTCTCCTCAGCAGTGAGATAAATGGTTGAATTCTAGGAATAATAATTAGTAGGTATAAATGTGGTAGAAACAATAGGAAAGGATTGGTCGGAATAGGTTCGAAAGAACCGTAAGGGGTAGCATGATTTCTTTAAGTGTAAGTCATCGTTGACATGTATGACCTCATTATTAGTAAAAGGAAAAGAGAAAAAATGTCCCTGACTTTGATACCATGAAATTTAAAAAAAAAAACACTTGCATTCATATTTGTCTTATTTTTCATCAGGTACAAATAAATCGTAAGGAAGATCTCATATCAAGAAAAACAAAAATAAGGAAGAACCTCAATCAATCAATCTCCAAGCTAGAAATCTGGAAACCGATTGTTAATCAAATCTAAAATAGAAATCTGGAAATTGATTGCTAATCAAATCCGAAATAGTAATTTCAGGTAAAATTCTAATTTATATCCTAAAAATCTGAATATATATATATAACAACACCTGCTAATTCAAGCAACTACATGGAATCAAGATGGAAAAGGATCAAGACATTCAAAAAATAGTGTTGGGAATTGCAATGAACTAAATAAGCTTGTATTCTCTCATGTTAAAAAGCTGCAGTGCAGAAGATGTATTCATCTTCAAAATCTGAAATCACAAGCTTCAGATTAAACAAAACATAATAAAACATGATTTCATGCAAAATTAGTAAGTGGTAACCTCTCCGTCCATTAACCATAAGAAATTACAAGAGAAAGCAATCAAGCAACAGCAAATATTGAAGGAAGAGGAAATTTTCTGCAGAAATCTTAATTTGTTGTCTGCTTGTTTTTGGAGAAGAAAGAAAACATGGTGAAATTTCATCCAAAGAGATTTGTAGGATTTGAAATTCTTTATTGTAATTTCACAACAAGAATCAGTTTGGAAAAGGAGGAATATGCAAGTACCAGTCGAAGCAAAACTACAAATCAATATGCATTCAAGTAAATGATTATAACTGAAATCAGCTACATAAACAATCAATCCATTACTTCTACATCCTCGCTTAAGCACTCTAATAAAAAAAGAAAATAAAAGAAACCTACTGCTCTTCTTATACAAGCTCAGATCGGAAACCTACACTAATATCCTTATTATTATCCAATCATTTTGAACCGATGTGGAAGGCCATGAATGAAATGAATGAAATGCTGAAATGCATATATATATTTTTTTCTTTTCTTATAAAATGGCATATTTGTACAGCATTATGAGGTAAGCAAGAAGCCTAGGAACCACAGGGAAGGCAACACCATTTCTCAATCAGAGAAAAGAACCATTGCAAAGGGTTCGGATCTTCTGATGAAGATGATGCAGTATGCAGCGGTAGCTGTGGAGGTAAATGCCGGTGAAATGCATCAACTGCAGCTGCTACCCCATCTTCATTCTCTATCAATTTTGCTAATTCCATTGCTTGAGATTTCACCTGGGACAATCAAAACAAGACTCATTATTATATCAATTTGGTGTATGCAGACTAGCCATGTAACCTCCCCTCGTATGAAATTGCCTTTTTGGATATACTTCATTTTTTTTTTTTTAAATTAAAAACATAATAGCAACCTGTATATAAGATGAAAGAATTCATAAAAAGTCTTACATTGAAAAAGTAATGTTTTCAAGAGCTGTTTAAAAACATTCAGACCTCAAAGTTTAGAATTTGTGAAAGTGATTTGTAGAAGTAGAAGGTAAATTTATTTTTACTTTCCAATTTTAAGAACAAAAGATAAAGAATTGTTTCCAAATGGACACTAAACAAACCATAATAAAATGATAGTGCCATTCAAGTTCGCAGAAACTGCGACAAACATAACAATTTGTTCTAACACAATATGCTCAATTAAGTGACCAAAGCCCTTTAAAGTTCTTTTCTCTTTCTCCCTTTTTCTTTGTGAACCTCTGTGATTGTTCTTCAGGAATAGAATTCTCCCTTTTCGCAAATGGTAAATTGCCATGCAGTGTAAAATTACTTGCAAGTCTATGAATGCTATTTTCATATCCATCAATCTAAATTGATATAATTGCTGAACAAACATGGTTATCTCATGAGAAAAATATTCTAGACCAGTTTTGCAACAATTTTGTTTCAACAGAAGAGGAAAATAGGCTGAAGACAGCACACAGGTTCAGTTGTAAGAGCTTCCATAGATCACTGAAATGAATTTACAAAGACCAGACAAAATAACCCCTAATGCTAGATGGTGGTAAAACTCATATGTTTGAATTTTCTTGAATGAATATCATGGTACACCACTAAATTTCTCCTATGTCTCTGTCGTCGCCATTCTTCATTAATTTGTATGACCAATCAAGTGACCTTCTTACTAATTTTTTATTCCAATAGGTTTTTTTTCTAATCTTTTGATCATTAGTTAGTACATCGATGTGGGTGTGTGAGACATATTAAGCATTTGCCATTTTCAGATGACTCTTTTCATGAGCAATGAGGGACATAATCATAATCACCTCTGGTTGGAGCATGAATTGTATGGCATGAGTAAGGGTCTCAACACTGAGCTGCGATATAGGTATAGGTGCAGGCCCAAGTCCTCTTTGATGAATTCTATCCCCCCAGAAAAACTGATCTCCAAAGAACGGCACTATGGTTGTTGGACACTGTAATTCAAAATTTCGGCATAAAAAACGATAGAAAAATGAAATGTGATATACAGATTGAATGATGTCATGAATGGATAAAATTACTAAACAAGGATCTCTCCTATCACGCACATAAAATCTTTCAAAACCTTAAAAAGGAAAAGTGTATCAAACATATTGAAAATTTTAAATGAAGGTAAGTCTCATAATCAAGAATATCAAATTTTGAGACATTCTATGAGGAGAACATTACCCCAGCCTTAAGTCCTGTAGCAGTGGTTCCTGCACCACCATGATGAACCTGCATATTTGTGGCAGACGGCTTCCAGTTAATGGTATGCTTTACAGACAACAAATTTACCACGCTCAGCGAAAGTACATAAAAAGAAGTCATGGTTATGTAACTATATCTGGATGGCATAGTTCTCTGAACAATATCAACTAGCAACCATTCATTTTTTATGTGTCTTTTAAATTTAATTTAATTTAACTAATTTATTTTTGGACAAGTTAATAAGAATAGGCTTAAAGTGGAACTATGTTCAGTTTAGCCTCTGAAATTCTTAATTGACATACAGCCACAGCCCCATATTCACCAAGGCAACATAACAACAACTCACCACAGCAGAACATCGTGGAAATAGCCAATCATGGGGACATTCCTCCAGAAGGAAAACGTTATCAGGAACTTCCGGAACTGTAGAATACAGACAGAAGTAAGTTAATTGCTTATTAAAAGGAGATACAAGTATGGAATTCAAAAACAAAACCATCTACATTTGATTTTGAATAACACATGAGGTATGATTGACATGTTTATTTTTTATTTTTTTCAATGTTCAACACTTCTTAAGGATCTTTAGAAACCTCTAAATGAAAAAGGAAAACAAACCTCGATTATGAAAGTTATTTTCCTTTTTTTTTCAATGTTCAACCCTTCTTAAGGATCTTTAGAAACCTCCAAATGAAAAGGAAAAACAAACCTCAATTATGAAAGTTATTTTCTTTTTTTTTTTCAATGTTCAATACTTCATAAGGATCTTTAGAAACCTCTAATGAAACAAACCTCAATTATGAAAAACATGACATAGATTTGTCATGATGATGAATGGTTCAATAAAACAAAAGTTGAGAGGGGGGGGCGCGCACACAGAGAGAGAACAGAGGTCCCCAAACATAATTAAATAGAACAAACACAAGTGTTAGAGAGAGAAAACAAATGTCGACAGCAGGTCTTAGGAACAGGTGAAATGAAATAATGGTAGAATCAAGCATTTTAAGTTCTATTAGAACTCTGAAACATTCGTTCGTAGAGAAGATGACCTTTGATAGAACTGATATAAAAAAGATATCTCTAATCAAACCCAAGCATTTCCTATAAATTCTTTCTTCAGTAGGTTTCTGTAACCATTACTACAAAAAGATCTTCAAATCAAATAGATAAAAGCTTAGAAATTTTGAAGCCACCGCCAAAGCACAAACATAGTAGAAAGGCATTAAATTTACTAAGAGAATTTCTAATCTTTCTGGCTTCCTAAAATTCTATCTTCAGATGCTGCAAAACCAAGAAGTCAAGAACAACAGAACCCCAACAAAGGAAAATAGGAAGAAATTTTTTTGTATATCAAGAGTAAATGACAAGCAAGCAGGATTCAGATTGTGATATTGAGTCTATGCTCACTACCATTTTATATCAAGATTGTTTAATGTTGTGAATAAGGACCTTTGACAGTTTATTTTGAGCAAACAGAAATCATCAATCAGAGTAGCAACACACTTTCTTTACTCTTGCTTCCAAGAAAGGAAAGGGAATAATGAATCCAAAGGTTTCAACCCATTAGCATCATGACAAGCCATCGTAAAATCTTAATAGCTCTCTCTCTGGAAGAATCAAAGATGTTATTCCTGGCCAGGACAATTTTAACCATGTCCATATGCTAGTGAGTGCATTATCAATAGAAAAGTTCAAGTAAAATCAATGCAGCTATTAAGCTTGATCTTAAAAAAGTTTGTGACATGATTTGAGCTCCATCAAATTTACAAGTTTCACAATTTTTTTAGAGGCGGCTTAAGGCCTCTAATAATATCAAGGAACAAACCTTCTTATCTTTTTTGTTGTCTACTTCCACGGTAGACATTTTAGTAGGCTTACCAACAATGGGCCAGAATCAAAACTAAGTTGAAGGTTAGCAGAGGTTATGGATATAGATCAGTTATAACATTGGAACTCGGACAAAATTCCTTTTTCTTCCATAATGTAGATCAATTAGGAACATAAAACTCATTGGATTAAAAAATGTATCCATAAAAGTATCATAACTTGTAATCATATAGGTGTTCTCAGGATTGCTTACTTTAGTAATATTCAATGGTGCTCTTCTGACTAATCATGTAGAGATCCTAATGCCAGGTAACATTGTTGAATAATCTAGCTATGGCTGCCTAAAAGGGAAAATCAAACTTCAAATTGGATCATTGTTTCACCCCTTTTCTTCAATAAGTCAATCTAGTATTCCAATTTTCAGGATCACTTCGCAAAGAATCAAATAGAACTCAAACAAGTGTAAACAATATGTAATATTAGCAAATCGAATATATTGGTTCTTGCCACAGTTCAAAATGAGGGAACCCGAATATGAAAAGAATATTTTGTGAAACATTTGAAAATTAACCCGACAAACTCAAGCACAATCTAGTTAAAGTCTCTTTTCATATCATTTGATTTCTGAGTGAAACAGTTTGAACAACAAAAAGGAAGCCCTTAAAAGTAACTCCTTGAATTAGGCAAATGTCACTGAGGCTTTGTCTTGAAAGTATCAAATTGTACAAAAACAGTTACGTGCACAATAAGAATTTGAGAAATAAAGCAGAAGCCTCTAGCAGTTATCATGTCTTGATTCAAGCAGAACACAGGCTTCATCAATGTTTAACACAAGAAACACAGATTAAAGTAAATAGAAAAAGGAAATTATTCCTATAAGTGGAAAGCAAAGAAGTCAGCTGACCCCTAAGTTAATAAAGCCATAAAGTCCTAGGAGGAATGGACATCAAACCAGAAGCTATTACAAAGAAATATATAATTTTTCCAAACACTCAGAATTTAAGATATAAAGTGAGGAAAAGTGCAACAGCTTAGCATAGAAAAGAAGATACTCACGGAGTCCAAGGCCTCCCCAACCTCGGTCAATTATTCCCCTCTGACCTGTATCTTTCAATGCCTTTATTATGATATCTGTAGTTTTCTTGGGATCTTCAAGAGGCTTAACAAAAAACAAAGTACTCTTGTCAATTATAGGACTTCCAAAAATATTAGCAGAAACAGCATGCTCTACATGCCAGCAAAATGAATCAAAATAGAAATTTTATATAGAATCCTTATGTGAAGCATATGAAGACAAATGAAGAAGTCGTCCCCCTCCCTCATTAAAACAAGAATATTTAAATTTTGGATGGAAGAAATTTGACTTAGTAGGTCCATCCAATAGTACCAAGTTCGAAGATGTTTCTTTCTACCAACAGTATCATTGCCTAAAGTGCTTGACAGAGGATTAAGTTTTTAACTAGGAAACCATGACATAATTTTGGTCAATAAAACCCAAGCAACACAATTTTGAGGCCAATAGAAAGACGAGGAATAAAAATTTTATAACACAATCTAGAAAAACAAAAATTTTAGTGATTTAATTCACCTATAAACATATAACTATAACAGGTTCATTTGATTATCATATGCAGTGTGAAAACCTTTGTTGTGTAGGAACCAACAAGAAGCACAAATCATAAATCCTTTTTTACCCACAGGTTAAGTAAGATTACCATACCATGCTTCCAAAACCTATATATATAGGTTTGTCTCCTTTCTGGATCCACTGGACAAACTCTTCTTGAGGTTCATACTTGGACCCAAGGTTTAAGAAACAATATCCAACAACATCAACTGAGAGGCCCCAATCTGCATTAAAGAAGTTTTGGATGTATAAGTGCAAAGTACCAACATGAATAAAGCAGGACAGTGCTTCATATGATCGAAGTTAACACAGAACCATAGCCTAGACTTTTAGGTGCCTCACCATGTTGCTTTTTGATTTGGTGAGGGAGAAGAGGATTGGAAAAGTAGCAGTTATTTACTGAATGATCTTCCAGTTTAACTGAAAAAATGCACCAGATAGAGAAATGCTAGCTACCTTCTTCCAGGAATAAATGGCCCTTCACTTTAGCATTGAAAACCTCAAAGCCCAAAATTATTGACAATACTTTTGCATTTTCTTTATAGTCTTGTTCTTATTAACAACCATCTAAGGTTTTTAAAGGCGAAAGCATAACTTAAGGCATTTTCATGTTTGTTAGGCGAGACATAAGCCTCAAGGCGTTTGAGGGCATAAACTTTTTGTGATCACATATATAATTTAATAAATATGTTATTAATATATTAAAAATAAAATAACATAAAAATACATCCATACTTCACAAAAAGAACCATAACTTAGTCTAGTAGTAGGAAATAGATTCAACTACAACAACAGTTCCAAATTTTCACAATCCATAAAAATGCAATTTTTTTAAAAATTAGCTTATATATAAATATCCATTTTTAAAAAACTATACTTTTAAAAAAAAAATTATAATTTTTGGAATATGTTAATATCCATTTTTTCAAACATATAATAAAATAGCTAATATTTTTATAAAAAAATAATTTATAATTAATCATAAAATTACTATTTCCAATTTATAATTATATATTTTTATAAAAATAGCTTATACGTTAATATCACATTTTTGGTTGTTTTGAACTAAATTAAAAAAAAGAAAAAAAAAGAAAATGAGAGAGGGCCAATACATGGTTTCTTTGTTTTGGAAAATAGTTTCTTCACATGGTTTAAATTAAAATGAGAGAGGAGAGGGCTGAAAAAATGAGGGTCGACAATTGTGAGGGCTAAAAAAAAAGGAAGGTCGCCCAAGAGAGGAAAGGAGACATGGTTCAAAGTTGCGGTGTCGATAATTGATTCGGAGGATCATGAGATATTTCGGTCTTGGTGTCTCTGCTCCATAACGGATGATACGCCAAAATATGTTATGTTAATAAGAACATAAAAATTTTTAAAAGAATTTCTAAAAATATAACAAATATAAATATGTTGAATGAGTTAAAAATAATAAATATATAACAAAAATTTTATTTATATATTAATTGAAGCATATTGGAATAGATTTTAATTTTTTTCTTTATTACCTCATGTTAATTATTAGATAAAAAATTATTTTTATAATATATTTATTTAAATTTAATATTTAATCTTTTTTTAAAACCATAAATCATAGTGTATAAAATAAATATAAAAAGGGAAAATTAGTATTAAAATCTTAAATTTTCACGACTTTTGTATTTAAATCTCAAACAAAAAGTTTGCTTTTTAAATATAGCAACTTTCATGAAATTTTGCTTTTTTATCCCAACAAGACTCCGAACCTCTACCCTGTCCAACGTGGCGCGATGAAATGACATCGTTTTGATACTATAACTACAATTAAAATGAAAGTTTGGGATATAAAACAAAATTCATGAAAGTTGTTATATTTAAAAAACAAACTTTTTTTTTCAGGATGTAAATGCAAAAGTCATGAAAGTTCAGGATTTTAATACTAATTTTCCCTATAAAAATTATCAAATATATTTAAGTAAAACCATTAGTTTTTTTTTTTTTTAAATTTTATTTTCATTTGAATAGATAAATTTTAAAAATTAATATTTATTTAATCTTTATTTATTTTAAAAAAGAAAAAAAGCCACCTTTCCCTCTCCCTCTCCCTCTCTCCCACAACCCACACAACCCCATCTCTGCCCCTACTCTCTTCTCTGTCTTCTAGATCTTGATCACTTCCTCTTTCTTTGCTCAGAGACCAAAACCTCCCCACGACACATTCTCTCTCCCCTCCTTGTCTCTCCTCTGGACTTCTCCTTGCTTTGTGATGAGTATCTTAAATACTCATTTTATCCCTATGATTTAGTTAGTTTTTCTAGTGTTTTTATGTTAAATAAGTGCCCTAATGTCTAAAGTTCACTCCTAAGGATCAGGTCATCTATTTGGTGGAATTGTGCAAAATTGGTGGAAAACTGCCACAAAAGCAACAGGAGAGGCTACAGAATTTTGACATTTTCAGACATCATATGAGCTCCTATTGCACAATATATATGTATGGATTCTACACTTCAAGAGCTTTCTAGGATACCAAGAACAGCAAAATTGAGTTCCGAATAGTAGTTATGCAAGTTCCAAAACTTGAAGAAAATCAGCAAACCTTGCAGCACCTTCAGCAGGAGAGGCTACTGTATTTTGCCTTTTTCAGATATCATATGAGCTTATATTGCATCAAGCCATATATGTATGGATTCTACACTTCAAGAGCTTTCCAACGGTACCAAGAACACCCAAATCGGAGTTCGTATGACAAAGTTATGGTCTTACAAAGTTGGACCAAAAACAGGAAAGCTGCTGCGACAAGCAGTGACGCGGAGAACCAACGCCGCGACGCGGGCGAGTCGCAGATAAACGACGTCGTCACACGCTAAAGAACGACGCCGCTGATCGCTAGCTGCACGATCGCTACTAGTCGCATTCTTGATGGATTTTTAGCCCATTTTTGAGCTCATAATGGAGGATTTAAAGCTAAAACCATAGGGATCGAGAGGGGACGATTTGAACGGCTTGATGCTTATAAGCAGTAAAGCTCCTCTCAGTGGAACACCCTAGGGCAATACATCTTGAAGGGGAAAAGCTTTGAAGAAGAAGAAGATTGAAGAAGGAGGTAGAGATAGCTTTACCAAAATCGCTTATTTTCATCCTCTCTTTTTTCTCTTTCTTTTGATGGTTTTCTTCCACATAGAGATGTTCTAGGTTTCGCTTCTAGGGTTTGCTCAAACCTAACTGCACTTGTGTATGGATTAGTTTAATTTCATTTTTATTTAATATAAGTATGATTTTTATCTAATTTGCTTTATTTCCGCAATAATTACATGTTAGGGTTTGGCCAACTTTGGCATGCCATCATAGGAGTTTAGATCGAGAGATGATGACTCTGGGGACATGAATAAAGCAACAATTGGTCAATCGGGAATAGAGATATCTCGGGTTCCAACTGTGGCATTAGGGTTTATACATTTAAGCGTTTCGGAGTCGAGGGGTCAAGGCAGAGATGCAATACACCCCACTGGCGAGATAGGTAGATATATCTCGAGAGAGAATATCTTGTAGGCATGATCAACCCGCTAGCGTAAATCATATGAAATATTAAATAAATAATTTATTTAGGTTAAAATTCATCAAGTGTGATAGGTGAAGGCAAAACCCTAGTTTTCATAATTAATTGATTTAGCAAATAATATAGGACTAGTTTTTCTTTTTATTAATTGGAATTCATTACGATTTTAGGTCCAAGATATTATTTAAAGCGTAAAGTCAAGATCGCACACTTCTCCCCGTGGATCGATATCCGTACTTAGGTACACTATATTACTTGAGGCGACGCGTGCACTTGCGCACATAGGCGTACATTTTACACACCGCGTTTTCGGCCAGTCACTTTGCGACATAGAAAACCCTCTTCTCTCTTCTGGATCCCAATCCCTTCCTCTTTCTTTGCTACGAAGACCAAAACCTCCCTGTGACACATTCTCTCTCCCCTCCATACGCCCTTCTTGTCTCTCCTCCGAACCTCCCCTCTCTCTATGACACAGAAAACTCCTCTTTGTCGTGAGGCGAAGAAGGCGTATGCCTTTGCGCCTCTAAAAAGCCTCAAGGAAGAAGGCATGCGCATTCCATGCCCTACGTTTTTTAGGAGACACCTCAGAGCTTTTTGGTTTTTTGGTGCCACCTCACCTTGAGGTGCACCTCATTAAAACATTGTCACCCACAACCCACCCACCCACCCACCCCCATCTCCGCCCCCCACTCTCTTCTCTCAATTCTAGATCCTGATCCCTTCCTCTTTCTTTGCTACAGAGAACAAAACTTCCCTGCCACAAATTCTCTCTCCCCTCCATACCCTCTTCTCGTTTTTCCTTTGGACCTCCCCTCTCTCTGTGACACATAAAACCTCTTCTCTCTCTTATGGATCTCGATTCCTTCCTCTTTCTTTGCTACAAAGACAAAAACCTCCTTGTGAAACATTCTCTATACCCTCCATACGCCCTTCTTGTCTCTTCTCTAGACCTCTCTCCGCGACACAGAAAAAGCCTATTTGTTATAAGGCGTAAGCCTCTTCCCATGAGGCAAAGAAGGCATAGGCCTTTGCGCCTCCAATAAGCCTTATGGAAGAAGGCATGCACCTTCCATGCCCTACATTTTTTGGGAGATGCCTTGGAGTTTTTTGGTGTCACCTCGCCTTGAGGTGCGCCTCATTCATGCCTTTTAAAACATTGTCTCCCATGAGGTGAAGAAGGCGTACGCCTTTGTGCCATTGAAAAGCCTCTATGAAGAAGGGAAGGAGTGAGCCTTCCATGGAAGGCCTTACATTTTTGGGAGACACCTTGAGGCACCCCTCATTCACGCCTTTTAAAACATTGCAACCATATCATGTAACATGGTGATGTCAAAAAGAAGGATAAAAACTACATAACCTGCTTACAGCAGAAATATGACACAAAGACTATTCAGGCATCAATTTTTATTTTTATTTTCTATTGGCCAAAAATCAAGTATAAAATCTAAGAGGTTGTGCAGTTCAATCATCATCAACAAAAGAAACATAGAATGGCTACATATAAATCTCATATTATAGCATATTGGCATGTTAGTTTGACTTAGTATAAACAAAAGTCATTCTCACCTTTTGGTTTTGGCACAACATGGGGACTCCACATGTAGCCTGTTGGCAGATGAGATATGGACCCATGGTAAGTACTAAAGTATGCAATAGGAGGAAGCTTTAACTTCTTTTTTCTGAAGTCATTAATGTATCCTCTTATGCCCCACCATATCAGCAAATCCACAACTATATATGAAAGCTTGTTCCAGCAAACAGAAAATAAGGAACAGATTTGTGAGCACATCCAACATTGGAAAATAAAAGAAAACAAAGAAAAAAAGAGAAAGAAAGAAACACACACACACACAACACTAAAAACAAATATAGAAGTATCTGGCAGAAAGAAAATACCCAATAACCAGCACTTCGAGGCACACGAGCCAATGGATGAGAAAATTCATATGTTGGCCTGCCTATTGAAAGCAGATGTAAGAAGGCATCGCCTCAGATAATGTTCTCCACAGAATAAATAAAATTTTAAAACAATGCCTTTATAGTACACAACCCAAATTTAGCTTCATTTGCATTATTGGCTAATTCCCTAAGACCTTAGGCTTTAGGGCATGTGATAGTCTAACAAAGCATACATCTCTTCATATAAACAATTTCATTAATGTTACTTTGAAAATGCAAACAGATTATCAGTTTACTCATTTTTCTTCAGATTATCAGTTTACTCATTTTTTCTTCTTTACGGTGAGTTTTGTGTTGGGTGTGGATGAGAAGGTGAGAAGCATGCCTTTCCCACTAAGAATGAGCAATCAGGGCCATGACATCCTACTTCTACAATAACAGACATTAGGTAAACAAGACAAGATTCCAGCTTCTCAGCTCCAAGCCAATTTGCAAGTTGTTTGTTATTGGTCCTTGGCACATAGAATGTAGACTATTGATATTGAGGATTCAAATCTTAACAGCTTTAGCTTTTAGAAAACTTGGTAACTCTAATGATATGCAACATATGTTTCACCAAGTGAAGGAAGCACCTATCACATATTAAGAAAAAGGCGGTGACAGAGTTGCTAACATGGCCTTAGCAGTGCAATATTTTTGAATGGGTGATACATCATTCAAATTAAGATGCAAGAGAAAGTCTCGTTGAAACTCACGTCCAAGGCATTGTGAAGAAGATATGGAGGGGTACACCAAGAGCCTCAGCAACATGTGCATGTCCTGCAACCCAAAAGTATTTTACAATTTCAATGTACGTTTTTCAGAAAGAGAAATAACAAAGAAAATATAAACATTTATCGCAAGTAGAGGATACAAAGTTATAAATGCATTGCTTAGAACTTAAGTGAATTGATAATCAGGCATCAGTACACATAACATTACAACTAGGTTTCTCCAAATCACATGAACAAAATTAATTTTCAAAGAGAGACACAGCCAGACAGCAAAAGGATATCCTGGCAACGCAAATAAAAAATTTTCATGGTAGCCTAATTGTCAACCTGGCTCAATTTGGTATTAGGGAAATTGGGGACAATGGCTATGCAAACAGAGCGATAAAGAACACTTGAGTACCTAGTGGTGGAGAAATAGTTCTACAAGTGTTCAGAAGTACGGATCATAACAACACATAGAAAACTACAAATTTTTGTTCTTCTAACATTGATGATGCAATCATGAGATATGATTTGAATAAATATCCAAGGACACTCTAACTTTAGAGTTTAGACCAACAAGGGCTGCATTCCCTTCCATGTTCTTTAATTATTTCATTATTATTATTATTATTATTATTATTATTTTCAGAAGTATGGACAAATAGACAACTACAGATATTTATTCTTTTAAGATTGATGATGCAATCTGATATGACTGATTTCCAATCAACACTGACACAAGACCAACAATGGCTGCAGTCCCTTTCATGTTCTTTAATTACTTCCCTAATTTACTTATTATTCAGCAATTTTTATTACTAAGTAGGGCTTGATTGGAACCCAAATATAAACTCCCATGGTGCATATATGATATTGTGAGAGGATAGAAGAAAAGAATACTTGTCTTTATTGAATGAGTAAATTTACATGGTATAAAGACACCTATATATATACAAAATAATGGAACAAAAAAGGAAACAAAATAAAGTGTAAAAGAAAGGAGAATAATGTTCACAAAAGGTAGGAGATAAACCAAAGAATATTTAGAGAATATTCTATGATTCTCAACACTCCCCTTCAAGTTGGAGCATATAGGTCAAATGCACCAAGCTTGTTACAAATGTACTTAATTCTAGAACCTCTGAGAGATTTGGTGCCACGTCTGCTAGTTGGTTATTCGAGTTGACGAAACTAGTAGTTATGCATCCTGATGCGATCTTCTCTTTGATGAAGTGACAATCTACTTCAATATGCTTGGTCCGGTCATGAAAGACCGAGTTGGATGCGATGGAGAGCAGCTTGATTATCACTTATTAGCTTCATTTGTTCACCATTCCCAAATCTTAGCTCCTGAAAAAGATGTTTTAGCCATATGAGCTCACATCCAAAACCATAACTCGGTATTCTGCTTCAGCACTTAATTGGGTACTACATCCTGTTTCTTACCCTTCCAGGCTACTAGGTTTCCACCAATAAATATACAATACCCAAAAGTGGAGCGTCTATCTACAAGTGAACCTGCCCAGTTTGCATCACCATATCCAACAATCTAGGTGTGACCTTTTGTTTTCATATAACACCCATTTGCCTAGTGTTCCCTTAATATAACAGAGGATACAAATCACAGTATCCTAGTGGCTATCACATGGTGATTGTAAGAACTGGCTAACAACACTCATCCAAAAGGAAATGTCTACCGAAAGGGATGGTGAGATAGTTTAGCTTCCCAATGCTCGCCGATATCTCCCTGTGATCACGACTTCCCCTTTATCCCAGACGAGCTTGACATCTCAGATCCATAGATGTCTACGTGTTTGCACTCCACATGTCTCTTTTAATATTTCCAAGGCATACTTTCTCTGATTCATGATCACACCAGATTTAGATTGAGCTATCTCTAACTTTAGAAAATATTTGAGCTTCCCAGTCCTGTTGTCCGAAGCGGTCAAGAGATGCTATTTCAGCCTTTGAATACCATCCTGATCATTGCCCGTGATAACAATGTCATCCACAAACAATCAAATAAATGAACCGCTCCCGAACTCTCGTATGTGATGATAGAAAATCGAAAGGATTTGCTATACCCGGAAATGGGCTACCAAACTCTTGAACCACTAATCCAAACCCATTGCCAAGGTCGGCGGGACCCAAGCCAGCCATATAATGAGCAAGATAGCCGCATGCCAATCCGGGACCCCCTCGAAAGCAACAAACCCAGGTGGTTGCTCCATATAGACTTCCTCTGCCAAGTCGCCATGTAAGAAGGCATTTTTGATGTCCAACTGATACAAAGACCAAGATTGCATAACAGTCATAGATAGGAGAAGACGAATAGAGGCACCCGACGATGTGGGAAAAGGTATCATATTAGTCAGAACCATAGACCTGAGTGTACCCCTTTACAACTAATTGAGCCTTAAGACGATCCACCCGACCATCGGGACCAATCTTCATTGGATACACTCAACAACATCCAATAGGTGTTTTACCAGCAGGTAAGGTAATCAGGTCCCAAGTGCCACTAGAATGTAGAACAACCATTTCCTCAACCATAGCCTGTTTCCAGTCCAAATGGGATAGAGCCTCATGCACAGTTTGTGGAACAAAAACAAAAGACAAGGTGGAAACAAAGGCAGAGTATGGGGAAGATAAACAATGATAAGTCAAAAAATTATAAATAGGATGGAGGTTACAACAGGAACGAGTACCTTTCCGAATGGCAATGGGAAGATTAGTGGGAGACAACAAGACCGGTGTCGTGGAGGAGGGCGCCATAGGAGATGAGTCAGTAGGAGGCCCAGTGTCAGTACACGAGTGATGAGTATAAACCTGCAATGATTGAGGTGGAGTAGCCGAAGGTACAATTGAGGTATCTGGAACGAGATAAAGAAGGGGTAGAGATATGACATAAGAACTACAAGGGTGGGTGATAGAGAACATAGAAAAATTCTCAAAAAAGTGTGACATCGGCGAGACAAAGTGTCGATGTGTATTAGGAAAGTAGCAACAATAACCTTGTTGAAGTCGGTAATAACCAAGCACACTTCGTGGCTTTGGCTGATAGCTTGTCTTGTCTAGGAGTAAGAATATGGACAAAACAAACACAACTAAAGACACGAGGGAGAAGGCAGAAGAGAGGATGGTTTAGAAAAAGAATGGAATGAGGGATTTTATCATCTAAGACAAATGACGGCATACAATTGATCAAATAACAAGTGGCTAAGTAGCATCCCCCACAAACGTTTGAGACCTTTATGATGGAGTAGGAGAGTGAGCGGGACTCAACAAATGGCGGTTCACTTACATAGCAGCTCAATTTTGTTGAGGAGTGGCGAGAGGATTGATGAAAGAATCCCATGTGAGGAATAAAAAAGAGGAGAATGGTCAGAAAGATATTCAGCGGCATCATCACTTGTAGATCTGACGCGTATTTCTTAGGAGTTCGAACTATAATATCGAACTTCTAGAAAATAGGAAATAACTTAACTCGAGTTTTCATTAAAATAGCCAAGTCTGGCAAGAATATTATTACTCAAGTAACAAAATCTGCAGGAGCCAGGAGTAGGGCTGATCCAGAGATGGACTGAACATCAATGTGGAAAAGCTTGAAAGGAGACTGTGTCCGTTGATCTAGGCGCTTGGGGAATGGGACATGAGTATGTTTCCCAAGCTGACATGACTCACACTTAATTGAGGACAAACTAGAAAAACGAGGAACCATTATCCAAAACTTGGAATTATTCGGATGACCAAGGTAACTATGAGTGAGGAGAGGAGTATCCATGGAAGTGTAAGCAGTGGAAGATGAAGGTGAGTGGAGATAAAAGAGGCCCTAAAACTCACATCCTATGCCAATCGTCCTCCCCATACTCCAGTCCCGCGATATGACATAATTATCAGAAAAGTAATCAGAAACCAAGTGGGTTAGTCAGCTGCGATAAATCGGATTAAAGGACAATCGAATTTACATAAGGACGGAAGTAAAGGGAGTCGAAAGGAAGAGGACATGCAAATGGATTCCTTTATGTGGTTGGATCCATTAGCTAAAGTAATCATGGGTAAAGGTGATGTGAAAGTAAGGGAAGAAAAAAGATCCTTATTACCAAAGAGATGATCAAAGGCTCTAGAATCGAGAATACATTGACTAGATGAATATGAAAGACAAGCAAAGGGCTTGTTGATCCTAGGCAACAAGCGAAATGGATCTGATTTGTTTGCTTAAGTGAGTGGATGTACTCCTTATGTATATTGAGCATAGGCTCCCTTTAGCGACCATAGAGAGTGAGAAAAGCAACCAAAGTCAGCTCAGAACCAGCAAACTGACATTACTGCCAATGGGACCATGGGACAGAATCTTGGAAGAAGGGTGTAGCCTATATTGGTGCTTGGAAAATAAGAGGAAATCTCGGAGAAAAGGGCTAGTCGGACACAAAAAATGATAAAAGGGGTAGCTGCGGGTCCCAAAACAGGAAGACAGGTGGATAGAAGTGAAGATTGGCACCTGACGAGCTAGGAGAAGAAGTCCGATCGCCAAAGTCAAGCTAACGCACCCTCACGTGCCAACTCGTGAGGGACAATACCGGCAAGAAAAATCGCGCGTGTGGGCACATGGTCTAGTGGTTGTTGGAGGTGTTTCCTCCGGTGGATAGATCAGGCCAAGGCGACTCCAATGGTGGGGTTGCCAGCCGGAAAAAGTGTTGTCAGAAAAGTTGGTTGGGAAATTTTTCAGTAGGGGACGTGGCTTCAGAGCTTCGTGCAATGAAAGTGGGGTGGCCGGAGTTAGGCACGACCACTAGATTGGTTGCCAGATTTGAAAATACGGAAAAACCCTAACTCGAACCTTCCATTGCTCTTATACCATGTGAGAGGATAAAAGAAAATAATATTTTTCTTTATTGAATGAGTGAATTTACATAGTATAGAGACACCTATATATATACAAAATAATGGAACAAAAAAGGAAACAAAATAAAGTGTAAAAGGAAGGAGAATAATGTACACAAAAGGTAGGAGATAAACCAAAAAATATCTAGAGGATATTCTATGATTTGCAACAGATATGATTTATGCAATACAAAAAGCTCAAATAAACCAACTTAACTCAAATTAATGCTAAAACCCTAGTTATGGATCTAACTGTATTAGGGGCCTAATTCCAAAAAATAATAAGTAGAAAAGTCATTATCAACCAAAGAAGTAGAAAGGCTTAAACATGCATAACCAAGGGTCTCAAGACTTGTGAACCATGAAGAGTCCAAGTAAGGTTGAAATGAGAGTCATGGGCATGAAACACTAGCAATGAATGTTATGGAGTGAGATAAATGGCAAGGAACCATGAGGAAGGAGATTGGAAGCAAATGCAATCAAGTACACATGGAAATCTGGAACTCAAAATATGATCATGACATGTACTTTGACTTTGAGGTGAAATTTGGAGCACTTCCTAATGTCAAATTTGAGCATGCCATACATCATTTCAAAGCTCAAGAAGTTAGAAATGAAGAAGTTACAATCATGTGAAGACAATTCCAAGAGCTTAAGGACCATTTTAAAATTCAACTTACAATTTTGAAATAACTATAATTTTGAATTTACGAACTGGTGCTTTGATGTTTTGCCTCCATGTTGGGAATTGCATCTTGGGTAAGCCCCTATGTGGCCCCACATGATTGGAAATCATGATTTTATTATTTTTTTTGGTCATTTTATGGTAACTATTTGTAAAATAAGTGGCCAATACAAACATACCACATGTTAGGTTTTTGTAGGAAACTATAAAAACTCAACTTTTTAGGTTTTCTAAGGTGTTATTGATTTTCTGGGATATTCGTTGGAGGAGAGAAGACCTTGAAATTTTTCCTGGGTTTGTTTTCTTTCTCTTTTTATTACTGATTAAATTATTATTTTTAATTTCTTTGGTTTCTTATTCTTTTATGATCTATGTATGTGAGAACATGCCCATATGAAGCTGAAGCTAAGAAGCCATATTGATAACAGGATTCTTGATCCCTAGTTATCAAAAGTTTTTTTCCCATTTTGATTAAAATCTAAAAACCTTAGACCTAAACCTAGATTTCGTATCCATTCATCCATTAGGTATTCAATTGAATAAAATATTAAAAGGTAGGATATGGATCAACCCTGAGGCGTGGGACTCAGGTTGATCTCATTAGACTGCATTTTGATTAGCCTAAGACTAATAAATCATATACCCTTGTTTTGCCTAAAAGTCTATACTTGATGTTGGATTATGAACATCTTAATTAATTTAATTAAAAACCAATAATTCTTTTGAAATTTATTTAGATTTATATTAGTAAAATCAATTTTATTCAATTGACTTTCACACATTCTTACTCAAAGAAATTAAGCAAGAAGCACATTTATACCTTGTTTGAAAACTTCCGTAGGCCAATCCTTGAGGATGAAACCTAGAATACTACAAAGCTGCAGTAACTCTATCTCTAATTTTTCTTGGTTAGAGTTATCAAGTATTTAGGCTTTACTATTTCATCTACAACAAAGATTTGCAATTAGGAATATCTTTGTCATACTTAGCAAAATGTGGCACGCTTGAGGAGAATGAAGGCTAAGATATGATTTCATTAGGACTTTCTTTAAGCAAATTGTAGGATTGTCTAAATCCCCTTTCTGTCACAGTTATCAGAGAGAAATAGAAGAATTTCTACCATTCTCAAAGCAAAAATATTCAGCTCTGTTTTGGAGAAATGTATAAGCCTTTAATTTGCTTATTTCTTTATCAGCCTTTAACCACATACTTGTTAAGTCTAGCATATTCTGTGCTCATTTACATAAATAGAAACAACAGAAAAACAAAAATAGAGGGAAGACAAAAATAAAGGTATAACTTCTAAGAACTCACCATAAGCAGGAGGGTTTGCAATAATTGCCTGAGCTTTAAAAGGTGCACCCGTTTCTATATCTGGTTCTGTGCATGCTGGAAGAAGAGATTCAATAATGGCCTTTAGATGCTTTCTTTGTACAGATAGTTCTCCTGTTCCAGCTGGAATGAAACCTTTGTTTCTGGCCATATCTGAAAATTACAAAACTCATACTGATTGGGGAAAAAACAAAAACAAAGAGAAATCAAGCCAATAATATCAACCAAAACAAAATCTGTACATTGTTTCTAGTGGTAACTTAATAGCAGGGCACCAATTTGCGTACTAGTTAAATCATTAATTTGTCCTCTTAACTATGAAAAGGAGGGTCTAGAATAAAGTGACTACTTAAAAGGCATCATGATAAAGAAAATCAAATTTTGTTGGGAAACAAGGTAAAATTTCCAAATTAAGAGCCTCTTACATCCTGCCAAAACCCGAGGGTCACCACCCAAAGGATAGAAGTCCACACCAGCTGACTTTACAAAAGTTTCGAAGTTACTATGAGTTGCCAACCTAACATAATGACCAAATTCCTGCAGTTACATGCAGAATCAGTTTCAACAAAGCAAATAAGTGAATAACAAGGTGTGCATCCCAAAAGCTATAAACATCAGGCTACACAATACTGATGTAAGAAACTTGTTCTGTCCAGCACAAATAATAGCATACGCAAGTTAACGGGCTTAAGATGAAAGAGGGTTTTGATGCATAAGCATTACTAGAGTCCAGCAATAGGCTGCAATCATGCACAATGGATAGACACATCTTGTCATGCTCATTAAACATATCCACAGTGCACCATAACTATTTGGGGATCTGCAAAAAAGTTGCAACTGGATTGCCTATGCAATAAGTAAAATGCAAACAATTAAGTGATTCATCCCACGCTACTGCATCCATATTGCTGAAAGTCCTTTTTTAAGGCTTCATAGCATTAGCATATTCCAGCTCCCTTCCATCCATTGTCCTTTTCATCCAGTGAAGCAATAGATATATATTCTCAGTTGAACAACTAATTTTCTTAAAAGTTTAAACTTGTAGGACTCAGGTTCACAAAGTATATCATGCTCTTTAACACCCTCCCACATGTGTGGTCCCATACCCATATGTGAAGAGAGACACAAGCTCAAAGGCAAATAACCACTTCTGGGCTCATACTATAAATTAGGAAAATAAATACATGCTGAACACACAACTTCATGTTGAATTGAGGCTTTGATATCATGTTGAACTACCAATTCTTCCAGAAGTTTAAATTTATAGGCTTAGTTTCACAATATATATCATGCTCTTTAACAGTCTCCTTATCTAGATCAATGTTACGATAGCTAAAGCCATGCGAATCGACATCTATGTTACATGGATTTGGGCAGCATGTTAGTTGTAGGGGTATGTTATAGCCTATAGGATACAAGAACTCATCTGCAAAATGATCTTGAAGGGTACTTAGACATGACATGATTAGGAAAAAACATATTCTGAATTCAAAAGACTATTTTTCCCTCTTTTATTACCTACTTCTTTGGAAAAGGAAAAAAATCGTTAGATTCTAAAGCCAAATAGGAGGTATCCAACAAGATTACCAGACCTATTCCCATGTTATGTCATGTTAACATACTAACATAGGTTAGTTGAGTGAAGTTGATGGATTTGTTTGGGTATAACAGATTAATATTGAATCTAGAATTGCCTTTCCTTTATTTGTATCGGTGATAATAGTCATAATGGTTTGCTCTGTTAGTTCAATAACTGAAGGTGGATGCTACCTGTGACAAGGCCTAAGGAAGTCAATGGTCGCTTCTTTCCTCCCATAAATCATTTTATTTTTCCACAATACCTAAAATGGGGAAGTACCACTCATGATGCAGATGAAAGGCAAGATTAGGATTTGATGTAGGTTCCACTTATTAATTTAGAGGCTGAAGGTGATGCCATTATCCAATTTATGTAAAGAGTGTAACTGGATGTTGGATTATAATAACTGCCTTTTTTAGCAGCTTTAAGGATTAAAGCTTAAGAAGATTATATTGCAGGGTGGGTTGTCAATATCGATAATTTATATGGGATTAATAAAGAATCTGTCAGATGCTTTTCTTTGTTCAAAACAGAACTGTTAAATTGTCGATATGAAATGCATGAGAGCCATAACTAGCTCAAAATCCCATACATGAGAAGTGTCCACATGCAAGGCTTATGCCTCATTAAGGCGTTATAGAGGCAATGACTGGGACTCAGGCCTCAAGGCACTGCTTCAACCCATAATTTCAAAACTTTCCTCAAGAAAAACCTCAAGAGAAGAGACAATTGGCCAACTTTACAATAAATATTTGAAGATCAAATGAGGATAGACGCTCCCACCCCCAATTCTGGAATAACAATCACAAACTATAACGCACGCACACATATCACAAACAAAATTTTGGGCAATATATTTTATGGTTAACCAAAATATTAAGTCATTTATGAAGGAAATTCCACAAACATACAGACAACCTGTTCCCTTTGGAAGCAGAAATCAAATGAGAGATCACTTGCTATTCCATCAGCATATAGTAATTAATAACATAAAAACTAAGAAGGTATCAACACTAAACTTTTTGATTTTGGGATAAGCTGATGTAGTGAACACACCTGAAGTCTCTTTGCCACTGCCAGAAAAGGCTGTACATCTCCTCTTGTTCCAACCACAAGCATCACAATTTTCAACTTTGGAACTGATTTATTGAATTCAAAATAAGATTCATCAATATGAATGGTTGATTCAATGGCACGAAGCTCTAACAACTCTGAAGCCACAGGTGTACTATTATCTAAATCAACCTCCACAGTCCCATCACTTTGGATCTTCACCAGGTTTGCTATTAATTTTTGCTGAGAACAAAAAACATATTGTATTAATGGAAAGTAATACAAGACGGCTACTGAAGTAGGGAAAAGGATGAGCATTTCTCATTAGTTTCTAAACAAGAACCGATTCAAAAGCTAACTTCTTAAATAGCAGCAGAAATTTGTAAATTCATGACAAAACATATAAAACATTTTGCAATTTAACATCAGGTCAACAATGGAGAAAACGTAATAATCTGGTAGGTTCAGGCATGAGCTGTCAGATTATGAAGGACAATAATGTGATCAATTGTGCATGGTGCCATCACTTATAACTCAGGCACAAGATGTAGTTTATGGCATGGTATAGAATAATGAAATTACATATACAGTCAACCCAGATATGCATTTGTAATATGACAAATGTTCTGGTTATGTACTTGACCACTTGTATAGTAACACCGATAAAAATATGGAACAAGACGCCCTTGAGGCTTGGCTCAAGTGGTGAAGGGATGGGATGCAGTTATGAGAGGTTCCAGGTTCAAGTCCCAATGTGGACAAAAAAAGAAAAAAAAAATTACCTATAATATATATATATATATATATATTAAGTGTTGAAACTAGCAGTGCATGATTCTGAACTCACCTTTTCACGTTCAGAGAGTCTATCTAATTTTAAGTCATGCCGTGGACCCTCCCTCTTCTCAGTCATAGATCTAAATAATCCAATCTCGTTGTTGTCAATTAGCAAATTTTTGTGAGTGCCAACTGGTGCAGTGATGCTATGATCCAAGCCTTCAAGAAATATGCCTTGATGTCCGTTAATATGTCAATCAAATTTAACAGAGGCCAAAACAGAGGACACATTTCCAAACAAAATAGTTATAAATTCAAGATAACATAACTAGAACCACTTACCTCTACAGCATTGAATCCAAGAGTTCCACAGGAGGTGAACACTTGAGTTCATTACATACCATCGTAAGACTATAAATGGCAAAGAAGTATTCCAATTCTTAATATATAATTTCCAAAATCACATTGGAAATTGTAAAATAATAAATAAACAGAATGGTGCTATGAAAAACCAATAAACAGCTTTGTTATGCAGTAAATGCATATTGAATCAACTCACTGGATGCATACGTGATCAAACATAGCTCAACTCAAGAAAGCTCTACTACTACTAAAAGGAAGATGCTGGGAATATGTGCATAACCAAAGGTCCAACTAAAATGAGAGACTTAAAACCAATTTTTTTTTTTTTTGAAACAAAAAACAAGAGAGAGACCAAATGTACAAAAAAAAAAAAAAAAAAAAAACCTTAATGGGACTTCTACTGTCACCTGTAGATAAGGAGCTTCCTAGGACTGCATAAAATTCTCAGTTGAATGCAAAAGAGACTTTTAACTTTATTCGGGTTTCAAGGCCTATCAAGGACCTGCCCTACATGTTCAAGCTTAACATAAATTCCATAATAAAGCAAAGCAAAATATTTTATTGTATTGATGATGATAAATCTCCAAGATCCACTTAAGAAATGAATGAAAGGAAATAAAGAAATCCTAGATTACCTAATAAGGGTATTTGAGGCATTTTGCATATTTTTAGGCTTCCTACTGTCTTAATTGATTGGTAATTGTATTTGAATTACATTTAAAATTTGGGATTTTTTCCACTATATAAGTTCAGTTTCCTTTTTCTAATTCTATTCAATTCTAGAGTTTTCTAAATCCTATAAATAAAGATAATTGATGTAAAACAGAATGAATGATGAAAATTATTTTTTCCACACCTTGCAATTTCCAGTAGTGGGACTTTGCAGTTCTTCTAGTTGAGATGCTTAAAATGTCTTATTAAACCCCCATACCCATCGTTTCTCTCCATCTTTACTTGTCCCCATTGTTATAATTTTATTCTCTTTCCTCTCCTTACAAAAATTGAAGTTCTAAGGCACCTATTTGATTGTAAACAGTCATCCCAGGGTTGCCCTACATGGCTACATCAATCATGATATATATTGTTACTGTATTACATTGCTATACACTATTTGACAACTCAAGCACATAAGACTTAATCTATTTTAAATTCTTTCTTCTTTATTTATACCACAAAGTAAACACAACCAAAACAATTAAACCAGCAGCTGCCTCCATATAAGGCCCATTTTACTCTTTCTGGACCATTCTAGTGAAGTTATAATATGAATTTCCCAATAACCTACCAAGCAATCAAGCACAAACCTCTTTGGTTCCAACCTTATCTTGACTTAAACATTAATAAATAGGGAAGCTTTACGAGAACATGAAAGCCACAGTCTACACTAGACATGCCAGACAGGCCCTCCTTATTGGTGGACATAACATGCCAACTCTGCATAACAACTCCACCCCACCATAGCTACATAATCCATTGCCAGCTATAGTGAAACTTCAACATAGACTTGAACAAACCTCAGTCAAGCCTCAGTTGCAAACCCTACAATGGACAGGCAATCTCTCCTATCTTCTGAGAATCTGATGTATCCCTCTGTAGGTTTCACACTCTCTCTTTTTGCAACTTCATTATCATGTATTTGTCTTCATGCTTTTTCTTTTCCCCCCTTCTCTGAATATTTCCACCATGATTTTGGTCACCTTCAGCTTGTAATTGTCTTCATTTTTTCAGTGTCAGGTGATCGCAATGACTGCCAACTCGGGGTGCGTTTGTTGTAGGCAAAAGGTCTTCCAACTTATTTCAAGGATGAGTGGTGAGAAATAAATATATCCCACAATTGAAATTGAATCTTCGAAGGAACCCATATGGAATTTCAAAACCTAATGGAAAATCATGAGAGAAATGCATGGATTTTTGAGAATAGTTGGAGGTGTTTGGAGCCAATTCAGAACTAGTTTTATTTCTTCTCTTCTCTTTCTGATGGAACTCAGAAAACTTTTGCAAGCACTCCTATTGGGTGTTATATCAATTAAATAAAACCTAGTGATTAAACCACAAGATTAACTAAGGAGGCAATTCCAGTAAGGTTGCTACCTTTTCTGGGTTTTATCAAGTTGAATTTTCATGCGTGTTTCTTGGGTAACTAAATACATCTTAGAATTGGGGATTGCAAAAATCATTTTGGTGCATGGACAGGAGCTTCCTCTGAACCTCTTGCAGAGGGTTTAGCCATTGAGGCTGTGGTTTTAGCCCTATGGAAGGTGTGTGGTCCAAAACAATCCTTTTGAAAACTCCAACCTTTTCATACAGGAAAATCATATCATGAGTAACAAAGAAAGAAAAGAGAGCTATGGAGGCTTGACAAGTAGCTTCACCAAATTTTTTGTAATGCTTCAGAGTTGGGTTCTTCCTTTGATGGATTACTCAATTAGCTAATTATTCGTCAACCTTTTACAAAAGAATGGAGCTAAACATTTGGAGTCTTTTACAGGGGATTCTTAGACTTTCTAGTCATATCCAATGATCTTTTGTTTTAAGCATGCAGCCAGTAAAATAGATTTTATTTTTACTTCTCTGTACTGATAACTTTACTGCAATGAAATTTCTGTTTTGATTTAATAAATAAAAAGAAAAAGAAAATCTATTTTAGAGATTTTCAGTAACTAGTTTTCTGTCAGAGTAAATCTTATATGCATGCCTAAACCAAACAATCATGAATAGTTAATCGTTCCTTTCTTTCTTTTTTTTTTTTTTTTTTGATAATTAGACAATTTTGCCTCCACTAGGACTCGAACCTGGACCACTCCCCTCCCTATGCCCACCTTAACCCTTAACCACTGAGCTAGGCCTCATTGGCTAAATCGTTCTAATATTATCATCCTTCTTAAAAGCTACATTAGTTAGCAGCCCTTAATGAAGATGTCTTTTTTCAGAGAGAATATAATTGTATATCTTATCAAAAGTGTGTCCTTCCACAACCAATTTCTGATGAATGCATACTGATTCCTTCACAGGCATGAATTTTTAAGTGCATAATGTTGAGAGGGGTAACCCAATATAATCATTCACAATTGAATCCATCCACAATCAATTTCAGATAGATGCATACTGATTCCTTCAGAAAATAGGCTAATTTAAATATAGATACATTTATACAATGTTCAGCTATTAAGAAATTACTTGACTTCAAGGAATCAACCGCGACAGAATAGTTTGACTACATGGTGATCAATGTTCCATTCATCTCAGTTCTCATGTCACTGTATGCTACTAAACTTTGATTCTATTCATAACCAGAATGACTCCTCCATCTCCTTGTGTTTTCTCTATCGGATTTGAATGACCTAATTTGAATGGGCTTTTGAAAAGAGCAAAGTGGGGTGGAAATTCTACAAAGTCAGGACTTAAGGTGGAGTATTCAGAAGACAAAATTTTGAGGAATCCATGAAAGCCATTAAGGGGAGTGATTTAAAGGAGTATTGTCTTCTCTCCAACTTTTGGTGTTAGCCCTAAAGACCTAATTGCCTCCCGGTTAACATAGTTTCATAAAATTTTAGTTGAATAGCCCATACCTGCCTTCAAGTGAACCATGTAAATCTTTTCATTTTATTGTTATTTAGGCTATTTTTATCTGTTTTCGCACTTCTTTTGGTTGGTAACTGAACAAGATCCTGTTCCAGGGCATTCAGGATGCAAGAAAGTGGATACTTTGTCAAGTTTAGTGTCATCTAATTGGATTTGTGACACTTTCTGACAAAACAACCACAATACTCAGAGTAGAATGTAAGTCAAAAGAAAAGGTGCAATGCTTGAGCTGTTGTTACTCCTACACCTTCAAAATTCAGTCAACATCAAATGCAACCCCTATGATAACCACATGGAGAATTAAGACAAGATGAAAGAGCATATACACATCAGTTTAATACAATTCCTGAATTTTATTCTTAAAATTACAAATTCCTAAATAATAGTATAACATCTTATACAAAAAATATATAAACTTACATTTTTTCATCAAAAGCCCATTTCAAAAAATTTTAAATTCGAGGAAGTAAAAAATTGTTAATACCTCGACTTTTTTTCAAAAAAAAAAAAAAAACACCATTCATTCAATGTAAACTTCTCATTTGAAAGTTCCTATTATTTTCCGATTTTCAAAACATAAAGTTGGAAACACTATTGTCATCACCTGGAAAAGCTAATTCAACCAAACAACCCATTTCTAAAATACAATCCAGGATGGGCATACTGAAGCATTGTGGGTGAATTCTAAAAACCAATATGGCAAGAGTTAGCAGTGCATAAACAAAATGTAGTTCGCTCACAAAGTAATTAAGCAACATTTCAGCTAGAATTGTTTGGCTATTAAAATCAATGCTATAATCTCTAGACGCTAACTTAACTGGATGGATCTAGAATGCTCAGACTTTCAATGCAACAGCAGACCCTTTTAAACTCTCTTCCACAAAGCTCAATTGCAGTTTCCAAGCTAGAGAAGTAATAGAAAAAGATAATAGAAGGTACCAAAACAAAAGTTGAAGAACTAACCCCTCTTTGGAGAAAAACCACCCTTTAAATCTTTCAATTGTGAAATCTCCAGAACAGATGTCCTCCTTCCTGACCCTGCTTTCACATCATCAGCCCCAAAACCTTCCTCGGAACACTTGTTTTCCACAGCAACCGACCCGTTAGACACAGCTACTTCCTCCGAACCTTTGAGCAAGCATTCAATCCCATCAATCCCATTAGTCCCCATTCCACTAAACCCACAATTCCAAAACCCTGAATTCCTTGAATTCCTTGAATTCCTTGAATTCTTCCCAAATCAGAACCAAGACCTGAAAGAACACACACAGAAACAAAAACATCCCACATGTAAAAAAGCAGAGGAAGAACTCAAATTATTGAGTTTCTGGTGAACATGCTTATAGAAAAGCATACCTACCAGTCAAAAAACGTGTAGAACGTTTGGTGAGTAAGTTTTTTGCATTATAATTGGTGAATTGGCCCCAAAAACCTGAGAAAAGGGCTCGTTTTACACCTTTAGAAAATACGGAAATCTTCGCAGCAAATGGCAAAGCAACAACAATTCGAATCGCCACTTCAGAACAGAGCCCGATTCATTAAATGGACTGTACAGACAACCAATATACCAAGAAAAGAAAACAAATCGACCCAAAGTACCGAAAGGAAAACCTTCACTGTTCTGAAAAGTTGAAGATCGTTGAAGTTCTTGAAAACTCTAAATTATATTGTTTATACAGAAACCCCTTGACTGACAGAACCTTAGTGAGGAAGAAAACAGGTGGATTTTATTTTTAAATTCTTTGATTTTTTGTTGGCGGAGAATGACAAGAGAAGTCAAAAAAGAAAAATTAGAAGAAAATAAAGAAACAGAATCGTTACAGCGTCGGCCTTGTTGGCATGATACTGAGATTCCTGCTGGTTCAACGGGTCAAAATCTTTTATTAACAATACCGACCCTTGTTGTATTTTTTTTTTTCTTGAAATATTCACAATTCAGCTTTTTTATGACTGATGAGATATCCCTTCGAATTCTTGGAGAAAACCTCGGATTTAAGCAAGTTTCTGGTTCATAGTCATTACAGCTCATCATCTGTGCTGCCTGCTTTTTTGGGTTAAGAATTAATTCATCATCGGATTTTCTTTTCTAAAAAGACATAAAAAATTAATTATTTCTATATGTTTTAAATGTTTGATAATTAAAGAAAAGGAATAAGGAAATTTATAAAGACAATTAAACGATAAACAATAATAATCTTTAAAAGTAACTTTTGTTAAGAATTCTCTTTTCAGTATTATTTTATTTTAATTCATATTAAAATTTGAAGAGAGTTGATCTAATTACTTATGTTATTGAACCCTTTGAATTCTATATTCGAAGAAGCTGTCATTAGATGTATTCATTAAAATAATTCATTCAATCTTGTCAAAAAAAAATAATAATTCATTCAATATATTTGTTATGTACCCATAAGTGCTACATTGAATTTTTTATTATAAATTATCATCTAAGATTTGTTTGTTCATTTATTAATTAATTTATATATTAAGTAATAAAAGAAATATGAGTAAGATTAAAGTAACAAAATATAATACCAAAATTTTTAAATTAAAATTTCAACTTAGCTAAGGTTACATAATATTTTTTTAAATATCAACATGACTTATATTAATTTGTAAAACTTTTGATAGATGCTTGTGCCATGTTTCTGAATTCAAAAGTCCAACTACCTCTAAAACACAATTCTCCAAATAATTTGATTTCGGATTTTTCTTCTCTACTTGTTCATAACTTGTTACTTATTTCTTCATTTTGTAAAAATCAAATAGTAAAAACCAAAATATTTAAGTTTTTCCTTAAACGGGTAGTATGCAAATGATTTTTATATTCGTGGTTGGTATTTAAATTTAAATCTTTAAATATAAGTACCAATAATTGAACCCAGTGACAAAATGATCAAAAGCATTTTAAACCGTAAAATTGAATGATAAATGTGGACTCTAAAGTCCAACTATTTCTTTTCAGGAAATTAACTACTGAAAAGACTTTAGGTATTTGTCTCAATTTAAGATATAGACCAGACCGTGGTCCACCCTCTTAGAAAATAAGATTAGGCATCATTAATGTGGTGGGCAAATATCACAAGATTTTTCTAAAGGGACAAGTTTTTGAAAAATGTTCTTGACAATATTTTTTAAAAACAAAGAAAACTATTTGGTTCTCTAAATTTTTTTTTTTTAGAATAATAAGCATTTTTTAGAATAATAAGCATTGAGAACCAAATGTGTTACATGTGTTTTCCTTAGTTTTCAAAAATTGTAAATAAAGAGGCTCAAAATTTCATCTTCTTAGGTTGTGTTTGGTTTCTGAAAACCTTTGGGGGTAAGTGGAAAGGAAAGATAAAAAAAAAATTGAAAGAAAATAAAAATAAAGTTATATCCACATGTTTTATTTTTTATCTACTACTTTGAACCAATTTTATTTTTTAAATCTTTTATATAAAGATTAAATAATTTAAGTAAGTTTCTTAATAATTTTATTAACATTTATTTAAAAATAGTGTTCAGACAATCAAATATGAGAAAAACATTTTTTTAATATATTTTTTATTTCCTTAGTACTTTATAATTTCATTTGGAACTCGAAAATTACTAGAAAAAGAAAAACAAATTCAAAGAAAAGTGATTTTCTCATATTTGATTTCACTGTAAAAAAATATAAAAGAAAATCAACATAATCAAAATTTTAGATATTTTAAATTTTATTATTCCTTATATAATAAAGATAAATAAATAAAATGAGTTTGAATAAACATATAAAATTAATTTTTTAAGTTTAAACCAATTTTTTATTTTACTCCAAAAAAATTTCCTTGCACCTATCCTTTTTATTTTATTTTCGATCACTTTTGGGTTAAATGAAATTGATTTTATAAGTTTATTAATATTTCGTTTTATTTGTTTATCTATCATATAAGTAATAAAAATTTAAAAATATGTAAAATTTCCAAGAATTTTAATTATATTTGATTTTCTTTTATATATTTCATAGTGAAATCAAACATGATAAAATGATTTTTCTTAGTATTTTGCTTTTCAATAATAAATTTAATGTTAAATATAGATTATTATTATCAATAATAATATATACTTTTTTAAAAAGAACAACACATAAATTTATCATTTATTCATTTATTTTTATAATATCTCAGTGAAATATAAAAAGATAAAAATTAAGAAACTTACAAAATTTTAAAATATATAAGTTTATTAGGCAAGAGGGCTATAAATTAGATTGTTTTTTTAATCACAAAACTACTATATATTATATTATACTATATTATATTATTCTATTTAGGTTTATAGTATGGAAGGTTAGACTTTTGATTAAAGTATGTGGAGGAAAGTATTTTTCTTTCCAAGTGTGAAGGGACATTGTGGTTTTCCAAGGAGAGCATTAGTTGTTTTTCAAGGCATTCATAGTTAGGATAAAAAATTTGAGGGGGGTCATATGGCCCCTAGGCACATGGTAAATCCGCCACTGCTCCACGTCAATGAAGTTATTTGCATAACAACACAGTTGACTGTGTTCTTCTCCTTCCACTCTCCTTCATTATTTATTCCTTTCATAAAGAACATACCTGTGAAACATAGTCTTTGTCAGACTTTCTCTACTATTTTTCTATACATTTTTACTCATTAAGAAAACAAAATTGGGTTTGCATCTAGACACTAACTCTAGGAGATTGTGAACTGTTCGTGGGTTACCTAGGTCACCACAGTTCCATCATAACTAACGTGCTCATTGATCTTGGCAGGTCTGGAATTCAGGACTCGTCGTTATGTAGTTGGAGCTTCTTGTGCCAGATTGACTTTCCTAGTAATTTGCTCATTTGTACGCCTTCTTTTGGTATTTGTTATTACAATATCTTCCTTTTCAGAATTCGACTCTTGAACAAGCATAGCATAATGGGTACATGTTTACATGTTGAGGTCTTCCTCCATTATGGGATGCATATCACTTCCTCCATGAAGATTGTCGTCGGCATGATTTACATTTGGATTGATTTTATGTCATCTTTGACTATTGCCAGTCATCAACCTTCCATATTAGTGCACTTTCCTCCTTCAGTGCAAGTCATCAACGTTCCTTCCTAGTGAAGTTCATCCGAGTGAACTTGATAGAATGTGTTTGCACCCAAATTAAAAGCATCACCTATTATAAAGGAGACCAGAAACTATAGAGGTAACGGTTTCTAAGCACTCTATGGAATGGTTTTTCGATTTTTGATGAACCAAGTGACCCTTGGATTGGGTTTCTTGATCAAAGTTCAGTTTTTTCATTGTGCAATTTTTTATATACCGCTGGATCGAGACCCAACAGTAGTATCAAAGCCTTGTTGGCTTCATCAAAATGGAATTTTGAAAGGTAGTATCCTGATTTTGGCATCTGGGGTTTTAAAGGTTCAAAAATCACTTTTTAAATATGTAAAAATCTTTTTTGATTATTTTTGTTCATACAATCATATCATCTAATGATGGTTGATGATTATTACGAAAGAAGAATTGGTTTGGATGCAGTCCAAATGAAAAGAATTGAATTTTAAGTTGATTGCCGAATCTAGGGTTTTGAAACCCTAGAATACATTTCTGGTTGTTCTTTAATGGACGATCACTTCATGTGAATTGATCACAAAGTTATGTTTTTGGGTGGATTAAAATTTGATTCAATGGTCTGGAGTTGCTGGATAAGATCCAAGAACGAATCATACATGAAAAATCGGTTTTACACATATATGGTGATTGTTGAAATTTCTAGCACAATATGTCTCATTGTACGATTTTTTGTCTCTAATGATCTGATCTATTTTGTCTTAGCTTTTCTTGTGATTTTATTTATGGGATCATAAACCAAACTCCTTAAGGAAAAGTTTCCATCTTCTTAGATCAGATCATGTCTAAAAAAATTTAGAAAAATCAAGAAACCCAGGTATGAGCTTTCTGCGTTTTTCTAGGTGTTCAAGGAAGCAATCCACGAGTTTGATTTTTTAAAAATATCAGCACTTGTTTTTTGGGAGTTTTAAAATTTTTGAAATTATCTGCACTCCTTTAAATTAATTTTAAGTGTTGGAATTATTCAAATACGATTTAATTTATATTTTAAAAAATTCACTAAATTGATTGCATCTGCAGGGCTGGGATGCAGTATGGGCTAAGCCCACGTGATTTGAAATTAAGTTTTGGGCTAGAAAATCTTGGTTCTATCCTTTGAGCCTTGGTTTTTATGAAACTTGAGGATGTTAATTTGATGAAAAAGGCCCTTAGAACTTGATTCATAATTTAAATATAATTTTTAATCTGATGACGCATTCTGGTATGACCAGAATGGAAACTTGCATGCCTCAATTTTTTTTTTTTTTTTTGAAATGTTCAAAGGCATCAATTGACATGTTATTTAGAGGGTGAATTAATTAAGGAACATAAGATTTTAATTTAATTTGATTAAATTTAAAATTTTAAAATTTGCACTTAAAAGCCTTATGGGTTAAAGAGACTACAAATAAGGCAATCTTAATTCAAGAGTTGAATTGAACTTTAGGTCAAAGAGTTGGGCCGAGGTGGTTTATTTTTTAAAAGTTAAAGCCTACGTACGATGCCGACATCTTATAATTATTGCTTTAGAAACATGCTAAGGGTGTATGAACAAGCATGATGGTTGGTTATGGATTGAACCCAATGGTGATTGAGCATATGCATGTTTTTTCTTTTATGGTAAATAGGGCCAGCGAGGCCTCTCTCTATCAATCTCTAATGCCTTCTCTTCTCATCTCAATCCCCCTGAAATGTAACTTGAGGTATTCTTTTATAAATGTAATTAGATTGCATAGGATTAGGTTAGATTGAAGATGCAAAGGAGCAAGGAGTAGAAGGAGGCACCATGAAGAAGAAATACTTTTTTTTTTGGATAAGAAGAAAGACTTAAATGAAGGAATTGTAATGCTTGAATTGTAATTTCTTTTTGGGGATGTAATTCATGCATATCCTAGGTTTGACCTAGTTAGTTCCTTCATGGCTCGAAGAATTAACATTAGAGAAGTCCATAACCATACCATATAGTTAGTGAACTATCTTTTAGTATATTGTTTTATATGATGAAAAGACTATAAATGCATGCTAATTAATAAAACGATGAGACTTAAATAAGAAATCCCTCGATTAAATAACATTAAACCTTAAGTCTTTTATTAATATGACTAGAACCAGAGTTCTTTTAAAGTTGTGGTTGTTGGGTAAACCCAAGCTCTCTCTACACAAATATGTTCAAACCATAGAAACATGTTTTCCGAATTAATGGGTCGGGTTTAACTGAGCTCATTGGTTTATTGGGTAAACACAAGGTCAATGGGCTTGGAGACAAATTAGGTAGTTTATATAAGAGATGTACATGCATCAAAGAGTTGATAACCTAATGATGGTGCATACATCAATCGGTTGGTAGCACTAGATTCGATTAGTGCAACTAAATGCAATTGGTATGTATGATACTGATGAGTATCTCAAATACTCATTTTATCCCTATGTTTTACTTAGATTTTTAGTATTTTTTATTTCGAATAAGTGTTGTAATGCTCTAATTGCTCATCTTTATGATTAGGTCAACCATTTGGCGGAATTGTGCAAAAATGAGTGAAAAAGGAAGAAAAATCAGCAAATTCCCCATACAACAAGCAGTGCCACTAGTTCGTCGCGACGAAGGCACTCTTCGTTATGGCAAAGGTGTTCGTCGCGATGAACATGAAGAATTGAAAGTTGTTGGCTATGGGTTTGTTGCGACGAAGCAACGATTTATGATCAACATATTCACGAGGTTCGTCGCGACGAAGTGTCGGGCCTAATAGTAGGAATAGGCTGATTTTGACCTAATTTGAGGGGGCTTATAAAATGAGAACAAAGGGAGGACACTAGAAGTCTCGTAGCTCGAGGGATAAAACTCCTAGGTTTCTCCTCCCCTCGATCGCTTTTTAAAGGTCTGCACTACTTCGCAATCAAGAGCGATGAGGACGAGGTCAAGATCAAGAGAAACTCGATCGTGGAGAAGAAGATCGAAGACTCACCATTTCGCCCATTAGTGTTTCTTCTTTCCCTTTTTCATGTTTTATCTCAGATTTATGATGTACCCAACCTCTTTTATGATTTAATTTCGTAGTCTAGGGTTTTGGCTGTATTTTGGACATGAATCTTATATTTATTTGCTAATTTTCTTTTCTCTATTAGATGCCTACCTTTTGACCCAAGGTGACTTGTTGGGTAAACCCAAGGTCCTTAAGGTGAGATTAGATATCGACCCACTAGGAGAAATTCCATATAGGTTCTCTCGGGTTCATAGTGAGGGTCATGAGTTCGTAATAAAATAGTGGGATCCATAGTACGATTATTAAAGTCTTAACAATCTGCATTTTAAGTACACTGTAACAATATCTCTTTTTACTTCTAGGTTGTTAGAACTAACATCATGTCTTCAAACGTGAACCTATGATCCATTATGGATAACAAAAAATTGATAGGCCCGAACTTCTTAGATTGGTTCAGAAACCTAAAAAATTTTCTCAATGAAAAAGTGAAATTCATGTCCATCTCCCAAAATCCCCAATTCTGTTGATGCATCTGATAATGATCAAAATGTGTATCATAAGCATATAACTAATAGTGAGATAACGAGTTGTATCATGCTTGTTTGTATGACCACTAAGCTTTAGATGCAACACGAAACTATGGAAGCATATGACATAGTTGTCCATCTTAGGGAGCTATTTGACAAGCATGTGAGCATGTGGATGGCAGGAGTGTAGCCCTTTCTCATGATTAAGTTAGCTGCTTGGAATATTAGGGGACTGAATGATCCCTTAAAGCAAAAAGAAATGAGCGCGTTTGTTAGGGTCCACTCCCTTAGCGTTGTCTGCATCTTGGAGACTCGAGTAAGAGCTTCTAATAAGGATAGAATTTTCGCCTCCATCCTTCTTGGCTGGGGTTTGCTCCATAACTATGATCGTGCTTTACTCGGGTAGATTCAAAAGCCGGAACCCCGTTGTTGTTAGCATTGTTGCTATACATTGTACTGACCAAGCTATTTTGTGTTACATTACTGTTCTCAAGGATAATAGCTCCTTCTTTTGTTCCGCCATTTATGCCTCAAATAACCAGATTGATAGGAGAGTGCTATTGAGTCATTTGCAATGGTGTGCGTCTACTATGGGATCTAAGCCTTGGTTCTTGGTGGGAGATTTCAACACAACCATATTTGCTAGTGAAAAAAATGGGGGTAATATGAATACTGATAACATGCATGAGAGTTCCATGAAATCTGGCTATTCAACCTGTACTTTGTTCAGATACGCCTTTCCTAGGCTCCATATGTTCACGTGATAAACCGTGTTGGTGATCAATTCATGCCTAGGAAGTTGGATCGATCCCTTACGTAACGAAAAGCTTTTGACACGTTCCCACGTCAGATCAATCTCAACCCGGGGTCGTCGACCACCGCCGTCGATCACTAATCTCAATAATTGCTTGGACCCAAGTCCTAAGAAGTGATGTCCCTTTAAATTTTTTAACTTCTGGGCTGACCATCCTGCTTTCCTTGACCTTGTTAAGGATGCTTGGAATATTAAGTTTATGGAACCTACAGATAGCCGACTTAAGCTAGAATGTGAAAACTTGCCTAAAAGCTTTCAACTTCTCATGTGTTCATAAATGTTCGAGAGAAGGTAGTGGAAGCTAGGAGGCTCTTCATCGTGCTCAAGCCGCCTTCAGTAACCCAAAATGATCCCGGGTCCGTGGGGAATGAGAAGTGGCTCAAGAATTTCCATGACTCGCTCTTACTCGAAGAGGGTTTCAAACAAAAATCCATAATTCGTTGGCTCGCCGGGAGATTCGTAATTCTAACTTCTTCCACAAAGCTATCAAAGCTAGGAACTCGAGAAACTCTATCAAATCCATTATGTTGGAGAATGGCTGTAGATCTAAGGACCCGAATACTATCAGACATGAGGTTGTTAACCATTTCCAATCGGGCCAGCAAGAATACGCGATTCTACGACCGATGCTTACCACATGGATGGTTTGGTTCGTCCTCGTCGGTGCACCGGATATTCTTAATAGCAAGATAACACATGAGGAGATTAAGAGTGCCATGTTTTCTATTGATGACACAAAGGCCCCAGGCCCCGATGGGTTCTCTTCCCTCTTCTTCAAAAGGGTTTGGAGCATTGTCGAGGAGGTGAGTGCCGCAGCGGCGATTTTTTCACTCGGGTGCATGTTTAAGTGAGATCAACTGCACTATCGCTTGGTTCCAAAGTTCCTAACCTAAGCTCTATGCATGATTATAGACTCCATCTCACGTTGTAATACTTCATCTACAAATGCATTTCAAGATTATTGCGCTTAGAATTAAGCTATGGCCTCTCCAGATATTATTTGGTTCCGCTCGTATAGCTTTTGTTCACGGGCGTAGCATAGCCGACAACATCCTCCTCACTCAGAGTCACGAAAATTATCACTACGATTTCCGGGGCCACCAAGATGTGCTCCTCAAGATCGATCCCCAAGAAGGCTCTATGACTCCATAAGACTGGGGACGCATCTTGACATTTTAACTCCAGGGTACTTTTCCTCGAGGTGTATTAAGGTTTGCATCACTACTCCTAAGTTTTCTATAGATGCACAATGAAGTAGCTTACAGTGGTTTTTTGCTAGCAAAGTTGGGTTCAAGGGACCCTTATCCCCTTTCTATTTCCTCTTATCATATGGAAGCCTTCTCGAGATCTCTATCTATGACGGTTCTCCATCCAAGATTTGATTTGGCACTGAAATGTAAAGCAATCAATCTCTCACACTTCAGGTTTCACGATGATATATTTTTATTCGCCAAAGGGAATGCGACCAATGTACAAATTACTATGGATGAGTTGGCAAAGCTCGAGACATTCCCTTGAATCGCAAGTGAATAAGGCAGAGTGTCAGGTTCTCGGGTCGATTAATTATCAGCAGTTAAAGCTACTATCCTTAGCATGACGGGGTTCAATCTGGGGGGTTTACCTGTGAAATACTTGGGTGTTCCACCCATCTCCTCCGTGTCAGTTCTCACTGATTACTAACCACTTGATAAGATTATCACAGATTTAGTCGTGGACTAGTAGATCCCTTTCCTTTATGGGTAGGCTGCAGCTTATATCCTCAGTACTTTATAGCATTCAAACGCATTGGTGCAGTATGTTCATCATCCCTAAGTTTACATGTTATAAGATTGAATAGATTTTTAATCTAGTTTCTCGTGGTCGAGTAAAGAGCGTGGAATGCTCTGAGAGCTATGCGGGCCGGAAGTCTCTTCGCTGGTCCTTAAGGAGGAGGGCGGTCTCGGGTCTCGCGCCAGATAAAGGATCGAATATTCCGCTAATACGAAGGACATATGGAATTCGTTATATAGAAAGACTCTATTCTGTGGCTCTAAAAGCGGAGGTTCATTTGTAATGTCTCAAAATACCCTAGGAATTTTTATAATAAAATTATTATATATCTCGGTATAATTGAGCCAACTCGGGGTATTTTTCTCGGGAATTGTTAGATGAATATTGATTAAATGATTATCGAATCCTAAATAAAACCCCAAGTGAAAAAGAGAAAATATGGAAATCAGAAATGGGGACCTATGTCAATCATCAGGAATAAGTTTATATGTCTAAGTGAAAATTTGGAGAAATAAATGATAAAAAAAAATAATAAATAAATAATAAGAGACTTAAATGAAGAATAATAGAGAAATGGAGGGACCTAAATATAAAAAGAAATAAAGAAAAAGAAGAAAAAAAATCAAGGAAAGGGCATGTGGCATGTAGAAAAGAGGGAGGAAGTTTCCTCCTTTTAAAGAACGATTAAGGGGGATCCATAAGAAAAAGGGGAAAAGAAGAGAGAAAGAGGGAAAACCATTTTTGAGAGGAAGAGTTAGAGAGAGAGGCTCTACCTTCTCTCTAGATTTTCCGACGATCGTAATTCATCGTTTCCTAGCGAAGCAAGAGGGAAAGTCCTTCCTTTTGACAAGAGCTACAAGTAGACCTTAACGTGAGTCGACAAACTCCAAGAGGTAGGTCTTCTCCTACTTTGGTTATTTTCTACCCTAAGGGTTGTGTGGTGGTTATCTTGCCCTTAGGGGAATGTTTGGTTGTATTTTAAACCATGGGAAGCTACCACATTAATGTTTGGTTGTATTTTAAACCATGGGAAGCTACCACATCAGGGTAGCCGTTATTACTTCATCGACCTTAGAACCGATTCTTTTGCAAGGGGACAAAGGGAATTTGGTAGTGAGTCCTTCTGGTAAATTGTAGCCACATCTATAGATTTTGATGTTAGGATTTTGAATTCCTCAATTTAGACCTCTATAGACTAAGTTATGATCCTTTTCCGAGGCCGTCGCCGCTCAGTCGCCAGCTCGCCGCCAGTCAACAAATCTGACTTTTAGAGCTGATTTTTGGGTAAGAAATAAAAGGAATTTGATAGTGAGTCTTTATGGTAATTGTAACCACATCAATGAACTTGATGTTAGGCTTTTGAATTCCTCAATTTGGACCTCTTTAGACCAAGTTATGGTCCTTTTTCCGAGGTCATGTCAGCTCGGCCAGGTTAGGTCAACTCGATTAGTTCAGGTCAACTAGCCGGACCTTAGAGCTGATTTTTAGGTAAGAAATAAAGGGAATTTGGTAGTGAGTTATTCTGGTAAATTGTAGCAACATCAATGAAATTGATGTTAGGATTTTGAATTCCTCAATTTGGACCTCTGTAGACCAAGTTATGGTCCTTTTCCGGAGGGGTCGCCAACTCCGCCAGTCGTCACCAACAATTCAGTCGTACCGTCTGGTTTGATCACGTGATGACTCCAACTCGGCGTCTTAACTCCTTCGTCTGAATCCTGCTTCGGTGTTCGGACTCTATGGAAAGCCCATTGAGTTATGAATCCATTCATATGCCTGATGAGGATAGTGTAGGTGTCAGACCGAGGTGTCGATCGAGCTCCTACAAAGTCGTCACCGCCGCCAGTCACTGTCTGGTTTGACTACGATGACCTCCAACTTCTAAGGTCATAACTCCTTCGGGCCCAAACCCGTTTCAGTGTTCTCGACTCTATGGTTAATTCATTGAGTCAAGAATCCATTCATATGCCCAAGGAGAATAGCAGCGCCGTACCGAGGTGTCGATCGATCTCGACTGTGTCGTTAGCTCACGCCTCAGTCACCGTCTGGTTTGACTACGATGACCTCCAATCCTAAGGTCAGCAATCCTTCGTACGAACCCGCTTCTCGTGTGTTCTTGGATTCTATGGAAAGCTCCATTGAGTCAAGAATCCATCTCATATTCTCGAGGAGGATACTAGGTGTCGATTGAGGTGTCGACCGAGCTCTACAAAGGTCGCCCGCCCGCGCCCAGTCACCACCGGGTTTGACTACGATGACCTCCAACTCTAAGGTCATAACCCCGTCCGAACTCCGTTTCGGTGTTCTCGACTCTATGGAAATACCATTGAGTCAAGAATCCATCGTATACCCTATGGAGATAAGAGGGTTTAAGCCAAGCTTTGATTGTGTCAGACACCTCGCTGTCAAAGCCGCCTTTAATCAGAGCCTGATTTCGTGTGACCTCCAATTCGGAAGGTCATAACTTCTTCATTCGAACTCCGTTTTGGGTGTTCTTAGACTCTATGGAAAGCCCATTGAGTCAAGAATACATCTGTATATATCTTGATGAAATTGGAACTCAAATTAAACTCCAAAAAAATCAATCCTAACCAAAACCACTAGCACGCATGAATAATATTGTCCTTTTAAATGGTTTCGAATAAAATAGACGCGAAGAAAAGCCAAACTGAGATTGAGATTCCGAAGATTGGAATCAAAGTGAAAAGATTTTTGAGTTTGTTCTACCGACTTCTATTCCTCGTTTCAAGTTTTGCATGTTAGTTCTCTGACTCTATTCTTATTTCAAGTATTTTGGTAGTTTACCAAGTAAATATGAAATGAGTACATGAATGAGTATATGAAATGAGTACGTGAATGAGTATATGAAATGATTACATAGATTGAGTATATCTTTGAAAAGATAATTCGGAAGTGAATATAGAATTGAAATGTGATATTTGAAATCCGAAAAAGTAATATGAATGATAAATCGAATTGTAAACGACCCGGGCCAATTTCGACATCTCAATGGAATCGATGAGCATCGACGAACTGGCCGACGGATGCACCACTCCATCCGGCCACAAAGGCACCCCAAATTGTCCAACGTCCCACTCGGGCGATGCACCAATCGCGATTCGCCATGACGGCGTACGGCATCAAAGAAATGTCCCACTTGGCGATGCACCAATCAACATCCGCTGCGACGGCGTATGGTATTTAAGTAATACCACATGTCGGATGCACCAAACTGGCATCCGCTGCGATGGGAGACTCAATTGTTAAACGCCAGACACATTACCGACCGAAAATAAGGACGGATTCATCAAACTAACTATAAATGTGATTTGAATAGTCAAAGGGAAATAACCAAAATTGACGAGTGTAAATGAGGTTTTATGTATATGCTTAAATCTCATAAATCACCAGAATTGAATTATTGCACAAAATGCATGTTGTGATATGATAAATGATTTGTAAAATGAAAGCATGCGAAAATGAATAAAGACGAGTATATGTTGATATAATAGACATGTAGTTTGATGTTAAATGCATGTCAAGTTAAATCAATATTGAAATAGGAATCAGATAATCACAAGTACGAAAATGCTTAGCATATAGTTTTATCTATGCGCAGTATCGAGTAAGCAAAAAGGCATGCCAAGATCAAGAAGCGCAGAGTCATGGGGCAAGAGTACATAAATTTCACATTTGCATATCATTTCTTTTGAACAAGTGGTATTTTGTAAACAAAATGGTTAAACTCAACCCGATTTTGTATATCATTCTCGAAAAGGCACGAATGCCTTCTTTGTAAATGCATTTCATAAATGTTTACGGGCCTACCGAATTGTATCAATTTGTAATGATTATGGGCTTGCTCAAATCAAACCGCTTTCCGCAATTTAAAAGAGATATAATAAAATGTTTTGATAAGATAAATGAAAACGTCGGAGTAAACCGGGCTCCGGTTTTGATCCGCCATTTAGTTCGGGCTGGGGATTCGGGTCGCGACATTTTTGAAAAAGAAATTTAATAACACGAAAAATAAAAAGAAATAAACCGAGCGGTCCCTGGTTTCTGGTCGACTTGCCAACCTGCCTGACTGGCTCGAGGTCGCTACACTATCGAGGGGCAGGCAAAAGATCCTGAATGCCAAGATTCCCTTCCGCATGTTCTCGAGTCGTGGAAGATTCTTCAACAGGGATGGTGAGACCCTTTTAATGCATAGAGTGTGTACGGTGTCGACCTTCTTATGGCATGATTGAACCCTTTGGGTCTAATCCTTCCTCTTTTTGGTGAAAGGATCTTTTTATGACTACGCCATACATGTGAATGCTCAGGTTGTTTCCGTCATGGATTACTAAGTGGAATCGCCCAGCATTGTCTCAGCCGATCCTACAAAGACACTAAAGAACAGCCTATTATGACTACCCTCTGATAATTTAGAGAGGACGTGCTATATCTGTCCCAATCTCCAACCGGTGTTTTTACCGGCAGCTTTGTTCAACTCTCATCGACCACACATGCCTCTTAGCGCACCGTGGGTGATTCCGCCTATTCGTTCCTCCTCAGTTATTAAAAGGCATTCCTTCATAACTTGGGGCTTGTTATCCAAGACAGACTATCCACTCAAGACCAGCTCCTTAAATGGGGTTTCATCAACTCTATCTCTCAGGTTTTCACGAAACAATGTCAAGATAGGAACCATTTTATTCTTCAATAAGCGCTTACAAATTAACTGGATGAGGGTTCTTAGGGCCACAGGCAATATAGGTTACCGAGGAAGGTGGGAGAACGAATTTCGGGTGACTGGGTGTAAGGGTAATTCCTTTTGCTCTATCACTAAGAGGATTGCTTAGGGAGCTACCATTATCACTTGGAAAATGCTAGAGTCCATGACAACCTTTTTATTACTGATGATTCTATTTTCTCTCTCATTTGTAATGATGTCAGGCTCAAAATCATAAGCTTTCAGAATGTGGCTGACAACCCTATGAATAGATCTATGTGCGAGAGATGGCCTTTTCCCCTTGCTATCTTGAGGTCCACCGGGGATGCTTGATTGAGTGTCATGGATCGAGCTCTGGATTGCGGTCGCTTCGTGGTCGCCGCTTTCCTGCTCCTAAGTCAGGAAGTGCTACCGCTTTTTATTATGGCCGATTATAGCTGCTGGTTCTTCGTTTATGCGGCATAGCCCTGATGTAGCTGTTAGTTCTTGTTTGTATGTGTTTTCGTGTGGATCGAATGGCTTATGCCCCTTCCTCATGTTTTAGGAGCGCCATCCGCTTTTTGTTTGCTCGGTGGCCTCTGGGCTTCGTATCGTTTCATTGTTTTGTCGCTCGCATTTTGGTAATAAATTCTTACTTATCCAAAAAAAAGAAAGGTTCGAGATCTCAAAGCTACTCTTTAGCACCAAGATGCAAGTGTGAACATCTCCTGTGCATCACACTGAAGATAAATACTTATATTGAAATATTTATCGGGTCATTGGTTTTGTAACGGGACCATACCAAGTATGTGACTGATTTAACCAACCCGATCATAATTTTGCATAGCTCAGGCTTAATTATCAAATTCAAAGAAAAGAAACCTCCATTCTAGAGTTGATAGATCTGCTTAAGATAGTTTAACCCACCTTGAAAAAAAAGATTAAAACTATGATGCTTGTGGGCTCTTACGTTCCTAAGAAAGGTTCTAAGAACAACAAGAAGAAGAAAAAGCCCATGCAAGGGAGGTGTAACCAAGAAGAAGGTTAAGGAGGCAGCACCAAAATACACTTACTTCCATTGTGGCCAAGATGGTCACTAGAGGAGGAATTGCAGTTTGGTCAAATCCTCACAGTTAAGGCACGGATGCCCCGTCACTTTAGGTATAATTACATTAAAGTAATACTATTTTTCATAATAATAAATGGGTATTGAATATCGGTTGTGGTTCTCACATATGCATTAATGTGTAGGGACTAAGGGATAGTTGGCAGCTTAACAAGGGAGAGTCAGATTTATGAGCGCAATGTGGCAAGAGTTGCATGAGCCTTAGGATCACAGAGCATTTAACACTTCCTACTGGAATTACTTATCTTTGAGGATTGCCATTATGTACCAAATTTTAACAAAGAACATTGTTTATATTTTAGTCTAAATGTATGGATTTCTATTTAATATCTAACAACAATAGTCGTTTCCATTATGTTAAATGATGTGCTCAAGTGCTTTCGTACACTACGTGAATGGTAGCATATACATACTAGATATGTCTAATACAATATTAATTGTCCATGACAACAAACGATTAAAACAAGATAATATGAAAACCTCATATTTATGGCATTGTTGCCTTGGCCATATAAATAAGAGACGCATGACTAAGCTTGATAGGCACGAGCGTGTTATATAAAATAGTACGCCTATGTGTACAAGTGCACGCATCTCGTCGAGTAATATAATGAAAGTAAGAATATCGTCCCACGGAAAATTGGTTACTAAGTCTTGACTCTAATTTAGCCTAAGCTCTATTTTGATGGTGGAAATCCTATAAAGGGCTCAAATTACACTAATCTAGGCATGCAAGAATGACTCAATTAACAAAGACTAAAAACCTTTAGGGCATAGATTTCATCTAAACAATTATGTATGAACCTCCTAACCCAATCAATCAATGTTTATTTCATCATGAAGATGACGATTTCACTAATGTATATGCAAATCTCTCTCAAGCATCTGCACATTACCCTTAAGATCAGGCATTTTGCATCTCTACTCAATCCTAGATTTTTGAAGGCCCATTAAACCTATGAAACCCTAATACCACACCTAATCTCATTGATATCTCTATCTTATGATAATTAAATGGAAAATCACCCATGGTCTAATTTTAATTCTCCCTTCTCAGATCTCGAATCAAAACACAAATCATGCGAATATTAGCCAAATACCCACAAGAATTAAGACTAAATGAAATACTCAACATACATGAAATAAAACATTAATCAATAGAAATTAGAAGAATTTATACATTCTTGTCTTTGGCTACATCTAAACCCTAAGAAAACAAACTAAAACATAAATGGGAAACGAATTACAACTATAAAAAGACAGATAAACATCAAAGGGAAGAGAGAAAACAAATTTGGTATTGAAGCTCCCTTCTCTTCTCCTCAATCGTCTTCTTCTTCCTCAAGCTCTCTTCCTCTCCTAAGAGTAAAGCCCTAGGGTGTTTCCAACCCAAAAGGGACTCCCCTCATCCTCCAATGTGTTCTCCTTTATATCCCTCCTCAAATTATGTAAAAAATGGGCTATTTTCGCACATGGGCCCGACCTATGTCGCGACTAACCTGTATCTTCGTCGCAACGGACTCTGCCTTCATCACGACGAACAACTCCTTCCCGAGACCATAACTTTCTCGTTCGGACTCCAAATTGAGTAATCTTAGTACCGTTGGTAATCTCTCGAAGTGTAGAACTCATCCGCATAAATATTGCTTCCATTTAAGGTCATATTATAACTAAAAAGGTCAAAATACAATAGCTACTGTTGCATGTTATAACAGTGTTTGCTGATTTTCCACTTTTTCGCTTTGTTTTTGCTCCGATTTCCTTCGTATGCATTCAGTGGTTGATCTAATGGTCAGTATGAATCATACTTACATTTTGAGTGTGTTTTTCATGTATTTATATAACTCAAATGCTAGATTCACACCCTATTCATCAATATTACACTAATCCCCCATTTTGTAATGTTTGGAAGATATTGAAGGAAAATCAAGCAAAGAAAGGTCAAAGACAAGAAGATGTAATTTGTGCTTGAAGGTACCGCTTGCCTGTGACGGTGAACAGCCGCTTCTCGCCGAGGTAGCTACTGTTTAAAGTGTTGACAAACATTTCTGGAATGAGCCATGCTATTTCAGTACCACTCTCGGGTTCTCCTAGGCGAACCTAGCCTTCTCCGAGGTGAAGGACTAGAATATTCTAGATGAAGACACTTGTCTTTGCTAAGGCGAGGAGCATTGGGCTGGAACAAAAATATTCATATTTTTAGCCTAATCATTGGCCCAATTCCCAAGGGTATATATACTATACTTGTAATAGCTTTTAAAGGGAGAGAGACATAGAGGAGGTAGAAGACACTCCCATTTTCTAGGGTTTTCTCTCTAGGTTTAATTTTTGGGGTTTTTATTTTTACTTAATCTTTAGCTGATTTTTGGAGCTGAATTGGAAGATCTAGTTGCTAGAGATTCCTTGTAGTAGTGAAGCTGAGCTCTGGACGATTTTCATTACATATTTGTTTTGTATTCCTAAACTCTACTCTTTATCATAATCTTTCGGCATTTTATTTATTTCAAATATGGTATTGTTGGGTTTTGAGGCTGCTATGAGTGGCTAATTTCTCCCCTAGGGTTGGTTGTTGAAATTGGTGGTTGACTTATGGGTTTTATTGAGTGATTTTTGTGAATCCATGCTTTTTCTGAGGTTGTATGTGTGGTTCTGTGATTTTCCAGATTTTTATCTAATTATTGTATGCTAGAGGGTGAAATCGAGACTTAGAGCTCAAGGGGTTCCAGAGTGACAGTTGGAAGTATCCCCTTAGGAATTGATTTTTACCTATAATGTCCCATAATTGTTAAAATCAAATTAACTTAATCAAAGAGATCTAGGAAACTAGGAATGCCTAGTACTAGATGGATTTTATTAGGAGGGACATCATTCAACCATATGTGAAGATCGTATGGACCGAAAGGAGACCAATCAGAACATAACCCGGGTAATTTTCTTGCAAGGGCCAAAAGGAGACCAATAGGATTCTCAAGGACTGATTTTCCTTAAAACCAGTATCGCATTATTTGACCTAGAAGGACCGAAAGGAGAATAGGGATTAGGTGTGAGAAATTGAGGGGATATTCGAAAGAATGAGCCTCATAAAGAGTTCCAAGTATGCGACTTAATCACTTAACTCCAGATCTCAGGGTTATAAGTCATAAACCCACCAATGGAGACAACCGGCCCTAGTGTTAATATTTAAAGTTTTCTCTCATTTCACTCCAAACATTTGTTAATTTTCAAGAATTATTTTTAGTTCACTTTAGTTCAATTTTAGTTAATCATCAATCCCAATCAGTCACATTGCTTAAATAGTGAAATTCTTTAGTAGCCAGGGTACTTATTCCCCCACTTAAACCAATTTTTCCTTGTGGGTTTGATACTTGAGGTTTTTAATTTGAAAGCCACTACATTACTTGTGATCCGTACACTTGCAAATTAGGTTGTTTTTACTCACAATTTTATATACACGCAAACAACCCGAACAAGTTTTTGGCACTGTTGATGGGGAACGTGTGGTTTTAGTGGAATAGATTAATATTCTAGCAAAAGAGACATTTGCTAATTTGAGCATAATTTTTTTTTTTGTGCATGAATTTTATTTTATTTCTCTTATTTTCATTTTTAGTTTTAATTTAGTTTCTTTTGTATTCAATTTGTTTACCCTGTTTTCTAGTGTTATTTTCTGATTTCATGCACCAAAATTGCATGCATAGAAAGTCCAACGCTGAGTTGGTGCCATTCGATCCTGAAATAGAAAGAGCATTGTTCAGACTTAAGAAAGATAAAGCAGATAATACAACAATGGAGGATCAAAATAGTGATAGATTTAGTAAGGGTCACTCGGACCACAATGAAATGCATGGACTTAGAGAACTTACTCTTGGAGACTGATTGGCGACCTATGATGAATGAAGATTACTCAAGAATTAGCCATCAGCCCATTGATGCCAATAATTTTGAGTTAAAGCTTTCATTAATCAATATGGTTCAATAGCAGCAATTTAGGGGTATCCATTCGGAAGATCCCAATGGGCACTTGTCGAATTTTCTACAATTGTGTGGCACTATCAAGATGAATGGATTGGACCATAACATAATTAAACTGAAGCTATTTCCTTTTTCTCTAAGGGATAAAGCAAGAAATTGGTTCAAGCTACTGAAAATGTTTGACCAAGTCTGCAGCTACTTCAAGACGATAAGGGTGTAAAGCCATTCGTGTCACAATGGAAACAAAGGATCTAGGCTCCTTTGACCAAGTATGGGTCAGGATCTAGTATGGGAATACCCACGCGCGGCCTAAGAGATGCTGTAAGGCCTCCCTCCAAAATGCCGCTTTGATCCCGACATCCGAAGGCTCAAATACTCCATCGGAGAGTGTGGACTTCCAACCGGCGGCCTTCAAGGATGTGGCCATCCGGCCGATGGTGGGAGCAGTGACTCTACCGACAAAGAAGAGAGACCCCCTGACATCGGGCCGTAGTGACGAACCCCGCCCCGCGATCATCCGTGAACGACGGCATCCGTGTTCTCCCTGGGCCGACACTTCATCACGACGCACGCCCTGCAGTCACGGCCCTTTCGACAACTCGTCCCTCCTGCCAAAGGGTCGTAGCGCTACATCAAATACCTTGCTTCTGACTGACCCGATTGCTTGGCCGACGATCGGGATACCCATGCTTGAGGGTTGCCAAGATGCGTCCTCCAACGATGAGCTGTTCTCTAAGAGGTCGAATGGCTCCGTGACTGAAGTGGCTACCAAGGGTGTAGCTTCACATCACTCTGCTCCCATGAGTTTGGGCCTGGAAGATAAGGATAATCGACTGCCTGAAGAGGGAGCCAAGGGGGATCGGGTAGATGAGCTGTCACAGGTGATGGCTCAAGGCAATTCGTCAGGAAGAACGTAGGCACGCATTACACCGGTGTGTCAGCGTAGGCCGAGCTGCAGGTAGTGAATGGGCCAATCGATTCTCTCCCTACCGAATACGCTTTTCAAACAGCACTACCGTAACCAAATCCACATTGATTTCTTCATCCGATCGCGGTGGATGGATCATTGCGGATACACCCCCACCCGAGGCTGCTTGAAGGTACAGTATGTGGAAGGGTCAGTCAAGCCAAAAATCTTTGATAAACAAGCCATTCCTCCAGTGTGGTGAGAGCCACCGTGAGACAAATTCATGGGGGAAACATGAGATGCCCGAGCACCATGTATAATGATGGACCTGTGTATTTGTTCGAAGTTCGTAGACACGGATACCTAGATCGTGTAATGGAGTCCTAGCCCATGGAATATTGCAGTGTGCAATTCAATTATCCTACGAGTGCGGCGCAAAATGTGCATGGAGATGCTCAACATCCGCCAAATTTCACTTCTCCGCCTATCCGGGGTAAAATTTTATAACATCCCACTAATATCGACAAACACCGCCTTTGGTTACATTGCAAGTGCGAGGGAAACCACTGCAGATCTTGATTCCCCTTTCACCGAGAACCTGGGCCTAGAAAAATCTTCGTGATCCTTGCATTGAGGTGGACTGGAACAATGAATTCCCAAAGTCTACGCTACTTAACTTGGGAAATGGCAAATACACTACTACTGTAATCGAATATCCACGGGTTCTCATAGTCGCTCCCACCGCTGTGTTTTGGACATGAAACCCTTCCACTCGCCTATCTCTAAGGCAATGAACGCTTAAAATGGTTCTTTATAACAACCTTCTCGGTTGCAAAGGAGCCGCATGCTAATGGAAAAGGGACAATAGCTGATTCTGTGAGCTAGAATCCTCAGGCGCGGTCTCAAGCCTACTACATCCAGATGGAGGTGTCAGGGTATCATCAATAAGACTAGCGACCGCCCGAGCATACTCCTAAGCATTCCGACAAGACTGGATTAAGGTAGATGGGCGGAGAAACCTCTCCAAGCTTACTGAAACACTCGAGTGTCTTGCCCTTAGCTAAGCTGATAAATTGCTAGAGGTAGGGACTTGGCCTCTACTAGTTCCATGATCCCAGATACAGAAGATTTTTCCGATACATCACCTAATTGTGATACATTTAAACATGTCAGGAGAATTGATGAATTGGACTATTCTCCTATGCCTCTACCTCTGTCCAAGAGCAAACTCAAGAGACAGAAAAAAAAAAAGAATCGAGATCCCTAGCATGTGGACGTCAGTAATGTAGTCGTTTCCCATGATTGCTAGTCGGTTGAATATTGTGGATCAATGATCCCCTAAAGCAAAAAGAAATAAGCGTCTACGTGGTCCACTCCTACCGTTGTCCAGATCTCGAGACTCAAGTTAAAGCTCTAATATGGACATAATCAGACCTCCACCCTTCCCGGGTCGGGTCTACCTATAATTAAGGATCATGCGCCGCTTGGTGTGATTCGGGGTGTGTCGGAACACTAATAGTGTTGTTAGCATTGATGCAATACATCAGACAATGCAAGCCATTCAGGTTACACATCGCTCAAGGATAAGGCTCCTCTTCCTGCTCCACCATTTACGCCTCAAAACCAAATTGACAAGAGAGCTATGGAGTCATTTCCAGACCGGGTGCGCCTATCAGGAAAGCTCCTAAACTCTGTCTGGTGGAGATTTCAACACAACCAGATTTCTAAAGGAAAAGAATGGGGTAATATGAGTACCGATATCGCTACGGAGGAGTTCCATGATCGCTTCAACTGAGCTGGCCGATATGCCTTCCTAGTGGCCTATGTTCACGTGATGAACCGTGTTGGTGAGCAATTCATAGCTAGGAAGTTGATCGATCCCTCTCAACGAATGCCCTCGACACGCTCCCGAATGCTATGACGTACCCTTTAAACCCGGGTCAGTTCGACCACGCCTCTGGATTGTTAATCTCACAATCAAGCTGACCCTAGTCCTAAGAAGAGCTACCCCTTTAAATTTTTTAACTTATGGTCTGACCATCCTGCGTTCCTTGACCTTGTTAAGGATGCTTGGAATATTGAAGTCTATGGAACCCCAAATACGCATGTCGAATTCGAAATCTAGAAGTGTGAAAACTCGCCTAAAAGCTTTCAACTTTCATGCGCTTCTAATATTCGAGAGAAGGTCAGGACCCAGCGCTGACGCTGGGGGAGGCCCTCACCATGCTCAAGCCGTCTTCTAGTAATCCAAATGACCCTCGGTCCGTGGAAAATGAGAAGGTGTGGCTCAAGATTTTCCATGACTGCTCTCACAAGAGGTTTTTCCTCGAAACAAAAATCGCACCCGCAGATTCTGCCGGGAAACCAATTCTAATTTCTTCCACAGCGCCAAAGCCAGGAACTCAAGGAATTCTATCAAATCCATTACTGAGAATGGCTATGATCCGAGGACCCTAAACTATCAAACAGAGGTCACAACCATTTCGCCCGCCAAGAACATGCGTGATTCACATCGATGCCTACCACATGGTGGATTGGTCTGGCTCCTCTCGAGAACCTGTATTATTCTAATACAGGATAACCCATGAGGAGATCAAAAGTGCCATGTTTTTTTATTGATGACTCAAAGGCCCTCGACCCGATGGGGTTCTCTTCCCTTCTTCAAGAGGGCTTCGGAACATTGTCGGGAAGTGAGGAGTGATGCTGCGGGCGTGGGATTCTTCGTGATTCTGGGTGCATGATTCACGAGATCAACTACACTATCATAAAGATCGGGTTCCTAAAGTTCTAACCCGCTCTATGCATGATTATAGACTCCATCTCATGCCGTAATACTCATCTACAAATGCATTGATTGCCGCGGCTAAAATTAAGCACGCCTTCCGCATATTAACCGCCCGCCGCATGCCAGGTGACAGCGTAGGCATCATCGACAACATCCCTCACTCGTGAGTTGATGAAGAATTACCACCGTGAGTCTGGCCCCAAGATGTGCTCTCAAGATTGATCTCAGCGCCTATGATTCTATATGCTGGTCGCATCATGGATATTTTAACTCAAGCATGGTACTCCTCTCTCCTCTCGAGGTGTATCAAGGCTTCAGATCACTACCCTAAGCTCTATCCGTAAATGGTGAGCTTATTGTGGTTTTTACCGGGCAAAAGGGGGTTCGATACACAATCTTTATCCCCTTTTATGTTTCTTATCATATAAGCCTTCTCTAGATCTCTTTCTATGGCGGTTCTCCATCCAAGTTTTGATTTCCCACCTGAAATGTAAAGTTATCAATCTCTCACACTCATGGAGCCAATGATGATATATATTTCTATTTCGCCTAAAGGGAATGCTAAGGTACAAATTTCTTATGGATGAGATGGCAAAGTTCGAGACTTTCTGAATTACAGCGTTGTGCCAAGACAGTGCTGTTCTCGCGGGTGGGTTAATGATAATGTGTCAAAGCTACTATCCTAAGCACAATCTGGTTTAGACTCAGTGGAGTCTCGTTCGTGAAATACTGGGAGTCCCCGCCATATCCATCAAGTTATCCCAATCGGAATGCCAACCACTACTTGACAAGACGTCGCTGTGGATCTGGCCGCGACCGCAGATCCCCCTTCATGGGTAGTCAAGTACACCGACATCCTTAGTTCTATATAACATTCAAACGTATTGGATTATCCCTAAGTTTACATGCTTTAAGATCGGGAATGCATTCTTAACGGTTTGCGGTTCTAAAGGATGTGAAACGCCCGACGAGCTAAGGTGGGCTTGGCTATACGCTACTAAGCAGAGAGGGGGTCTGTCCACCATAAAGGATTGGAATGATGCTGCTATCATGAAGCACATATTGAATTTTTTATATAGGAAAGACTCTATTCGGGGTAGCTCGTGCGGAGGTTTTATCGAGGCAGAAGGTGATTCTGAGCGCCAAGATTCCTTTAGATGCTCAGCTGAAGTGAAGATTTTTCGCGAGGGATTAGTATATAATCCTTTATTAGGCATAGAGTGTGTAATGGTGTTTGGACCTTCTTCGCATGATTTTGGAACCTCTGGTCCAATCCTTCCTCTTTTTGGCGAAAGGATTCTTTATGACTCCGCCTTACATAGGAATGCTTGTGTTGATTTTGTCATGGAAGGTACGAGATGGAACTGTCCGTTATCGCCTCAGGATTTCAAGACTCAAGAACAGTTTATACTAACTACCTCTGATACCTCTCGAGGATGTTATATCTGGTCCTCGTCTATCAGGTGCTTCAACAAGTACCGGGCCAACTCACTGCACTCACAGCTCCTCGTGCACCGGCATGCGCTGTTTGGTTCTCTAGCTATTAAAAGGCATGGCTTCTATAACCCCGGTTTGCTATCCAACACGTACTCATCCACTCCAAGACAAGCCCAAATGGGGCGTCATAAACTCTATCTCTCAGGTTTTCGCAAGCACGCCCAAGATAGGAACCACTTATTCTTTCACGCGCCACGACCGAATTTGGATGAGGGTTCTTAGTCTGTGTGGGAAATCCATGTTACCAAGAAGGTAGGAGAATGAATTCCGTTGGGCGACTAGGTGTAAGGGTAATTTCTTTTGCTCCGTCACTAAGAGGATTGCTTGGGGAGCTACGATTTATCACCTGTGGAGACAGCGAAATGCTAGAGTCCATGATAACCTTTTTACTATTGATGATTCTATCTTTTCTCTTATTCAGAATGATGTCGTGCTCGTAATCACAAGCTTTCGTATCGTGGACGCATAACCCTTACAATAGATTTACGCAAGTAGAGATGCTTTCTTTCCTGCTATCTTAAGGTCCCCCAGGCATGCTTGATTACGAGAGTGTTGTCATGGCTGAGCTCAGATCGTGGGATGATTGGTGGTTGTTGTTTCCTGTTTCCGGGATATGGGTAATGCTTCCTTTGTTATTACCGGGCGGTTTCCTGCCGTCAGATGGCCCGCGCCCGTGATGTGCTACCGATGGTTCGGCTATTCGTGTGTTAAAGGGTCTCTTATGTGGTTGTAGCCTTTTCCTATGTTTTTAGGGAAGATGTCGTTTCTGCTTATTTGGTCTAAAGGGCTACTCCGTTCGTTGTCAGATGCTCTTTGTTGTTTTGGTGGGTTCTTGCCTTTTGGTAATAAATTCTAACTTATCAAAAAAATTAAAAAAATTAAAAATCAAGAAATTGGTTCAATAACTTGATGCCCGCTTAATAGATATCATGTGACTTTATGGAGAATTTCACTCAAGTTCTTCCCACTATATAGTCGACTTCACAATTTAGAGTCGAATTACACACTGGCAAGGAGATCAAGAAACACTTTATGATGCATGGGATAGATTCAAAGAGCTGTTGAGAAAATGTCCACAACATGGGTATGATCTGAGTGCTCAAGTGCAAATATTTTATAATGGTCTCTACTACTCAACCAAGGCATTAGTTGATGCAACATGTGGAGGTTCAACCGCGATGAAAATAGCAAGAGAGTCCAATTTGATGTTTGAAGAGTTGGTGAAGAATAATTACCGACCACCTTCTAAGAGAGGTGATGGAAGAAAATAAGGGGGGATTCATGAAATTGACAGAATGTCATCTTTGGAAGCAAAATGAAAAAGAGCAATGAGTTGCATCTTACTCAGTTGGAGAACAATTAGGTCACCTTTGGTATGCACATGAAAGGCTTAGAAAACATGGAGATGAATCTAGAGCATCTTAGAGCATCTCTAAAAAATATGGAGACTCAAATGGGTCAATTGGCCTAATCTGTAAGAGAAAATCCCCTAAAATCATTTCCAAGTGATACTGAAACCAATCCAAAGCAATGCATGGCTGTCACTTTAAGAAGTGGAAAAGAGCTTGAAGATCCTAAGAAGAATTCAAATGAAGAAGAGCAACCTGAAAAGAAAAAGATTGAAACTGAAGTTGAAGAAAAGATGGAAGCTGAAACTGAGAAAGAGGGAGTTGAAGTGAACAACAAAGGAGAAAAGCAAAAATTTGAAGAAGTTGTGTTGGGAAGAATGACTTTTCCCGATAACCCTCCCTTTTATACTCCACCCTTACCTTTCCCCCAAAAATTCAGAAAAACCAAGTTGGATGAACAATTTTATAAGTTCCTGAATATGTTTAAGAAAATCGAGAGCAATATTCCATTTGTCGATGCTTTGGCTCAAATGTCGAACTATGTAAACTTCATGAAGGAGAAAATGAGCAACAAAAAGAAACAGGCATATGGAATAGTGAACTTGTCTAAAAATTGCAAATAGCACCATCCAAATGTAAGCTCCTTGAAACTCAAAGATCCGGCGCTTTCACCATACCTTATGTCAGGAGCATATCATAAGCATTGTGTGATTCAAAGTATAAATCTTGATGCATTTCAGTGGCTAAAAAGCTAAATTTGGGGGAAATCACGCCTATAGCTTTATCACTAAATGGTCGACACCCAAATGGTCACCCAAAGGCATATTGTGATGTTCCTGCTAAAAGTAGGCAAGTTCATATTTCCTTCAATTTCATGTTAGACATGGAGGAGGATGAAAAAGTACCTCTCATTCTTGAGGAGACCTTTTCTAGCCACAAGTAGAGCCCTTATTGATGTAGAAACTGGAGAATTGACGGAGATGACAAAATGCAATTGAGCATCTATAAAAATGACAAGCTTTAGAAGAAAAAAAGTGAAGTGTGCATGAGAATCAAAGCCATACCCATGCAAGAAGTGGAGATTGCTAAAAAGGCACCCGAAAAAGGCCCAAGTGTTATCTCACCGGGTGAAGTACAATGGGGGAAGAAAGTGGAATTCAAAAGTGGACCAAACTAAACAAAACCAATTGTAAGGAAGGTGGATGTAATGTACTTTTCAGTTCAAGGAATTGAAAAATCAACTAATGTGAAGAAAAATAAGAAAAAGCAAAAGACATCCATCCTATTGAAGAATCCCATTCAGACATGTTTTGGTAAACATGACCATGCACCTATCATCCATTCCTTGGGTTGAGTGGATAATCTTCATTTTTCTAGCACCAGTGGTGTGACATGACTTCATTGAGCTGTCAACACTAAATATAACACTTCTTGGGAGGCAACCCAAGTTTTGTAAGAATCCATTTCTTCCATTAATTTTTCTTTTTATGTTTCAATTTTTCTTCTTAGTTTTGTTTTGCTATTTTATGGATTCTTGTTTTGTTTTATTTTTTGTTTTGTTTTGTTTTGTTTGATGTTTGTTAAGTTTTTCAAGTTCACTCAATGAGACAAAGTTAGGGTTAATCTATTTGAAACCGAGTTTTTTTGGGGTGGACTAAAAATATGATTTTTTTTCAAAAAGAGAGAGCCATTGATTCAAATTTATCCTAATGATATAAGTGTAAAGTTTGAAAACAAAAGAGAAAGCCATAGTTTGGAAACAATTCTTTGGGGTTCTAGTTTTAATTAAGCATAATGTTTGGGTTCGCCAAGGAGAAGGCTTCTTCGCCTAGGCGAACCCCAAGTTTTTTTTGTGCACTCTTGGGCTTGCCAAGGCGAAGGAAAACCTTCGCCTAGTCGAAGCCCATCCAACCCCTTAGCAAATTCTCGGGTTCGCCTAGGCAAAGAGCCCTTCGTCGAGGCAAACCCCAATCACACTTTTGGAAACCTCTCGGGTTCACCAAGGCAAAGATCCCTTTGCTTAGGCAAACCCCCATTGACTTTTAGCATGCCCTCGGGTTTGCCAAGGCGAAGGTCCCTACGCCTAAGCGAACCCCTCGGGATTGTTTTACTTTTAAGTGCTTCGCCTAGGCGAAGGTTGCTTTGCCTAGGTGAAGACGCTCGATTCTAGGGCTTTATAAATAGAAGCCAAAGATCATTTTTTCACTTCACACCGCATTTTAACTCTCCCTTCCCTCAAAAAGCTCGGTATTTTCAAGCCAACCTCTCTTTTTCTCAATGGCCCTAAAGAAAACAGTCCCGAAGATAAGGAAGAGAGTCGGCTCGAGTTCTCGCGCGACTCCACCTCTCCCTAACAATCCTAAGATATTCATCACAAGAGAAGTTGAAAAGTTGTACCATGAGTCCCTTTACAACAAGACTTTTGTCCCAGTGCGTGGCATCATAAACTCCAACGTATATTTCAACTTTGTGATCTAGGAAAAGGGGTGGACCAAAATTTGAAAGCATCCCTCACCCGGGATAGCTCCTGTTGTTAGAGAATTTCACTTCAACCTATGGGGTCGGATTAGTTCCACGGTCTATGTACAAGGGAAGTGGGTCGATTTTAGTATGGCTGCGATAAACCAGCTATATAACTTGGTGGATGATGACAGTGACACCTACATGGCATTATTTCAGAACATCGACTACCAGTAGATTATGAGATCCCTCATGAGGGGACGGAGTGTTTGGAAACGCCATCCTTCTACACCTGAGGTGATGACATTTATGATAAAGGCCCTCAAGTCGGTCCCGAAGGTTTGGTATAACTTCATTTATGCCACTCTGAAGCCTAGCCTTCATTTATCTACTATGACTAGGGACAAGACAAACCTATTATATGCGATCGTCCAGGGCATCAAATTTGACGTCGACCATGTCATCGAGAGGGGGATCATAGAATCTACCTAAGGGCATTGTACCGGAGCCCTTATCCATCCCTTTCTAATCACCCACTCGCGCCGCATACCGAGGTGCCGGCGTACGAGCAAGAGAGAAATCCCACCATGACTCCCGCTGCCACTTCCTAAATCAAGGATGGAGCCCCTGACGCATACGGAGGATGATGAAGAGGGCAGTCCCGCCGGTAGTGGACAAGATTTACTCCACGAAAGTCACTATTGACTTTCCATTGGCACTACAAAGAGGTTTGTCTAGACTCTCAGTTTATTAGGACGCGCTGGCACATCGACAGTAGATGCAGGCTAATCAAGTAGAGCGCAACACAACCTATATTGCAAACTCGATGTAGCTCACCCTACTGACCAACATCTTCTACGCTGTAATCGCCATAGTGTAACACCCTTTTCTGTCATTAAACCCGACATGATCCGAATCGATGCGTGGCTGCCTGCTTAATTCTTTTATTTCTTTCATTTGGTTGTTTTGTTTTTTTTTTGTAAAAGTGTTTCAGGACTAATCCTCGACCCAACCCTAAGGATGGATCCGAACCTGAGTCTCTAAGCATCTAAATCTCCTTTTCTATATTTATCTTATCAAAACATTTATTTATGTTATTTCATTTTAGAGTTTTCAATTATGCGGAAGCATTTCAAATGGTAGGCCAAAAAACATTTACTCTTATACAAAACAATAGTTCAAAGTTTAACTCTTTTGTTCACAAAATGTCACATGTTAAAAAACAAATGATATGCATATGATCTGTGGTATATACTTGAGGCACACAACTTTCTTATGACTCTGCGCTTCTTGATCTTGCCTTCTTTCTCGTTACTTGAAACCCGCGCATAGATAAAAACTACACGCTAAGCATTTTCATACTTAGTGGTCTTACACGCTTCTATTCCAATTTCAGTTTAACAGACGTGTATTTAGCATAAACCATACCTTTATCTCAAGCTATACTCATGCTTATTCACTTTCTTACATGCTTTCACTTTACAAATCATTGATCATATCAAATATGCATTTTCACATGCTTTCACTTATTTAAATCAAATCATGAGATTCAAACATATACTTCCAAGGATGTATTTAGCTTTACAAATCCCATTACACTCATCAAAGCTCATATTTCACTTGTCTTTACACCACATTCATGACGGATCTCCTACTTTGGTGAATCCCGTCCTTTTTGTCATTCGGTAATGTGCTTACACATTTAATAATTTTGGTCTCCTATCATGACGGAAGCCGATTGGTGCATCAGCCAAGTGGTCATTTAAAACTGCCATAAACCATCATGACGGATGCCGATTGGAGCATCTCGCAAAGTGGGACATTTTAACAATGCCATTCACCATCATAACAGATGCCGATTGCGTATCCCGGCCATGGGACATCAGACAATTTCTCGCTATTTTTTACGACGCACGCCGATTGGCGCATCCTACCATGTTGGTCGTTCGTAAAATCAATTCAATCTAAGATGTCAAGAATCAATTAATGAGCATGTAAATCGATTAATCACTACATGCAATTAATCGTCAAACATTTCAAATATAACATTTTCAAATCCATATGCACTTTCGTAATATCATTTCAAAGATATACTCATCCCATATAATCATTTCATATTTATTTGGTAAACTAGCAAAACACTTGAAATAAGGATAGAGGGTCAGTAAACAAATCGAAGTCATTTACTTCCTCATTTCCTTCCTTCGATCTCGACCCTAGGTTGTGCAGATCCTCACCGTCCCTAAATAATAACAACTACGCTACTCTTAGTGGATAAACAATTATTATACATTTTTAGTGAATGACAAATTTATCTTCGTTAATGGTTTTGGGTTAAGAACTAAGTTTGCCCAAAGATGACGCTCGTCTGCACGAGGTACTAAGATGTTTTTTCATAGTTTTATCCTTATTTGAACCCCCATTAATCATTTATTAGGGTCCTTAAACTATCGGTGTACGAATACGAGGTGTTCGGAAACAAAAATCTGAAATTTGTTCATTGTGAACAATAGCTATGCTGCGGCGTAGCACTGCTACGCTGCAACGTAGGCCTTCGCCACGGCATAGCAACCCGAGGGGTGCCAATTTGCAATCGCGGCGAGGCATCCCATGTTGCAGCGTAGGTCTATGCCGCAGCGTGTCTCCTACGTCGCGGTTGCAGGCCCACGCAAACAGAGAGCCCGTTTTGCTCTAGATTTTTCCAGCGCTTAACCTTTGCGATTTTTCTCCAAAATCCTCAAAACTAAAATAAATCACGGAATACCTAATAACCTCCTAATATCATCCTAAACAAACCATGAGCAAAACCAATGGATGGATTAGGGTTTTTTTTTTAACTCAAACATCATTTAAAGAAATCTAGGGTTTGGTTATTACCTTAAACCCCTTTGCACTTGAAGCCCTAGCCTTTTTCCTTCTTTCTTCTTGCAAGATCTTGCACAAACATGGAGAGATTCACACCAATCTCCAACTATTTCAAAAACCCTAGCTTTTTCTCCTCTCTTACTCTCTCAAAAACATCTTTGCACAAGTGGGAGATTTCTAAGACCACATTTGGTCTTTTTTCTCCTTTTTAAGTGTAAGGCCATGTTTGGCTTACACACAAATTCCTTTTCCATTTTTCTCTCTTAAAGCTTACTAGTCTCCTTATTTGCACATTCACTTATCATTTATCATTTATTTCACATTAGCACTTAAGCTTATTATTTGACCCTTAGGTCCTCATTTTACAAATTTCCAAATTTGCCCTTTTTACACTTGGGTTTATTTCCGGGTTCAATTAATTTCTCATCTTAGCATATAGCATTACAATTATATCTTTCATGTCGTTCGGCACCCCCACTTGATTATCGGTTTTCCCGAAAAACCAAAGTTTAGCTGAATTCATACCCGGAATATATAATAAAATTATTATAAAAATTCTTGGGTATTTTTAGGGCGTTACAACTATCCCCCACATAAGAAAATTTCGTCCTCGAAATTACCTTCGATCGCGATTGCGGATATTGTTCAGCGTCGTTTCAACTCACTTTACCATGTGGGTTCCTCGGTCTTGTGGTTTCTCCACAACACTTTGACTAGAGAAATCTTCTTGTTCTGTAATTCTTTCACCTCGCAAGCCAAAATCTCTACTGGCTCTTCCTCATAGGTCAAATCTGGCCTCAACTCAATTTTCTCCGAAGAGACTACATGTGATGGATCGGATCGGTACCTTCTTAACATCGAAACATGGAAAGCATTATGGATCTTTTCCAATTCCGGAGGTAATGCCAAACGGTATGCTGCTTGGACCTACTTTTGGGTCACCTCACTTATGGACCCGATGAATGCGAGGCTCCAACTTGCCCTTTTCCCAAATCTCATCACCTTCTTCAAGGCGATACTTTCAAAAACACTTTTCGTAGATCTCATATCGAATATATTTTAACTCATGTGGCATATGATTTACGTCTATCGGTGGCCACTTTCAATCTTTCTATAATCATTTTCACTTTTTCTTTAGTCTCTTATATCAAGTCGAGATTGTCGCTCTTTTCACTCAATTACATCCAACTGCTTAGTGTTCTACATTTTCTTCCATATAAAGCCTTGTAGGCGCCACCACGTGTCTGATTGAAACTATTGTTGTACACAAATTCAACTTCAAAGGAATGTGTCGATCCTAACTACCCTCATGGTCGATCCACTAACTCTTAACATGTCTTCGAATACGGATCACTCTCTCGATTGTCCATCCATACGGGTGGAGCGATCTTTGAAATTTGGTCGGTCTTTAAGGCCTCTTGCAATTTTGCCCAAAATCACCGAGTAAACCTCGGATCTCGGTCTAAATAATGGATACAAGTCCCATGTAAGTAAGACTATTTCCTTGATACTGGCTACGCTAACTTGTCAAGCGAATAGTCGATTCAACTAGTAGGAAGTAGTGAGCTTGATCAATCAGTCCACTATGACCCCAGCTTGGGTCATCTTTCCTCTCTGTCGATGGTAACCCGACCACAAAATCCATGGTGATTAGTTCTCATTTCCACTGCGAGGTATTACGATGAGAACACCCGTAATCGAAGGAACTTGATGCTCTGCCTTTACTCTTTGACACACCAAACACTTGGTTACAAACTCTGATACATCTCTTTTCATTCCGAACCACCAGAATGACATTTTCAAATCTTGATTCATCTTTGTGTTATCGGGATGGATAGCAAAAGATCCATTGTGTGCTTCTTCAAGTATGGCTTTTCTCAAATCTTTACCATCGGGTACACAAACCCGATCCTTATAATACAAAACTTCATTTTCGTTCACTGTAACCTCAGTCTCTTTGTCATTTCCAATTTGATTCACTATGGTAGAAATATTTTCATCTCTCTTTTATGCTTCTAGCACTCGGTTCAACATTTTCAGTCTCGCTATTAATTTTGCCACTACAGTACCTTCGTCTATCAACAACAAATGAGCATTCAATGCTCGAAGCGTTTGCATTAATTTTCTACTCAAAGCGTCAGCCACTACAATGGCCTTTCCCGGGTGATAATCAATCACACAGTCACAATCTTTTATCAATTCCATCCATCTCTGTTGTCTCAAGTTAAGCTCCCGTTGAGGGCAAATACTTAAGACTCTTATGTTCGGTGTAGATGAAACACTTTTCTCTATACAAATAATGTCTCCAAATTTTCAATGCAAATACACTTGCGGCCAATTCCAAATCATGCCTAGGGTAGTTCTTTTCATGCGACTTCAATTGTCTTGAAGCATAATCTACCACTTTACCCTCTTGCATTAGAACACATCCAAGTCCATTTAATTGGCCAGCATCACTAAGATCACATATTCTTTGCGAGGTCAGGCGAGTAGAGCGGAGCCTCGATTAAGAATGCCTTCAGCTATCAAAACTTCTTTGACATTTTTACTCCATTCATACTTTACATTTTGGAGCAATCTAAGTAAGTGAGTGTGGTCATGAAAACCCATATGAATCTTCTATAGTAACTTTGCCCGGGTCCCGGGAAACTACTCCTTACGTAACATTTCTTGGTGGTTTCAATCCAAGAACCACTTCTATTTTCTTTGGATCCTTTCAGTTCCTTCTTTTAATACAATGTAAGAAAGGACGCCCCGTTCGACCAAACTCACACTTGCTCAGTTTTGCATACAACTACTTTTTTTTCAAAGTCTCTAACATTACTCGAAGGTGTGTGTCATGATTTTCCCGATCTTTTGAATACACAAGAATGTCGTCTATGAACACTATGAAAAACTGATCCACATGCGGTCAGAAAACACGATTCATTAGGTCCATGAAAGCCGTTGGAGCATTTGTCAAACCAAACAGCATTACAAGGAACTCATTATGTCCATATCGCATTCTAAACGCCGTTTTATGCATATCCACATCTTTAATTCTCAACCGATGATACCCAGATTGCAAATCTATCTTCGAAAAGATACTTACACCTTTCAATTGGTTGAACAAATCATCAATCTTGGGTAACGGATACTTATTCTTTACTCTTAACTTGTTCAGCTGTCTATAATTAATACATAGTCGAAGTGTACCATCTTTCTTTTTAACAAAGAGCATGGGAGCTCCCCATGGTGATACACTCGGAAGAATAAATCCCTTTTCTAACAGTTTTTGCAACTGCAATTTCAATTCCTTTAGCTCCTTTGAGCCGGTCTGATGTAATGGATGCGGTGGCACATGAATGCAAACATTGATAGCAAACTCGCTCTCCCTCTGTGGACGCAATCATGACAACTCTTTCGGAAACACGTCTGGAAAGTCACTAACAGTAGGGATATCGGATACACTAGGCCTTGCCTTTATCGTATCAATCACGTAAGCCAAGTAGACTTCACATCCTTTTCGCACCATTGTTTTAGCAGTGGTTGCGGATATCACATTAGAGAGGTGGTTTGACCTCTCGCCGATGAAAGTTACTTCATCTTCATTTGGTGTTCTTAAGGTCACTCTTTTCATTCTACAATCGACTATCACTTAGTGTCAGGATAACCAGTCCATCCCCAATATCACATCAAATTCTCTGAAGGATAACTCTATCAAGTCTCCCATAAATTCCTTATTACTCTTGTCGATAGGACAATCTCTATTATACTTTATTCACAATAACACTATGTCCGAGCGGGTTCGTCACCAAAATGTCATACTCGGTTTCACTCCTCGGTTTCACTCCTCGGTAAATTACCTAAGCTGGGTATGTCAGTTCATATGTATGAATGAGTCGATCCTGGATCTATCAATGCATGCATAATAGTATCAAAGATAGTAAAATTATCGACTATCACATATAGGGTGTCGGTATCTTCTACTACTTTCATTGCATATGCTCTAGGCTGAACACATTCATCTTACTACCCAAAGTTTGTGTCCACTTGTCTCGGAACACTTTCGGTGATCTTGACACTTTTCTTTGCCTTCTTATCTTGTCATCGTTGCCCTGTCTTGGGTGTTGTCAAAGGGACGTGCCCTTGTACAATTTCGTATCTTGTGCTCCATGGATCCACAACCCAAGCAAGCACCTTTCAATCTCCAACACTCTCCCTTGTGTCTTCTCCCACACTGAGAACAACGAGGAACATCTTGTCCTCTAGAAGCACCTCCTTGTGCACTTTTAGTGATGGTGCCGAGTGGGAATAGTGTATTCTTCTCCGTGCTGAGTTGTAAGTTTGTTTGGAACCACTGTGGTCCTTGGATATGTGCTGCTGCGATGAGCACTTGAGTGCAGGGATTTTCTTTCCCTGTCTTCTATCTTTTCTTTCATTTTCCTCTTTCTTTACTCTTTCCACATTTAGAGCACATGTCATGATTTTAAAGAAATCATCATGGCAAAATCCTGTGACATGGGCTCGAATATGGTCATTTAGGTCGTCTTCGAACTTACAACACTTCTCTTCTTCGGTTACTAGCGTCTCGGGAGCATACTTGCTCAACCATGTAAATTCTCTCAGATATTAAATTACACTTAATTGCCTTTGTTTCATATTATGAAACTCTCATCACATATTGTTTAAATAGATGTGACCCACATAGTGCTTCTTGAACTCATCCAAGAAGAACCTCCATGTAACTCTCTGCAGTGGTGCGGTCACAGTCACGAAACCCACCGTGATAAGCCTCATCTATAGTAGTGAGGTCACGTTCTGACTTCTCTTCCGATGTACAATGCATTTGCACAAGCATTGCTGGATTTCTCTCGAGCCAATTCTACGCCATTGAGCTCATCTTCTTTCAAGAAAGTCTATCGGTCGATTACCTTGCCATTCTCTCAATGGGCGATCGCGTGAGCAATTACGGTACGGTTGCCCGACTCTTTGCAAAGCCTGAACTAACTGTTGGAGGATACCCATAGTACCTCTTGCTACTTGTTCCAATTCATTTACTGGTGGAGCATGAGATGCTTGTTCACCTACCACACTAGCAGGACTATTGATGAGTCTTAAACTCATCTATTTTTAATCCATTTTTCTGGCTTGTTTTTAGTATTTTCAGAGCTATTTTAATGCCAAATTATGGAATATTTATCAAACTTGTGTTTTGCAGGCTTTAATTCAAAAAGGAGAAAAACCAACAAGAAAGAAGAGAAAAATAGCATTTGCAGTAGTCTATGTCGTGACAAACTTCCAAGCAATTACCAACGAAACCGTGTCGCAACACCATAATCTAATTGTTGATAATTAATCTAGGTCGCGACAGAGAATGGGAAAAACATATGCTAGGTAGCTGGGAACAAAATAGTTGCGTTGCGACATAATGCTGAACTGAAGGTAAAATATTTGTCACTATAGAACCCTCATCTGTCGCGACACTGACTTCTGCAACATGGAAAATTTTGTTGAGACAGAAAGATGCTGAAAGTTTAGGTCGCGACCGAAAGCTGGAGTCGTGACAAAGGGGTTTCTTAATGGATGAACTAACGGTTTGCGACAAGGAGAGTCAATGTTGCGACATACTTCAAGCGAAGGTGTTTTGATGTGACGGAGATCTTAGTCACAACCACGGAATCGGTGAACACGAAAAGTCCTATCGCGACAAGAAATATGGGTAGCGACACGAAGACAGGCTGAAGACAAAAAAGTTATGTCGCGACCAGAAAAACTAGGTCACGACAAGAAAATATGTTGCATACAAAAAAGTGTCGTCGTGACATAACATATTGGGGTCAGCGATATGCAAAACATCCCTAACACAAAGTCTAGGTCGCAACATCAAAAGTGAAGCTGCTACAAGGAAACAGGCTAAGTGGCGACATAACTCTCTCTCGACAGACTTTTTGGAGTGTGACGAGATGAATGTCTGAGACGAGTGTTACTTGACAAGAACCCAGAGCAGAAATCTTGTTAAACAATTTGAAGAAGCGACTCAACATCAACGCCGCGACCAAGAAAATACTGACATGACTGAATTCAAGGAAGAACATGGAAGCAGGTTCTGAGCCACCAGCAAGAAGGCGCCTTTGCAATGTGTTGCGACATGAGTATCGATATTGCGACATAACTGTTTGAGGAATGCATAGAATATTGTCACGATGAAGGAAACTCTATCGCGACAGAGTTATCATACTAAAGGAAAGAAAAATGTAGCCAAAAAAATATGTTGTCGCAACTTAAGCAAGAATGAGCACAAGATCTTCAAGTCGCAACAGACGACTGCATACCTGCAATAAAAACACAAAACTCTGTGGCGACACAACTTCTAGGTCGTGATAGAGAACACAATCTGGGCCCAAAATTTAGGGATTCATAAAAGAAGCATTGAAGTTAGGGCCGAAACTTTTAGGGCTCTATAAATAGAAACGACTGCGGAAAGCGAGGTAGTCAGTCAACAACAATGGACTGAGATTTCTGGGAATTGAGGACTCTTTAATACATTTTATATATATATATATATATATATATATATATATATATATATATATATATATATATATATATATATAAATAATTTTTTTCTTATTTTTCTTTTTGTAGATTAGCATTAGCATGAGATTTTGATTTATTCTTTGGATACGGGAAACAACAAATTGTTGAAGTTTGAAGTTGAGAAATTTAATCTTTGAAATTCATTTCTGATTCTTGTTTGAATTCAATGAACTCTAGACAATATTTGGAACTCATTTCTTTAGTTGATTGCGATTTACAATGGAATTTGCGTCAGGTATTCCAATGAATGTAAGTAATCAGTTTTCGAGAACTGACTTCCAGGAAAGATCTAATGTTAGTTATGGTATTTTCTGCACAATGAGAAGAAAATTTCCTGAGTTGAATGTTGAATTTGTTTGAATGATGTTGTTCTTAAAATTAATTGTTCCTAATTTTAGTAGCTTATACCCATGAAAGGACTATTGTCTGGCTCAGATTTCTAGGAGGCCCTCTAAGTAACACAGAGATGGAGATTCTTGAGAGCCTAGATCAGTTACTTAGGGGTATGTTAGACTAATATTGAAGAACTAATGAGCTCTGAAAGGTTATTTAGATAAATCCTCAATTTGCTCATGGTTTGAGAATGGGTTGAGTGATATATCAATTTAATTAATTAAAGATCTCTCCTTAGTCTGGAAGAATGATCTTGATCACGTGTTAGCATGAGATCTAATCAAGGAAAGAGAAAACTCTTCCAGATCTTAAGGATGAGACATCATTCTTCTTGTAGAAATCTTGCAACTGCCCTGTCTTAGGAAGCAAGAAATCTACAGTCATAAGAAATGGGGATGAAGTTTTGGAAAAGAAAAATACCTAGATCTTAAAGAGAAATTATAATTATAAGTAATTGATTAGAATCATGTTTTAGGAATGAACATGAATCTCTACTCAGTGAAAAGTATGGTTAGAGAAGGAATATAAACTATACTACCTTGCCTCTTGACAAATTCAGATTCCAACTCAGGGGAAAATAGAATGAGATTATGATGCAGGAATTGATAATTTCACAACAGTGAAATCCCAGTGTCTACTTCTAGCAATAATCTGGTTCAGTCCAATTTACATTTAGGATTTAATTTTTCCTTCTATATTAGATTAGGATTCTAGTTATTAACATTCTTATTAGGTTACCAAATTTTCATCTAAATTAGACGTTCAAATAGTATAGAACTTGAGTAGTTGGGGTAGTTGATGTTTAAATTCCTTTCAATCTTTGTAGGAACAATATCCGGACTTATAGGTCCACTTTATTACTTGGACGACTTGTGCACTTGCAGTTTTTAAGACCAAAGTAAATTTTTAATTGAATTTAGTGACAAAATTATTCTTTTATAAGTATACAATGTATGTTTGGTCTTAACAAGTTTTTGGTACTTTTACCTGGGATTCTAGTTAGTCTTTGGTAATAGTGGCAGAAATTTGTATATATCATTTGGTCGCTATCAACTATCAAGATGATTTCCTGAGTCACCTTGATACGTGGGTACACAGACCATCCATGTACCTAGTAAGGTAGGCAAGATCCGCGTCAAAGTCATGTCATCCTTTATATGAAAATGCAATGTATGTCAAATACCATTTTCAAAATCCTTTTACAAAATCATTTAGGGCCTTTTTCAAAAAAACACCTAAACCTAGGCTCTGATACCACTTAATTGTAACACCCCTTTTTGGTCCGACCCGATTGGCGGATCCGAACCGGTTATGGGATGCTTGTTTAATTCTTTTTATTTACTTTTCATTTGGTTGTTTTTTTTTTTTTTTTTTTTTTTGTAAAAGTGTTGTGACCCAAATCACGACGACCGAAGGCGGATCTGAAGCAGAATTTGGTTACTCAGGCCGTTTTCATTTATCTTATCAAAACATTTATTTATGTCATTTCATTTTAGAGTTTTCAATTATGCGGAAGCATTTCAAATGGTAGGCCAAAAAACATTTACTCTTATACAATTCATTTACAAAATGGCGTATCATGCCTTTACAAAAGGATATACAAAACAATAGTTCAGAGTTTAACTCGTTTGTTCACAAAATGTCACATGTTCAAAAGGAAATGATATGCATATGACGGGGTATATACTTATACGCCGTAACTTTCTCTATGACTTTGCACTTCTTTATCTTGCCTTCTTTCTTGTTTACTCAAAACCTACGCATAGATAAAAACTCCACGCTAAGCATGTTCATGCTTAGTGGTTCTATACAATTTTATTCAAATTTTCAATTTAACATGACATGCATTTATCAGCAAAGCCCTTGCCTTATCACAAAGCTATGCTCATGCTTATTCACTTTCACATTACTTTTCACTTTACAAATATTGATCATATCAAAAATATGCATTTCACATCTTTGTCAATTTACTTAAATAAAATCATGAGATTCAAACATACACTTCTAAGGATATATTTAGTTTACAAATCCCATTTACACTCATCAAAGTTTGTTATTTCACTTTGTCTATACAATTCACGTTCATGACGGATTCCGTTCGGTGAATCCCGTCAGTTTTATCATTCGGTAATGTGCTTACACATTTAACAATTCCGGTCTCCCATCATAATGGATGTCGATTGGTGCATCCCGCTAAGTGGGACATTTTAACAATGCAATACACCATCATGACGGATGCCGATCGGTGCTTCCCACCATGTGGGGCATTGCACAATTTCGGTTTACCTTCATGACGGATGTCGATTGGTGTATCCCGCCATGTTGGTCGTTCGGTATATCTTTTTTTTTGGATAAGTAAGAATTTATTACCAAAAGGCCAGAGCCCAACAAAACAACCAAGAACAATACAAGAAACCAAAGGCCACCAAAACAAACGAAAAATGGACAGCACCTCCCTTAAAAACATAGGAAAGGGGCATCAACCCGAAACAAAATCCACCTGATAACACATACAAACAAGAACCAATAGCCCACATCCCGGGCACAGGCCACACAAAAACCAAAGAAACCAACATCATAAATCAGCATAATAAAAACGATAGCACTTCCCACAACCCGGGAACAGGAAACGACAACCACCAAACAGCCCACAATCAGGCTCAGTCCTTGACACTCCAAAATCAAAGCATCTTGGTGGATCTCAAGATATGAGGAAAAGGCCATCTCGCACATAGATCTATTCGGCGAGGGTTGTGACCACGTCGAAAGCTTGTGATTGGGCGACATCATTACAATGAGTGAAAATAGAATCATCGATGCAATAAAGGTTGTCGATGACTCTAGCATTTCATTTGTCTCACGGTGATAAATGGTAGCTCCCCAAGCAATCCTCTTAGTGATAGAGCAAAATGAATTACCCTTACACCCAGTCACCCATCAAAATTCGTTCTCCCACCTTCTCGATAACACATGTGCCCACCTGGCCTAAGAACCCTCATCCAGTTAAATGTAGCGGCATTCAAAGAATCAATGGTTCCTATCTTCAACATTGGCCCGACAGAAAACACAAGAGGCCTTTTAATAACAAGCCAGTGCACAACAAGCCAGGTTATGAAGGAATGCCTTTTAATAGCCTGAGAGAACCAAACGGTGGTCACCGGTGCCTGAGGCACAGCAGTGATGGGAGTTCGAGCGGAGCTAACAGTAAAAACACCGAACATAGACTAGGACCAAGATATAACACTCCCTCCTCTAGAGGTATCGAGGGTAGTCGAGCAATTTGTTCTTTAGTGCTATGAGATCCCGGTGAGGCAGTAACAAGCCAGGTCCGCTAGTACCATCCATAGTGAAGCAACACAAGCATTCCTATGGATGGTGGAGTCATAAAGAATCCTTTCACCAAAAAGAGGAAGGATTGTACCCAAGGGGTTCCAAAAATCATGTCATAAGAAGGTCACGACACCATTACACACTCTATGCCTAATAGGGATTATAATACATCCCTTAACTAAGAATCTTTACGGCTCAAGAACATCTGGAAGGAATCTTGGCATTCCAGATACTGCCTTGCCTCAATAGAACCTCCCGCACCCAAGCCACCCAAATAGAGTCTTTCCTATAGAACAAATTCCATATGTGCTTCATGATAGTGGCATCATTCCAATCCTTTATGCGACGCAGACCAAGACCACCCTCCTCCTTAGGACGGCAGAGAGATTTCTAGCCCACCTTAGCTCTCCAGGCATTCACATCTTTGCCCGACAACAGAAACCCGTTAAAAATCTGTTCAATCTTATAACATGTAAACTTAAGGATGATGAACATCACGCACCAATACGTTTGAATGCTATAAAGTCTGCGAGGATATAAGGCTGTGACCTACCCCTTGAGAAGGGATCTACTAGTCCACGACTGAATCCTGGCAATAATCTTATTAAGAAGTGGTTGGCAATCAAAGTGAGACAGCCTGGAGGAGATGATCGAAACACCCAAGTATTTCACAGGCAGACTCTAGACTAAACCCCATCATGCTAAGGATAGTAGCTTTAACACTGTCATTAATCCCAACAATTTCATTTGATCCTCATAGACTTGCTTTGGAGATAAAGGAACAAGTGTAACTAATTTACCATCTTTTACAAAGCTGTACCTATTTCTAAACCCATCATGCATCACCTTTCTATCATATTGTCACGGTCTTCCTAACAAGATATGGCTAGCATGCATAGGAACCACATCACAAAGCACTTTGTCACTATACCTCCCAATACTGAAAGACACTAAGACTTACTTATTCACCTTGACCTCCCCACAATCATTCAACCATTACAGCTTGTAAGGCCTTGCATGTTTCAACAAAGGCAAGCCCAACTTCTCAACAAGGGTATTACTAGCAACATTGGTACAATTTCCCCCATCAATTATCATACTACAACAAGGGTATTAATAGCAACATTGGTACAACTTCTTAAGTTCTTTAAGAACTAGCTGAACTCCAACAATTCCACAAACCAATGCTTAGTCCAACCACCAAAAAAAAATTCAAGAAACAAGAATAAGCGAAACAAGTGTTATGGTTCCCAGAACACACGAAACAAGTAAAGATCACTAGGGGTGAGAACAAATCAACTAAGAACTAGAAATTAATTCAACCTTTAAACTTGTTTTCTTTTCTTTTCTTTTTTTTTTTTCTTTTTTTCTTTTTTTCTTTTCTTTCTTTTTTTTTGTTTTTTTTTTCGGAGCTACAATAACACCGAAATAGAAAAGCCCAAAAATCGAAACAAACAATGAAGAACAAAATAACTGAAATGTAGGAAACCCCAAAAATGACCCAAAATGAAGATCTAGGGTTCTCACTATAATTTGAAAATTAACATTACCGAAAAACGATGAACAATGCAGAAAATAACGATGAACAGTGTCGAGTTAACAATGAAAAATGTTGAAATGATGATGAACAATGCCGAAATGAAAGGAAAAAAAACTAATAAAGATAGAAGACTTGATTTTGCAACCTAGGCTCTGATACCAAATGACGTGAAACCCGTGAGGGAAAACCCTTTTGAACTGGTACGATTGGTCTTCAAACCCCAAGAAAGAAAAAACCAAGTAATAGATAAATACGCCATTGATGATGACAAGGAACAAAAGAACCAAGGTTTTGGAAGAATCTAAACTAGATTGAAAACTTGTCCAAAGGACCGCTGAAATTTTGCTTGAGACCCTATGAAAACTCGTTTCAGAACTTCCGGATTTGATGGGTGAGCATACAAAGAAATGTTTCTTTGATAAGTTCAGAAGTTCATTAAAAAAACAAGAGGAGAAAACTCAACTCTCTCAATCTGAAAAATTTCAGAATCAATCATCCAAGTTATTGTTTTCAATAGCATAATGTCCTATTTATATGATCCTTGGACTAACCTAATTAACTAGGTTAAGACTTTAGCCCAAAAAAAGCCCAAGTTTGGCCAGCCCAACAAAATACAAATATGGGTTTAGTTTCATGAAAATCAACCCCCAATTAATTAAAATAAATAAATGGTTTAGCCCAATTAAAAACTCCTTGGACTCGGAAGGTTCTTGATTGTGACTCAATAGTTGCTTGAATCAGATTAATTAAAGGCTTCTCCTCATATTGAAGCCAATCTTGAAAGTAGAAGTCATGGTGGGTGTCCAAATTGACCAATGGATTATTTGGCAAACCGTTGCTTCCTTGATCTTCTTAGCTCAATTCATACCCGGAATATATAATAAAATTATTATAAAAATTCTAGGGTATTTTTGGGGCATTACACATAACCTCCATCTCCATTCCAGTTCCTTGCTTTGTAAGACCCGAGAAATTCCAATTTCTGGAAAAATGGCAAAATCGTAATTTTGATTACGAAATTGTAATTTAGTTAAAATAGAAATTTATTCTCTAGATCTCGGATGAAAGCGGATTGCAGATTAGGAATTGTCTGTGAGGAAATCTAACTACTTACGTAAAATTTCGTTGGTCGAGGCGGTCAGATTGACACGTTTTCAAGGCATGGCGGTTGAGTCGAAACAAAAACCTTGATTTTGATCTTGACGAAAGTCACATATAACATGTACTCATGTGCCATAGGAGTGGTATGAGTAGAGAAATAATGAAAATGAATGGCCCGAGATAGTGCGAATGTCAGGGAAATGGAGGACATAATAATGGTATTTGGAATTTGATTTAAGTCACAAAATGACAAAATAATTATTCACATGCCTTGTCTTCTCCAACTAAAAGAAGCAAAAACGTGAATTGAACAAAAAAAAATAGATCAGTGGCCGAAAATGGTAGTTTTTAGAGAGAAAGTCTCGACTTCTCTCTCACAGATTTCAAACAAATCGTAGTCAGTCTTCGGAGATGAGAATGAAGCTGCTCTACGACGGAGAGGGCCGCGTGGAGTCACCGGATTTAGGGAGTTTCCTCAAACTCCGAGATGTAGAGGTTTCTCCCTACTTGGGTTTTATTCCTTCTTTAAGTACTTTGTCGATGTTTGAGCTGAATGAGGCCGTGAGGGGCCGTTTGATCGATCCCAAAACTTGGGATCGAATTGTTGGAAATTTTTAGAAATTTTTACATTAAAGTAGTTGTGGAATTTGTTATGGGGTGCTAAATTCATAAATTATGGAAATGAACTATATTGTGATATGCATAGGGCGAGTAAATGGTAGGCACAGGTTCACTAAATTGAGCAGATGATTTCTTAATTCAGGAATAGTGGCAGGGTTTCACTATTCCCCAAGATTCTCAAAATAATTTTTGTGAATTAATATGTTTGAGTCGAGTAATTCCAAGTAAATTGCTCGTGTTTGATCATTAACCAGTGAGCTAATTTTGATGTGAATTGATTAATTCTGAGGACATGATTGTGTGATTGGATGTCACTATTGTGGATATGTGCATGTTTACATATTTGCATGTGATTAATTTGTATTAGGTGGCATGCCATTCCATATACCTTTGGAACACCCTAGGACTATAGGAGTGAGTGCATGAGATGATCACAGAAAATGGTTCGGAGGGTTGTCTAAAAATATTAATTATCGGAGGTGAGTCAAATTAAAAAAATATCATCGTCGGAGGCAGCTTGATTGATATATATATACATCGGAGGGTTGTCCACTAACAAAACAATAATTCTCATCACAGGGGCTTAGGCGGGGTGTGCAGGGAGGATTGATGATTCGGGATCTGAGTTGGTCATTGTAGACATTGAGTAGGATCATGCATTTGCTTGAATGTATGTATTTGGAACATTACCTTTGCACTTAGATGGAAGTAACACTTAGGCGATTCCACTGCTCAGAGTATTAGCTCACCACGTTGAGGATATTATTTTGGTACGGGGCGTGCGGGACGACTTAATCTGAGGATTGAAGTTAGAAGAAGCTAGGTTGTGGCTTTGGTTGATGATATATACATGTATTGGAAATGTCTAATTTTAATATATGTATTGTATAAAGTGAAATATTGTAACTCTTGTAACTATTTGAGTATATAGTTGGATTCATAGTTGGTATGTATTATGAGTGATCGTTTGTGGGCCCAGTGGCCGTATTACTCGTGATTGGATATTGGATATATTGGATATATTGCCTTTGTTTGGGACATGTATGTACGAGGTTTTTGTATTTGGGTAGAGCTCGAGTACAAAGAGACTGCAGATTTTAGGTAAAATGTCGGGTCATGACGTTCACGAGTGTTTCCATGAGTTGTGGGTAGTCAAGCGGGACCCGGGTTTGGGGCGTCACATGCTTAGCCTCCCGTTGTACTGGAGATGCCAACTACCCCCATAGAGGATCAGTTTTTCGACAAGGATCAACATGATATTTGAGGCAAGTTTCTTTTCACTTCCTTGTTTTACTTTGCACCGAGGACAGTGCTGATGCTAAGTTTGGTGGTATTTTCCTTATATTTTATTGACTTTGTTTTATTGGTGCTATCTGGTGCACCTGAAACACTTTAGTTATTTGCTTAGTGTGGATATTTTATTTTGCATTATATTTGCTATGTTTAGATTTTAGATAATTTGGATTTTGATTAGTATTTATAATATTTTGGCGGTTTGTTTAGTTAGTTTTTAAATTGCTTTGTGGGAATTGATTGATTCACTTGTTGGTATATTTTTTTTGTGAAGATATTTGATTGTTATTGCATATCTTTTTTGTGCTGAATCGTTGAAGTTAATGTTATACCATTGAGTGATTCACCTAAATGCCACAGTGCAGAAATTTTTTGAAAAGTTTGGTTTTAGTTTTTGTGGGTTTGCTATGAGATAGTTGGCATGCCTATGATGATAACAAATTCTGTTGTTCTCAACATGTGAATAATGTAAGAGATCGTTAAGCTAAAAATTGAATAGGTTGGCCATATAGCTGTACACTTAGTTATAGGTTTGCACAAAAATTAAGCACAAGTCTCTTATACCCTTATTGCTTTATTATACTTAGTTTAGAAAAATTACGAGCAAAGCGTTTAGATCTCATAAGACTTTAGAACTTGCTTAATTATCTTTGGTGAGAGATCCACAAATTATCACATATTTTAGAGGAAATATTATGGCCTCCTTGGAATCGGTTGAACCTTCCTATCTACAGTTATGCATTAGTCCATGTAGTCACCCTTTATTTGAGCTAGTAATGGTCGTATTACATCTTGAAAACGGGAATGAACACCCATATCCTTTTGTTTAATCCTTCAGTCAAGAACCCACATTTTACCCTTAACATGTCGCTTATAAAGCACAAATCATGAGGAGGACATGTAGTTTGGTGGGAATTTTGAATGAAGAGAGTGTGATTGGTGCAAAATGTCAAGGAAGGGCTGTTTGATAAGAGCAAGAAAAGAAAGGAGGACATGTAGTAGGTGCGAGATTCCTTCAAAGATGTTCTTGAAATACAGTGAAAGACATGCAGTTTGGGGATAAGGTGAGACCCTTTATGAGCATAGAGTATGTAATGGTGTTGGGACGCTTCCTTTTTGCATGATTTTTGGAACCCCCCAGGTCGATCCTTATGCTTTTGGCGAAGGATTCTTTACGACTCCGCGCCTTAGGAATGCTCGTGTTGATTACGTCATGGAAGGTGAGATGGGCCCGGCACCCCGTGCGTCTCGACGGATCTCTTAGCACTCAAGAATAGTTGTACTAACTACCCTTTTGATACCTCTAGAGAGGATGTTATATCTTGGTCCCCGTCTTCGCTAGGTGTTTTTACTGTTAGCTCTGCTTGGAACATTATCAGACCTCGTAGGCCTCTTATGCACTGGCATGTAATTGTTTGGTTCTCTCAGGCTATTAAAAGGCATGCAGCCTTCATAGCACGGCTTGTTATCGAGAGCCAGTTATCCACTCAAGACAAGCTCCTTAAATGGGGCGTCATAAACTCTATCTCTTGTGTTTTTTGTTGGGCCAATGTTGAAGATAGGAACCACTTATTCTTAGAATGCCAATATACAGCCGGAATCTGGATGAGGGTTCTTAGTCTGTGTGGGCAATCCAGGTTACCAAGAAGGTGGGAGAATGAATTCCACTGGGCGACTAGGTGTAAGGGTAATTCCTTTTTCTCTGTCACTAAGAGGACAGCAGGAATGCAATTTATCACTGTGGAACGTGAAATGCTTTAAAGTCCATGATAACCTTTTTACTACTGATGATTCTATCTTTTCTCTTATTTGCAATGATGTCAGGCTCAAAATCACAGAAAAACGGATTGTGGTTGACAACCTTGCGAATAGATCTATGTGTGAGAGATGGATTTTTCCCCTTGCTATCATAAGGGTCCCCAGGGGATGTGATTCTGAGAGGGATTGGCATGGGCGGGCTTCCGGATGGTGGGCGGCTAATTGGTGGTTGTTGCTTCCTATTCCCAGGATGTGGGTAATGCTTCCTTTGTTATTGTTGTTGTTTTCCTTGGTTGTTTGAATGGCCTATGCCCAGGATGTGGGCTGATGGTTCTATTATTTGTGTGTTATCAGGTGGGTCTCTTGTATCGGGCTGTAGCCCTTTTCCTACGTTTTTAGGGAAGATGCTGTCTGGTTTTTGTTTGGTCTAGTGGCCATCGGTTTTCGTTTGTTGTACATTTCTTTGTTGTTTTGGTGGGCTCTTGCCTTTTGGCAATAAATTCTTACTTATCAAAAAAAAAAAAAAAAGTTAGAAAAGAGCAAAAAAGATAAGAACTCAAGGAGGAGCAAATTTAATCTCGTAGCCTTCTTACCTTGAGCTACTAAGTCCTTAGGGGTGTTTTAACACCTAATACCCCAAGGCCAACTGGTCTAGGAGTTTAGAAAAAGCAAAAGCGAAAAAAAAAAAAAACAATTCTTGGTGATTTTATAGAAAGATAGAAACAAACAAGTTTGGGGGTGAAGCAATATGAAAAGCACAATGATGCTAATTGGGTTGAGTTTGAATGACTCAATATGAGACATAGTGAGATTTTAGAGGATGGAACACAAGAATAAAAAGGAAAGTGTGCTTGAGTGTTTTTGGGTAAAAGCTGAACCAAATGACTTATTCAATTACCCTTTCACCCTAGCCACACATTACAAGTTTGAAAAGACCTATTTGATCCCGATAATGTATAATACATACATTAGTGGAGAATGGTATGCCAAGCGAAATGCTAGAGTCCATGACAACCTTTTTATTACTGATGATTCTATTTTCTCTCTCATTTGTAATGATGCCAACCTCAGAATCACAAGCTTTTTGAATGTGGCTAACAACCCTGCGAATAGATCTATGTGCGAGAGATGGTCTTTTCCCCTTGATATCTTGAGGTCCACCAGGGATGCTTGATTGTGGAGTGTTGGCATGGCTGAGCTCGGATTGTGGGTTGTTTGGTGGCTGTAGTTTCTTGTTCCCGGGTTGTGGGAAGTGCTACCGTTTTTATTATGTTGATCTATGCTGTTGGTTTCTTTGGTTTTTGTGTGGCCTGTGCCCGGGATGTGGGTTGTTGGTTCTTGATTGTGTATGTTATCAGGTGGATTATGTTTCGGGCTGATGCCCCTTTCTTATGTTTTTAGGGGAGGTGCTGTCTGTTTTTCATTTGTTCTGGTGGCCTTTGGCTTCTTGTATTGTTCTTGGTTGTTTTGTTTGGGCTTTGGCCTTTTGGTAATAAATTCTTACTTATCCAAAAAAAAAAAAAGGTATGCCAAGCAAGCCAATAAAGTCTTGGTCACTCAGCATTCATGGAAACTCTTGATGAGTGAGAGATCTTTGACTTCATGCACTCTCCTAATTTAATCTAAACTGCACTTGGATTAATGATGAGACTGCACACACTCATGCTAGAACCTTGATCTAGGTGCATTCAGCTTATGGTCAACTTATTATTTTTAAAGAACACTATCTTGAAACATTATTCATGTGTTAGAATGCAAAATTCTTAAGGCAAAACATTGAAAAATTTATATCTCTACAGACTCACGTTTTCTTTTTAATAAGTTGGGAAAATTCATCTTTGGTTTTGCTTGAGGACAAGTAAAATGTTAAGTTTGGGGGTGTTGTTCGGTGTGAATCACACTTGCATTTTGAGTGTGTTTTTCATGTATTTATATAACTCAAATACTAGATTCACACCCTATTCATCAATATTACACTAATCCCCCATTCTATAATGTTTTCTGCGAATATTGAAGAAAAAATCAAACGAAGAATTTGAAAAGACAAGAAGATAAGTTGTGCTGAAGGCCTTTGCCCGCCTAGGCGAAGGAGCATCTTGCCTCGGTGAAGGAGCTATGCCATTTCAGGACCACTCTCGGGTTAACCTAGGCGAACTAACCTTCGCTGAGGTGAAGGACCAGAATATGCCAGATGAAGACACTTGTCTTTGCCAAGGCGAAGGACAGTTCGCCTAGGCAAATAACATTGGGCTGGAATAAAAATATTCCTATTTTTAGCCCATTTCCTAAGGGTATATATACTATACTTGTAATAGCTTTTAAAGGAAGAGAGACATAGAGGAGGTGGAAGACACTCCCATTTTCTAGGGTTTTCTCTCTAGGTTTAATTTTTAGGGTTTTTACTTTTACTTGATCTTTAGCTGATTTTTGGAGTTGAATTGGAAGATCTAGCTGCTAAGGGATTCCTTGTAGCAGTTGAGCTACATTCTAAACGATTTTCATTACACATTTGTTTTGTATTCCTAAACTCTACTCTTTATCATAATCTTTCAGTATTTTATTTGTTTCAAATATGTTGTTATTGGAAGTTTAGAAACTCATGAGTGGCTAATTTCTCCTAGAAATGCAGTGATTGAAATTGGTGGTTGACTTATGGGTTTTATTGAGTGATTTTTGTGAATCTATGCTTTTGCTGAGGTTGTATGTGTGGTTATGTGATTTTCCATATTTTTATCTAATTATTGTATGCTAGAGGGTGAAATCGAGACTTAGAGCTCAAGGGGTTCCAGAGTGACAGTTGGAAGTATCATAGGGACCAGTTTTATCCATGGAGTATGATGAATTAGCAATTAAAGAGATCTAGGAAACTAGGAATGCATAGTACTAGGTGGATTTTATTAAGAGGACATCTATTCGACCATATGTGAGAATCGTGAATGAAGAGCCCAGGTAGGAACATAAAATTTGGGTACTTTTTCTTGCATGGGCCAAGGGGCAATAAGTTTACCAGAGCTAATTTTGCCTTAAAACCAGTATCGCATTATTTGACCTAGAAGGACATAAAGGATAATAGAGATTAGGTGTGAGAAATTGAGGGGAGATTCGAAGATAGGCCTGTAAAGGTCCTTGGAGTACAAGGATTTATTCACTTATCGGTATCTTGTGGTTATAAGTCATAAACCAATCAATGGAGACAATCGACAATAGTGTTAATATTTAAAGTTTTCTCTCATTTCACTCCAAACATTTGTTAATTTTCAAGAATTATTTTTAGTTCTCTTTAGTTTAATTTTAGTTAATCATCAATCCCAAAAAGTCACATCGCTTAAATAGTGAAATTCTTTAGTAGCCAAGGTACTTAATCCCCACTTAAACCAATTTTTCCCTATGGGTTCGATACTTGAGGTTTTAATTTGAAAGCCACTATATTACGTGTGATCCATACACTTGTGGATTAGGTTGTCTTTACTCACAATTTTATATACATGTAAGCGATTCGAGACACACAATCATAAGATGTTTGTTAAGAGACATTAGGCAGCTTATTTATAACTAAAAACTACAAAATAACACAAAAAACATAGGGATAAAATGAGTATAAAGTATACTCATTAAAGCTACACAAGAGTGGAAACTTGGGTTCATTTAATTATTAATCATATGACACGTGCTTGTGGTACCCCAAGGCAGGGTCTCGTCGCAATGACACATCGGCTGCGAGTCTATGGAAATCGGGTATCCCGATATTGCACTCACATGTCTCGTATACCGAGACTCATCCTTGCATATTTAATTCATAAATACACTGCATAACTTCATATAGTCCGTATACAAAATGTGAGAGTTATAGCACCTCACTCACACATATGATACAAATACATGCATTAGAACCAAATGTTGTTCCAATATACAAAACAGGATATGTATTACGAGTAACAATTCTCATACATATAAAAAAAAAAATACTTCAAGGCCACAACCCAGCCCTCTTCTCAATTGTCAGCCTCTAAAGGGCGATACGCACCTGCAGTGACTTTGTGCACGAAAGGGGGTCCCGACGGAATGAGCTACGCTAAGTAGAAACAAAACCTACAGTACTTCCTTTAGGTGCAAATGCAAATGATCATTTCACGATCCACCTGAACTTACAATCCATGCGAGATATATTTCTACCATGAAAAAAAAACTGTGCATGTGGGCATTCACTCTACATGCCCCGTATCTGGGTTAACCTCAGGCCCACCACCCGATACAGGTATTTTCCAGGAAATCAATAAGTCGGTCTAGACTCCCCATCCATGACCATTAGCCTATGTGATGTTATTTAATTGTTTCATGTCTTTTTAGTGACCTTTAACTTTCTGGGGTCTCACCATGAAGGATTCTCTTACACCCTCAGGTGACATTTTTGAGCTTTCTAATGGATCTGTTGTCTCCACGAGGTTTCATGCTTTTCACATGACCAGGGTGTCTATCCCTACTCGCGGGCACTACTGGCTGGCTGTTCCTTTATCTTGACTCAATTGGACTTTGTCCCATTCTCGAGCCCACACTATTTAGTACCAAGCGCGATTGCCGTCAGTCTGTCTTTATACACCAATGTAATCTGATGATTTATCCATACACCCGATACAATAAATTGTGCGATTCTTTTTGAACTCATACTGATATTGTGAAGACCTCTACATGGACATTTTACCATGTAAAAGCTGGGTGTGTACCATGAACCCTCATGTCTAATGCACACAGAAGTTCATATATTTAGTTCAATATCAATTTACATACATTTGTCATGCTGATTCACACACCGATTCAATAAATCATACGAAACATCCATTCCCATAACTCCTAACATCAATTAGGCAAATAGAGGTCATGGATCATGTCTCCAAGTTGGGACATAGCACCTCAATCCTACAGACTGCAATATGCCAAAACATGGCCATGTTCAAGCATAACATGTAACACCCCGAAATATACCCTAGTCATTTTCGACATGTTTAGGGTATTTTGTAAGCATAATTTGACTGTTTCGTTAGTTAAATGAGAAACAACGGAATGAGAGACCCGGAAATTTACAAGACTTAAGGACAATTTGTAATTGGTCCAAAAGGCTTAAAAGTCATAATTCTGGAAGAGACTATGGGCCAAAATACAATAATGGGAAGTTGAAATTCAAATAGTCAAGAGATGGAGGACCTTTTTGCAAATAATGAAACTTAACACACAAAAATAGGTTTTGGAGGGCCAAACATGGCCTTAACGAAACTATGGATTAAAGACCAAGAATTTGGTCTCCAAAGGGCAAAAAAAGAACAAACCGTGAAGGAAGAAGGGGAGAAGAGGAAGAAGAAGAGAAGAAGAGGAAGAAGGAGGATTCAAGCCAAGATCAAGCTAAGGTATGGAACTTTGGATTTTGTATGGATCACATGGAATTTTAAGGCTTGTTATGGTTAATAGCTTATCTCCAAAGCTAGGGTTTTGATAGAATTGTATCCAAACCTTGGATTCTTGAAAATAGGGTTGATAAAACCCCCATATGAGTAAAGACTAATCATAGAATCCTCTCTTTTAGGATGGATTCATGGTTAATTGAAGTCTTTGAGTTTGGGTTTAGAATAAACCTAACTAAACTTATCATATTTTGGTTTGTGTATGGGTCATAACCCATATTAGAATGGTTTTGAAGTAATTCATGATAGGTCTTTGAAATAAGAGAAGGATTGAATGATAAATTGAGTAGAAAAGAGATCATAAGATGAATTTGAAGTGGTCTTGAAGTGTTTATGAAGTATAGAGTTGAATTGGGGATCAAAAATATGGAAAAAGGAGAGAAAATACACATTCTGGACGTTTTAGGGTCATGTGCACCGGTACACCTTGAGTGTACGGTACACCTCGAGCAAAGTGTACCGGAGGTACACTTTAGGGGTGTATCTTAGGTACCACAATTGCCTTTCCTAATGCGACCGATTTTCATATTTTGGCCATAACTTGATCATTTCTTTATCCGATTTGAGTGATTCAAGTGGCCAATTAAAATAGACTTCAAAGGGAAAACCAAACACTTATAATATAATAAGGAATTACCTCAAATTCTGACTCTGAGTGGCCCAAAAATTCACTCAAAGTGGGGACATGTGCAAGCCAATTCCTGCATCAGTTTGATCATAGAGTAGTCCGAGTTGTTTCGGACGTATCTTGAGTTCCAGTGCTCCGAATTGGGTGATTCCAGTTGGAATAGAACCTTTAGCACCTTAGATTTAAAGGAGCACAAAGAACCAGTGTCAAATATGGAGACAAGGCACTGTAAAATGAATATTGCAAACTGTCCCTCGGTAAAATCGATAAATCGACTAGTTGGCATGAAAATGCCATAACTTGAGTTTGGATGATCCGATTGGAATGATTCCAATTTCTAAGTAAATTTGATTCATCGAGGAACAAGAATACGTGAATGATGTGTGGATAGGCATCATATACCATGCAGGTATACGAAATGCCATATGGAATAGGCATAAGAGCTTCGAATATGATATGAAGCGCAGCGGCCGAAAGCAGCGAACATATGAATATGAAAGATAAAATGTCATGATCACAAAATGTGATTAAGAAAGGTTATAAGTTCAAAAGCGTGTAATATGACTACCGGGTAGAAGAATGAATGAGTGGGCGTCACATTTGTGGTGCTTGGCTGCTCACCCCACGGTAGTGTTTGGCGCTCCTGATTTAGTGCTCTGGCGCCTGGCTGCGTGGTTATGCGTTTTGATTGGTGCTCGGCACTCCTGGCTGGTGCTCTGGCCTCCTGTTCTTTGTGGGGCGAGCCACGTCTGTGGTGCTACGGCACCCGATCTTTATGTCGTACCTTCGGTACTTGTTGTCTTCTGATCTCTCATTCATAATTGGTCTAGGTAGTGAACAGACATATGATAAGACCACTGAATAAGAATAAATACCTTAACTCCTACAGGGAGTCAACGAATGATAATAAACTGTTATAAAGTATAAGTCACGAATAAGAATAAAATACCTTAACTCCTACGGGGAGATCCAAAGCAGTATAAATCAATAGTATACGGGTACTCGTATCGTAAAACAAGTATAAGTCATTAGCGTACCTAAAAGGGTACTCGTATCCGTAAGATAAGTATAAGTTCCGTAGTACCACGGGTACTCATGCTTGATAAAAATAAGAGTATATGTATAAAATTTATGATATATGTACCACTTTGTGGACTAATGTCCATTACGATATATCTGCATACGTCGTCGACCATACTTATGTGATACGATTATGATTAGTTCCGACTATTTGTACCTATGGGTACCTTCGCACAAGGATAAGATCCGTAAGATAAGTATATGTTCCGTAAGACCAGTATAAGTTCTGTAACACAAGTATAAGATCTGTAAGACAAGTATAAGATCTGAAAGACAAGAATAAACTCGTATAAGATTTGAAAGAAGACAAGAATAAGCTCAATGGCATTATAGATCTGTAAAACTAGAATAAGTCCTGTGACACAAGTATATACGCTCTGTAAGACATGTATAAGATCTAAAATACATGTCTAAGTTCTGTAATACTAGTATAAGATCCGTAAGATAAGTATATGCTCTGTAAGACTATGTATAGATCAGAAATACCTAATGTATCGATTCGAGTAATACATGTATAAAAATCGAAACCACATATGCTTTCAGAAATACAATACGGGATAAGAGTCGAAATACGGAATAAACTGCGTAGTACAGAAGTAAGAAGATCCGTAAGACGGATAGACTACGTAGTACAGAGTACGAATGCAAAGTATCTCTTGTATAAATATAAGTTACAAGTACCTCTGGGTACTCTGTCATCTGATTAATCTCTCTGCCCAGTACCTACGGGTATCTCAGGTATAAGCTCAGGATAAAAGGATAAACTCCGTAGTATCTCTGAGTACTCCGTATGAGTATAGGTATGCACTTTAACACAAAGGGCTTGTTAGGATATGATACCAACACAAGTTGGTATCAGAGCAGACAATTGATCAAGTAGTACTTACGGGTACTCAGTATAAGATTAAATTCGCAAATCGGTATACGTTACATGTCTGCAGCGATCGCCCCGAATACGCCGGAACAAGTGCAAACTCCGTAGGATAAGTATAAGTTACGTAAACTCCTCACGGGAGATCCCGAGATAGATATAAATACCCATGCACGATTAAGTACCTCTTGTATAAGTAATTTGGCATGGTGGCATGTAAATGTCGCCTATCTGCAGCGCAAGTGCACGCGTCGCTCAAAGCAATATAGTGTACTAGTGCCGTGTCGATCCGCAGGAAGATGAATTGACTACGGATGTTACGCTTTTAGAGACCAGTATAAGATAAATGATTCTAAGATGGAATTTAAATCTTAGCGTGACTAAGCTAAATGGTTTTGGTGATTGATAATGCGGGGCCTAGGTTAAATCTCCCCTGTCACATTCGATGGATTATTCTTCTAAAGATGTTGTTATTCAGTTACATAACATATCAATGGCGAAGTCTTGCCTCTGAGATATCCTCTCTCGAGGTATATTCTTTATTTCGTGAATAGAATCAGTATATCTCTATCTCAACTAGGTGATAAATGCTTAATGTTCAACCCAAAAACCCACCCTGAGGTTGAATACTCTATGCAGACCAAGGTAGACTACTCTGCGGATCCACGATGCCCTCATCTCTCGAATCTCGGATCTTAGTGTAAATTGTATGTTAATATTGGCGGATATTATCATATAATTAACATGCAGGAATAGAAGCGGTGTGATAAATTAACAACAATTGATTAACATGAAAGGTTAAATTCACAATCATTATGCACGTAGCGGGGTTTGATGTAACCTTAGAAAGAAGTTCTAGAACATCATGAAGGAAAAAGAAATAATACATGTAATATGAAGGGTATCCTCATGTGATCATAAAATAATCAAAACAATAAGGAAAAACTAATACAAAGATCCAAGGAGATCCTTGAAGTACGTGATGCGAGGTTCTCGGTCAGTATCTCGACCGCCGTCCTCAGGTCACTCAATCCAAGGCCCCTCGTATTTGTGATGAGATGCAGATTTTTGGTGGCGTCGCGTGGTGGCGTCAGCGTGGAAGCGTCAGCGGCGTGGCGGTGACTTCCTTTGCATGCTCCTCATTTTCTGAAATGGCTTCGGAAGTTGTTCTTTTCGCCTCATCATGCATTCCAAACAAAAACTAAATAAGGAATCTAACACTAAAATTATAAATAATGCCAAATCAACATGAAAATGCAAGGTAGCGAGTATAATGTAGGTGTTTTAAGCACTCATCACACCCCCAAACTTAGTTTCTTGCTTGTCTCAGCGAAACGAAGCTCTAAACGGGACCACACGAACCTTATCACGACTCACACTAAGGCGGTAATCACTACTTTGCTTGAAAAAATAGGGGATCAATTTTGATGATTCACATACTGCTGTTTTCTTTCGATGTTCAATAAGGCATACGAGATACTTGACTTTTGGTGACTTCGATTGAAATATGTGAAACTGACTAGTGCATCTATTCCATGGTATTCGATGGCGTTCCCAAACCCTTTGTGTAGCATATGGTGAGTGACCTCTAGGAATATGCGAGGTTAGATGCCCCCAGACTTAAGTTCAGCCCACCTATTAGGAAGAATTAGACTAGACAAGGATAGGCACTTTTGATTATTCATATCTGCATATCCCAAATTTCTATCTTATAAGCAAAATGGAAGAAGACTGGTGCCCGAGAAGTTTAAGCGAGTGTTCTGTAGCGAGGATCCATTGGTGACTCCTACGGTTGGTTAAGGAGCACCGGGCATTAAGTTCCCTTCCAAACTTCACCACAGAACACTTAACCAAACTCGTGGCCCTAGGTTGCGTGAATGATCCATCTTACGTCATGCTGGCGGGCGGTGAGTCAATGACTCGACCGGTTGGCTCGGGGCATTAGGGCTGATAGGCCTCGGTACGTGCGGGATTCGATTGGATGATCAGCTTATTTCTTATGCATATGCATTTTATTTCTTTTTCTTTTTTTTCTTTTTCTCATGTTTTTGTATTTTCTCTTTTTGGTTGGGCTGCGATGGCAATCCTCTTTTTGTTTAGGTCCCATCACTCGGAATGGTTGAATCTCCTGATTAGGCTTTAGTAGTTGGTTGGTACTTAGGCATGCTCGATCGTCACTAATTGTGTGAATGTGATAGAGTTTTTGAGGGTGGTTTCTTGACTGCAGGTTAGTTCACTAGCCGTTTTCACCTATTCGATCTAATTCTTAGGAGCATCAAACAAATATGCATACGAACAAATCTATAGTGAACTTAATAAATCTCGATCCTCAATTTTCAACATAGCGCAACTGAATGCAATTACTACATTGCATGAATATCCACAGAGCAAACAAACAACTATGATTGACTCACCAGCATAAGCAAGATCGATGCCTGATAACTCGAGCAAAATACTAACACTACCTACAAGCTGCATACAATACTAAACAGAAACACAACCGCGTCGAACAACTAACAATACTATAAACTACTAAAACTAAAACAAACGCAATTAAAGGCGGTGATAAACAAAACATAGTATCAGAACAAAATACCACCCAGAACAAAGATCCGGTGTGTCACCTTGGTAAAATAAAAATATAGAGGTAAGGGACTCACGTAGATCAATGCGGTGGCGGTGGCGTGGTACGGTGGAGCAATATTGGGAATTTCTTGTATTTGGGCTGCATAGCTGCTCTTCTTTGTAGAATAATGGCTTTGATTGGCGGAGCGTGCGCATGTCGGCCGCCCAGCGCCTCCGTGTCTGAGTAACGAGGACTCGGTGCTCTGTCTCATCCAGAATGCGTCCGCGCTCGGTGGTGAGCGGGTCCTCAATATCGGGAAGGACTAGGAGGGACCGTCGCTGGCTCTTGGGGTGCTGGAGGTGGTGGAGGTCGAGACGAGTGGCGATGTCCTCTGGGTGTCACGGGGAATCCATGTGACTCTATAGTCGGGAAGCTCGTCCTCGTCGAGGGCTCCTTGACGAGTCATAGACCCTCGGGTTGCGGGACACCGAGTGTGTCAGCAATGACTATGGCCTTGATAGAGGATGAAGCCAGGCCTCATTAGTCAAGGGCACCAGGCTTCTGCTTACCTGGCCAGAAGAGATGTCGAAAGGTGCCGAGGTTCCATTCATCCGGTTATGGAGGGATGGCATCCTCGATAACCTGCCCAGCGTCAAATGGTACTATCACGTAGGATAGTAGTTGACGAGTATTTGGGCGGAATACCTCACACATTCGTCGTCGGTATAAGACGAAGTGATCGCCACACCTTGGGATGTGGGCCAAATGCTTGGCCCAGAATTTGCTAACGTGACCGCGCTATTGATCAGCCACTCACCTGGTATTTAGTGCGGCCTCGGATGACCTCCTTGGTAGTCGGGGTGCTCGTAGGACGATCGAGGGCCGGTGGGATATGCCGGGACCGTAGTGGCTATTTTGTGCACCTGTGGCTGCCTGCCCAGCCTCACTTGCCTTGGTCGACTGCTGCGAGTCGACCCCGACACACCTCGCATACGACCTTTTTGAGACGTGGGAGGCGGAGTTGGCGTGGGTCGAACTACGCTCATGGCGGTGGGGCGAGGGGGTTGGCTGAAACACCTTAGCCATGGCCTCGATAGTTTTGCGAAAAAACTCGTCGGGGTGGTGAAACCCCTTTTCCTTAATAAAGGATCGGTTTTTGCAAATTATACTAAACGATCCCAGCGAGCATCAGCGTTTACAAAGCTGAGATCGGAATGTGGGAGTCGGGGCCTCGGCAGGCCCTCGCTTGGCGACTGACTTTTGTTTGCGGAATCTAAGTGAAACTAACAAACACCTAGTATCACTCTGATAGAAATTAACTTCATACTACCTAAAGACTCAGCAGACCTAACAGAGGACTCAAAAAACCACAATGAAGCTAGGTAACACAAAAATGACCCCCAAAGACATAGGCTGCACGAAAAACACTAAAGAAACCTAACTAATCTGACTAGAATCGGACACACGGTGGTGGAAGAAGCACTATGGGTCCAGGCAGGCTGATGTGGGGAGAGACTACGGTGAGTCGGCGAGCAAGGAAGGAGATCTCTATCGGAACTTGATGAGAGCTCCGGCGTCGCGGAAGGCTTTAGGGTTTCGGGAAGGAAGGTAGTGCGGTGACGGGCCAAAATGGCCAGATTCTAGGTTCAAAACCGATCCTCCGTCGCTGACGTCACGAAGCCGCGTCGCTGGCGTGAAACTGATTAAGCGGCGTCGCGGCGGTCAACAAACCAACGTCGCTGACGTGGCGAAGGATATATCGAAATGGCGTGCGACGTGGAGATTCCGCGTCGCTGACGTGATGACCAAATGGCGTCGCTGACGTGTAAACGGCGTCGCGGCGCATTGAGAAGTCCACGTCGCGGCGGCGAAATCAACGTCGCGACGTGGCGGAAACCTTACAATATGGCGTCGCTGGCGGCGTGTATGGCAAGTGAAAGTCAGCGGCGTGGCCAGAGAAGTGCTAAAATGGCGTCGCGGCGTGAGAATCAGCGTCGCTGGCGTGATGTAAATGGCGTGTGACGTGGGGCTCCGCGTCGCGGCGTGGCGAAGAAGGTCTCTCATGAGATTTTCGATACATTATGCGACCCACTTTTGAGAACTCTCCGTAATGCGAGAACTTTGTTCCGGTCATTGAACATTGTAGATTTGCACCAGCGCTTCCCAGGGTCTGTAATTAAACGATAAGCAAAAACATTGAGCATGAACCACGACTAGAAACCAAAAAAATTCTTTATGCGTATAGAACTTAAAAACTACGAGAATTTAGAACGGGTTGCCTCCCGAAGCGCTATGTTTAATGTAGTTGGCACAAACGATCACGGATCTCAATGCGAGCAGACGCCGACCGAACACAATTGATGATTATCTCTGCTTGCGGCTGGTAGAGGAATGACTTGCTTATGCGCAACGCCCCGCCGCAACGTGGGTTAAGCGTTGAATCGTATTTGTGAATGTCCCTTTCTCAGGGTGTGAAACTTCCACTCCTCCATGGGAAAAGACTTTTTAGTCCTTTGTAAAGGTCGGACCATCGAGACTTCAATTTCCGGGGAAAGAGCTTTGGGGCGGGAGTGAATAAAAGAAGAACTTGTTGTCGGTGTGAACTCTTTAAGTGATGTGTTGTCATGCGGGCCTTGGTCTTCTCCTTATAAAATCACGGGCGTTCGCGTAAGCCGTTTCTGAACTCATCAGGCTCAACGAGTTGAGTAGTCGTTTTTCACCGACCAGTGTCACGTCCATGTTTAGTTGTCAGTGGCTGATAAGCTCGATGCTCAATTCCGCTGGAAGATGACAAGCTCTACCATACTGAGGTACGAGCGGGGACATACCCGAGTCTTAATCGCGGTGCGACCCGAGTGCATCGTCATCTTTTAGACCAATCCTTCCTGGGTACATTTCTTGTCTTCTCGAGAATGTATTTAATTTCACGGTTGGATACCTGCCTTGTCCATTTGATTGTGGGTGGTATGCAAGGGATCATAGATGGCGTACTCCATACTTTGCAAAACCTTATCAATTACCTTGTTGCGGAAGTGTGTACCATTATCGTGATCAACGCTCGGAGTTCAGCGTAGAGAAGAATATTCTTTGCTGAGAAGTGGGTCACAACCTTGGCATCATTAGATCGTGTGGGTCCTTCTACCCACTTTGAAACATAATTGCTTGTAACAAGATGTACAAATTGTTGTATGATCAGAGAATGGTCCCATGAAATCGATCCCCATGGGTCGAAACTGACTCCACTTCAAGATAGGATCATGGGTGGCTCGTCCTTTCTAGAGATGTTCCCCATTCGTTGACATATGCAAGTCAAACGAATAGATAACATCTTTAAATAAGGAAAGGCAATAAAGCCCGATTGTAGAACCTTGCGTTCTCTGTCCACCAAGTGTCACCACACGGTAGAGTGTGACAATGGTTAATCTTGTGCATTTCATCTTGACACACATCTCCTTATTACGTCGACAATGCACAGCCAGAATAGGCTCTTCCCAATAAGTAGTGCTTAAGGTGTCTGCGAAAAACCTTTCTTAGACTGTTAAATTAAATTGGAATCACCTTTGCCACCAAATAGTTCACATAATCTGCGAACCAAGGAATTGCCTTCTTATCCTCGATAGCAGTTTCTCATCACGGAAATTCATCGTTCCGAATATCATCTCTGGCCCCTTCCGGTGCATGATAGATGAATTACGCCACTAAATTTTTCGATTACTTACTTTTTATCCTTTATTTCTCACGTCGAATTCTTGAGGAGGACCCACGAATCAATCGGGGTTTTTCGTCTTTCTTGGTCATCAGTACTTAATGGCGAATGATCGGTATGCACCGCGACTTTGTGCCAATTAAATATGGCCTGAATTTGTAAAGCAAAGCGTGTATGACTCTTGATAAGTGGCATAATTCAGTTGAGCATCATTCAAAGTCCTGCTTGCGTAGTAGATCACTTGAAAGATCTTCTCCAGTTAACCCCAAAGCGCTGATTCGCGTAGTAAACTTGCATCTTTATAAACGAATGGAAAAGACCAATGCGGGCTACAGCAATGAGAATGAGATCAACTTATTCTTCAATACGGTGAAAGCATGTATACGTGGGAGTCAAATTCGAGATAGGATCCCCTGGACTAACAAATTGGATAATGTTTGTAATCTGTGAAATCTTTGTCTAAACCATCTATAAGGTAGCATGGCACAGAAACTTGGATCCCTTTCACGAAGAAGGTGGCATAGTGCGATCTTCGCCTATCTGCCTCTGTCCTCTTTAGGAGATCGGAGTGTCGAACAATATCTTGTACCATAAAATGGCACTTTTCCCAATTAAGTACTAAATTGAAGTGCCTCTTCACATACGTGTGAAGTGCAGTTCTCAAATTTGCTGAGCTTGATTGTAAAATGAATTTCCCATCAGAAATCGTCACAATCTCAATCGTCTTTTCTACCATGTCGGAGAATATGGCCATCAGCCATCACGAAAAGTACAGGAGCATTACATAGTCAAGGGCATCCGCGAGCGGAAATGTACCATAGGAAATGAGTAAATGTTGTCTTCTCGATCTTATGGGTAGCTATAGCGATTTAGTTTGCCATGAGTATCCATCAAGCAATAATATTCCATGCGGCTAATCGATCGAGCATCGATCTAGAAATGGTAGAGAGAAGTGATGATCTTCAAGGTGGCCTTGTTCGATTTCTATAGTCAACACAAATTCTCACGGTCCTTTGTTCTAGATAGCTGTGATAAGATATTGTTTTGGTCTTGATACTTGATTATCCTTTCTTTGGTACTACACAGGCAGGCTTTACCCATCTGCATTTGTCGAAATGAATTAAATCACCCGATATCGCCATTAAGACTTCTTTACGGACTACCTCTTCATTTATCGGATTCGACCTCCTCTGCGCTTTGCGAGGGCTTGTGACCATCTTCTAATCTGGTGCACTTACACATAGAAGAGCGGATCCCTTTTAGATCGGCTAAAGACCATCAAGTGCTTTGTTTGTGATCGCGAAGAACTCTCGATAACTTCTCCTCCTCCGTTTCGGTTAGGGATGATGAGATTATTAAGCGACGTAAGTTCTACCCCTAGGTAGCCATACTTCAAATGGTTAGGTAGAGGTTTTGTTCCATCTTGGGTAGTTGTTCAATTGATGAGCAGTTGTTTAGCCACCGCCTAAGCGATTGATCATTCCTTCTATTGCCCCGAAAGAATCCGTCCATAACGTATTCATACGCCTCGTCTTTCGGTTCTGAGATGCATTACGCCACTAGGCTAGTCTCAAAGGGTCGGTGGACCACTTTGGCTGGAACACTATAGCCTCTTATATCGACCATTAAGCGCGTATCACTTTCTGCTTGGGTGTCGTCTTACCGAAGGCATTAGATTTCACTTCTTCTTCTTGTACTCTTAGCAGTTCCCCTGCGCATCGTGTTTGCTCTTTGATTTGCTGAAAAGGTCTTCCCAAGATAATCGGTATTTCCTATCTTCCTCCATGTACAAAACTATGAAATCTGGCTGGAAGATAAACATGGGCCTTTACTAAGACATCTTCTATTATCCTCTAAAGGTGCTTCAAGATAAATACATAGTGAAGAGTGTGATGATCGGACGGGCTTCTCTCCTAATCCCAGCGGCAAAGATGGATAGGGCATAAGATTAATCTTTGGCACTGAAATCACAGTGCTCTTTGAAAATAGCATTTCAATTATTGCACGGGATAGTGGCTTTGATCTTTTAGTTCTGCTTGGTAGCTTTCGAAGGATGGCCTTTGCATTCCTCGGTTAAGTTCTGATCTCGAAATCGCTAATCTTCTCTTAAGAGACAAAATGTCTTTCATGAACTTTACATGGGCATTTGCTCTAAGGCATCAGCAAATGGGATGTTTATATGCAGCTTTTTGAAAACATCCATAAACTTCGTGAATTGCTTATCCAGTTTATGTTTCTTGAGACGTTGTGGGTAAGGGACCGGTATGCTGACCTTTGCTTCATTAGAGGCCTCACCTTTGTATTTGTTTCTCCTACGTATTTGTTCTTTATTTGCATCATCTTTTATCTGTTTGTGTGATCTCTCGATCTCTGCTTGCCTTTCTTGATGGGAGGTTGTACTTGTGATTCCAAATCTCTCCCACTTCTTAGTGTGGTAGCACTAACGTGCTCATTCCACTCTCTTGGGTTTACCTCTGGTGCTCGACAAAGAACGATTTGCCTTTGCAGCCGTGGGTTCGCCATTTAGCCCATTTGTTGCCTCCAAACTCCTAGTTGTCTTTATGATTGTTTAAGCTGGGTTGTTTCTTTCTTGCATGTTAAGCCTTGGTCTCATTCATAAGCGCGGAATGAAGTTAACATCTGCAGTGAGCTTGTCTAAATCCGGCTTCTTTTCGAAGTGTAGTTCATTAGCTCGGTTCGATTGCGTATTGTTACGATTAATTTCCTCCATCCATACCCTTGGTTGTTTTGATTATTAAGTTCGATTATTCTGCCGTCCTTGTCCTGATTACGATTAAAGTGATTCTTACCCCATACGGTCCCTTCTTCTTTGTGATTGATTCTTGATTAAACTCGATACTATCTTGAAGGCTTTATTCTACGATAGGAGTTTCCCCGTGACAATCTGCACTACTATCTTGGCCCCAGCAAAGTCGCACAGTTCCCGGGGTTGGTTTGTATGGCGTGGTGTTCCTGGCAATACATTCAACTGCAGTTAGGTACGTACCACATGATTTCACAGGATTATTGAGGACTTCATTGTCTGTGCCATATTTTGTGTTCTTTGGTGTAGCCTTCTCTCTAGGCCTTGATTAGTGTTGGTTGCGGCATCTTCAATATCTCATGCACGCACAGTGCTGTGGTTTTCTTCATCAATGATCCTCGGTGAGGCATCTATCTCATTGTTCGGGTTGTATTTCTCGGACATTATAGAAGGTGTGGACTTGTCCATACGGACTAGTGGGGTGGTGAGGACACTTCCATGATAATTCATGGAACTGTCCCATGCTTCGCGGAGTTCTCCCTTCAAGTTGTCGAGCGTATTGATTTCTTGCACCGATTGTGCGATTTTGTGGTGGAAAGAATTTGTTCGAGAAATTTTGTACGGCTCGTTCGTTCCGCGCTAGTAATGGAGTCTGGTGGGTGGCCCGGTTGCTTGATGCTTGGCTCTATCCACGTGAGTGGGAATAACCCATGATCTTAGAGCTTCGCCGGTGACTCAGTTGTATTTGATGGTATCGCCGAGCCGGGGAAGTTAGTCGGAGAATCGTGTTAGTTCTCATGGGGTCAATCCGTGACGATATATTCTGAAGCATTTATCTTGTGGTGACTTCAATTCAAGTGTTTGCTTGAATTGGCGGCCGTCCCGATTCTTCATCTGAACAAGCTGTTGGAGTAGAGCGAACTTCGTCTAATAGCATGTCTGGTTCGTGCGGGTGTATGAATGGCACAGGCGCTTGATTTCTAGTTCGGCTTCTCGTAGTTCGAGTTGTTCACGCCATAATCTTGTTCTTGATGTTTTCCATGACTAGTAATGGAGTTCTGTTACATTCTCACATTCTCGGCGCAATCTATGCAATCTTTCTGGCTCGGATCACCTGAAGTGTTGGGTGGTGTCGGTTTCTTTATCGCGTAATACTCCTTCACATCTTCTTGATAACACCTGAACTAACAAAACCCAATTCTAGAATCTTGTAAAACCATAAATAAAGAAAAATTCAAGAATATTATCTATGTAACTTACTCTCTATATCAATTTAAGCCTTTCCCGACATGGCGCCAAAAGCAATTTGAAAGCGTGGTGTGTAAAATATGCGCCTATACGCCAGTGCAGCGTCGCCTCGAGTAATGGTGTGCTAATTATGCGAGTATCGATCCAGAGGAAAAGATGAATTATTTCTGAGATGTTACCTTTAGGACAATATCACGAATAAATGATTCTAAGATGGAATTTAAATACTAGCTTTGACTAAGCTATTGGTTTTGGTGAATTGATAATGTAGGAGCCTAGGAGTTAAATCTCCCCCTGTCACACATTCATTGGGTTATTCTTCTAAAGATGTTGTTATTGTCCAGTTGTTTATAACATATCGATAGGCGAGGTGATCTTTTTGCAGAGATCTCCTCTAGAGGTATATTCGCCTATTTCGTGAATAGAGATCAGTGTCTCTATCTCGACTCGGTGTTCGAAATGCTTAATGTTCAGAAAACCACCTCGGGTTTGAATCTCTCTATTACCGAATTAATTTAAAAATTTACTCTACCGGATAAAACTTTGAATACACCCTCATCTCTCGAATCTCGGATCTTAGGTATCCAAGTATGTTAATATTGGCCGGAATATTATCCTTATAATTAACCATACAGGAATAGGCGAGATGTGATAATTAACAACAATTGATTAGCATGAAAGGTTAAATTCTAATCCATTATCTGTGACGGGTTTGATGTAACCTAGAAGAAGTTTAGAACATCATGAAGGAAAGAAATAATACATGTATATGAAGAACATCCTCATATGATCCATAAAATAATCAAAACAGCCAGGAAAAACTAATAGATCAAGGAGATCTTGAGTAATGTTCTCAGGTTCTCAATTCCGTATCTCACAGTATACGTCCTCGATCCCTCAATCCAGGCCCCCTCGTATTTAATGATGAGATGAAGATTTTTGAGTGGCGTCGCGTGGTGGCGTCGTGACGTGGTGGCGTCGCGCGACGTGGCGTCAGCGGCCGTGGAAGGCTGTCGCTGACGTGTGATATTCCCTTGCATGCTCCTCATTTCTCCAAAATGGCTTCGGAAGTTGTTCTTTTAAGCCTCGTCATACGCATTCCCAAAACAAAAAGCTAAAGTAGGGAATCTAACACTAAAATTATATAAATAATGCCAAATCAACGCATGAAAATGCAAGGCAGCGAGTATAATATGAGTGTTTTAAGCACTCATCAATAAGCATAAGATTACGTAACTCCTATGGAGATGAAATAAGTATAAATTACGAGACAAGTATCGAGTATAAGTTCCGATATGTATGTCATTTGGGAACTAAATAAAGTATATGTTTGATCTGAACATAGTATAAATATTATCCTCACGGGGAGATAAGTATCGGTCGGCGAAGTTCAAGTATATGTCCTTTGGGAGATTTGAATAAGTATAAGATCTGAATAAGAATAAATCTGCTATAAGTATAAGATCCGATTGTTATAAGTATAAGACCGGATAAGAATAAGTGCTATGAGTATAAGATCGAGCTCAAGGATAAGTCTTGCCATAAGTGTAATTCACGAGTAAATATAAGATCGAGAATGTGATAAGTATAAGTCTGAATAAGCATATAAGTGCGTATAAGCCTAAGTAATTGTATAAGTTCATTATGTGAATGCAGATATTACGATGCACATTCTTGTTATCGTATTTATGTTTACGTATAAGAAGCCCATTTCCCATTAGCGTAAAGAAAGCATACGGGTTTATCCGTGTAGATGCAGGAGAAGACATCGACCAAACATCGCATCTGGGCCAGGCCAACACACACTTGTAAGGGTTCACTACGTGTAAGTTCGTGCTGCGATTTGTAAAATGTAGAGAGTATAGTTTGTATTTGTAAAATGGGACTCAGTTATATGTCTAGATTTTTGATGGACACCACTCAGTCAGTAGCTCTTTAATATGTATATGATATTTGGATTACGATATAAGATGTGGGCCATACCCGCAGTGCGATTCGCTTTTAAAAAAAAAAAAAAATCGAATTAAGAAGTCAGTCTGAGTCTACTTTGAACTCGGTCGGATCCATGTCAATTCGGGCCAAGGGAATCGAGTGTGACATAACACACATAACTCCAATTGTTTGGAACACAATATAGTCATCATGTCATCTCTTAATCAAGAGATGGCACTTTAATCCACAATTCACAATGGCTTAATATTCAAGCCTCATACCATCAAAACTGAGTATAGAGATTAACCCCAGACATCACAAAACCCATTATTTAAAACTGATCTAAAAGCAAGGAGAAAGCAGTTTTCTGAAACCTTTGTTTTTAACATGGCTACTAGGTTTTCAAACAAAACAATATTGCTGAACAAAGCTCCTTTAAATGCATTTACGAGTCAAAGGAGTTGGGAGTGGACGTGGAGCCTATTTCGAGAGTGTGTTCTCTTCTAAGTCTAGTTTATCTAGAAACTGGAATCATTCAATTCTAATGTGTGATGTGGCAGTTATGGCCAAAACTTTGCAGATCACGGGATCTCGACACGAGAATAGAGCTTTGAACCTGGTTCACTTGCATGCATTCACGAGTCAAAAGGTCGAAATTGGATAGCCTATTTAAAGGAGATTTGTTCTCCTCTAAGTCTATTTACCCAGTAATTTGAATCATTCAATTTTGATGTGTAATGGCCAAGTTATGGCCGAAAAGCATGATCGAGAGGTCGAAAAAAGAAAAAGAAATGGGCAGCATCTCCTAAAGCCTGACATTTTACCCTATGCGAAAATCTCCTCCCATTAAGGGTCACAACAAAACTCAACCAATGTCATTTCCATGGCCTTTGAAGGAAGAAGTAACCAAATAGGCAAGTCCACACCTCTTGTAGCGTGTAGGATCAAGTCCTTGATCCTTCAACCTTGCAACAATGGAGGTTAAGAGCTTTTCCTCCTCTTCCTTCCTTCCTTCCTTTCTTTTCTTTCTTTCTTTCTCTCTTTTCTTTCTTCTACTATTCTCTATGAATTGTTTAGAATCCCTCCTCAAACCACCAAGTTGGTTTGACTGGAGTGGAGGACACTAACACCCGATTTGTTGACACTTGGTCAATTGAGACGAGAGTGTTCTCCATCTCTATTTCAACCACTTTCATGCTCATGCATGAGGGTGGCTTGACATTTGGTCCCCACCCAACGCATGCAATCCTAAGGGCATGACACTTGGCCCACCCATGTGCCAAGTGTCTCCCATGCAAGTTGCCACATGGCACCCCATGGTTGGCTTGTTTCGTCTCTAAATGCGTGAAAAATTGACTGTCTCGGAATTCGATGCAGTTTGTTTGGTTCAACTAGATTTCGCGAGATGATTCTAACAGCACGATCCATTTCAACATCCGAGGTGTAGAGAAAAATCTAGGGTTTTGCCTATACCGTCCCGACAAGAATTACCGATTCGCTCCTTTTCGGAAAAATACACTTTCCCCGGGTTTCACAGTGCTAATCTTATTTATTAGGCAAGATGACTATGTTATCTTTTAAGGGAAAGGGTGAACGTGCAAGTGGGCCTTTAGACCTAATACATACAGATGTATGTGGTTCGATGTCCACGCATGTCAGAGGTAGTATACTTCATTACCTTTACTGATGACTTTTCACGGTATGGGTACTTGTATCTTATGAAGTACAAATAAAAGAAAATTAATATACAAAAACTTGTTGACTGATTTTTACATAGACCAAAACCAGACTAATAGTTGAAGACCAAATTAACTAAATATGATGACGTTAGTAGGTGCTAAACTTCTGGTACCACCACCAAGAATGACAGGACTAGACCCGGATACCCTCCCAAGATTAAGGTGGTCATACTAGTAGAAGTCCCATTGTATCTGATCAAGGAATATCGAAAAACTTACTTTAAGAAAGAAAAGTAGACACACGGCTTTAATATAATACACTCAAATATATAAAGATCAGCAGCTCAATCACAACCGACCTAATTTTACCGTAGGTCATAACCACAAACACACATAATAAGACTCATATGGGTTTATCTTAAGATCGAGCATTCTAAGAGTGTTTTGCGAATTTAGGGAGTATAAATGAGTACATAGGTCGATAAAATAAAGGCAGAGATAGATAAGATAGAATCTTTGAGGTATCGCGGGGAAGAGTGAAGTAAGCAGGCGCGGTGAGTCCTCTCTGACTGCTGGACTCTAGGAAGCAATTTAAAACAATAAAATGTGAGATAATAAATCTCAGTGAGTGACATAATTTATAAGGAAAATAATGTTTTTACTTTCGAAAATTCCTTCTCTCAAGGCCTTACTTCCACTCTTTTGCAAAGTTCCCCGTTTAAAATCATTTCACAAAACCCAAACTTATACCTAAGTCAACAATATGAAATTCATGCTCAAAATTAGATAATCATGAAAATACACTAACCATAAATATTGAAATGGTTATAGTTTACACAGACACCAACAATATACCATACCATATATCCTTCATAGCCAATTAGGATTACCCGCTCGACCCTCGACCTCGAAAGGTAATATGGCCGTAATAATAATGATGAACCGTCGATAAGCAGAGCCTCCGGCTGTGGAAATAATATATAACCGTTGGATAGAGCAGCCTCACGACACCGTACTTGACGGTGTAATCATAGTCGGGTAATCCCGACCTCACGGCCCAGATGGAAATAATATATACTTAGTTGGATGAAACCAACCTCCCGACCTTTGTGGCAAACTAATAAACCACCTCGGGTAGACAGGCCTCACGGTCGTAGAAATAATATGTAACCGTTGGGTGAAATCAACCTCACGACATCATGGCAAACTAATAAACCTGTCGGGTAGACCCGACCTCACGGTCGTAGAAATAATATGTAACCGTTGGATGAAACCAACCTCACGCCGTGGCAAACTAATAAACCTGTTGGGTAGACCCAACCTCACGGTCGTGGAAATAATATATAACCGTTGGATGAAACCAACCTCACGACAAGTGGCAAACCAGGGAACCTTGTAATATAATCTTGAATCGAACCGGTACTATATGGTATCAGCTTATATTATCAAGTATCACTTACTCACATATACCTTAAGCGATCTTTGTATTGCCATAATCATTTCACAAAATCGAAAATCCATTCCTTAAATCAATAAATTTTCAAAAGTGGTTTAAAACCTCAATCCATGTACCAAAATGTTTAAATACCACAAATTTATCTTATGAACTTGAATAAAATTTTCAAATATTTAAAATGTTGCAAATTATTTAAAATGATAGCTTGTTTTATATAAACGAGATAATTATATTTATACATAACCAACCATTCGATCAAATAATCTATATAAAATAATTTACCACCATTTATATCATAATAACACCCAAGCATTTAAACATAAACCACTCACAACTACGAGATGTGATCTTGCTTCCCTGCGGGATCGTCTGTGGCTTTCAGTGAGTGTGCAATAATATAATAAAAACACCATAGGCTCCGATAACTAAACCAAAACATTTGGGATACTGAATGTCTTATAATAATTTTAGAACTGTAGGCTATCTAAATTGGACTCAAACGAGTCGATTATCTGATGTGCCCTACGAGACCGTACCCAAGGTGGGGCTTTTCACGGAGGCTAATTTTGAAATTGAACCTTCGATAAATCATAAAAAATGTCAATTTCACTAAATCGACTTGATTTTGCCTAATTCGACCAATTGGTGTCAATTTCAGTCAAACCTTTAGTAATTACCTAAATGACCCCAAAAATGAAAACTAATAAACGGCGTAAAATTTACAAACTTTATATCATGAAAGCCCGAGGCCGAGGAACGAGTACCACTTACCTTGGTCCAGAAGTTAACGGTGGCGCTTCGATCATTTGTCGTGGAATTTGTTTTGTCGTATCTTTCAAGCGGTGAGGAATCTACGAAATGACCACGGGAATGGGTTCTGGGTCAAATGGGGGAGGGAGGTATGGGTCGGCCTGGAATGGCCGAAAAATAGCAAAATCCGGTGACCCACCGTGGCGGTTGCCGCCGCGTTCGCCGGCTTGATCCGGGCACGTCCGGCGGCGGTTGGCCGTGAAATTTCACGGCGATGGTCGTCTGGTGGTGGCGCTCCTCCCTGGCCAGCGCGTGTAGCAAGGTTGTGGCCGAAAGCGTCTCCCACGGCCAGCTTAGTTTGGCACAAAGGGTTCAAAGCGACCCCGAGTTCGGGTCCACCCGGGTTTTGAGGAATTTCTCTGGGGTTTGGAGGCGAAAATGAGTGTTTGAGGCTAGGGTTCTATTTGACACGCAAAACTAGGTTTATATAGAGCCTAGGGTCGCTTTCGGGTAAAAACTAGAATGACCTTGGACATTGGTAAAATCTTTCTTTGAACTCCCCTGAGGCCATAACCTTTTATCCCAGTAGTCAGTTTTGACGTTGACCGTCACATGAACTCGTATCGACGAGGCCTACGAAAATGTGTCTTAGTCAACCCAAAAGTATTCATCCTTGAAAAAGTCAACTTGGGCCTACATACTAATTGTTGGTCAAACTTGGTCAAACTTAGTCAAACTTGGTCAAACTTGAGTGACGCATATTATTTAGTACGGGTGATTCTGAGAATTCTTGAGTTCTTGAGTTGCTTATGCAGCTTGATTGACTATTGACCAAAATTATAAAATACGTTGTTTGCCTTGGATGAGAAGGCTTCCATTGCAAAATGTGTTTTGGGTCTAAATCAACGCAAGTGCCTGGTGCTTCGAAGTAATAAAGTGGATTTAAGTCGATTATTGTTCCCACAGTTGATGAAATCTAAACATCAATTACCCCATCTACTCAAGATCCTTGCTATTTGAACTCCAAAGCTTAAAATGGTTTGGTTCTAACTAACAGAAAAGTAAAAACTAAATAAAGTTCCATAACTATGTATAAAAAAATTTAAAATAATTGGTTTAGAAAGTTCACTAGGAATGAGATCAGTGTACAATTATCAATTTCTGCATCATTTTTTTTATAACATAGCTCAACCATTAGTTTGAAATGCGAGACTTGTCGAATATCTGAAGATAGTATAGTTTGGATTTCTCCATTAACCATACATTTAAGCTAATTAGAATCCATATTCCTTCCGGATACATGAGTCTAATCGGTTACTTGTAGAATAAACTTATTTCTAAAATGCAGGTATTTTTTCCTTTTGTTACTTCACGCCCGAATCTTAGGAATTTGAAAAATTCTTACCCTATATACGGGATGTACAGAACTCAATCTGTTGGTAACTCATCCATCGTATCCGATAAAATTCTCTATCTCCTTGATTAGATCTCTGCTAACACGAGATCAAGATCCTTCCATCATATTAAGGAGAAACCTCTCATAAATTAAATTGATACATCATCCAACTATCCTCACACCATGAGTAAGTTAGTGATCTATCGAAGTAATCTTTAAGAGTTCATTAGTTCCATATTATTAGTCTAACATACCCCCCCAAAATGCTTGCTCCTGCTCTCTAGGAATCTCCGTCTCTATATGTCCTTTCGAAGAGCTACGGAAATTAGAGCAAGATCTGAGTCCTTTTAAGGTACACGCTACTAATATTTTGAATGTTAACTTCAGGATCATTATACCAGTTAAATAATTAGAATTTGAGAATGTTTGTTCTTTTAGATGAAACATGTAACGTTTATTGAGTCAAATCTGGAGAAGCAATCTTTTAAACTGGATTAAACTAACAAGAGACTAGTGATCGAGGAAAATTCATAAAGATTCTGTGGTGAATTAAATGAACTCTAGAAAATTTTAAGATTACATTCCAAGATCATATAGTAATGGCGAAATTTTATAATGAGCCCGACTCAAAACTTCACTTTTAGATCATTGTTCAATCCCCAAAAGAACTAACTGAAATACTAATCTAAAACTACTTGAAAGAAAAGAAAAATAAAATAAAAATAATATACAAAGGAGTTCCAACTACCTAGGAGTTCCAACTACCTAGAAGTTCCTGGTTTGGCGGAACCTGCGTACAGTGCCCTAGATGCGTCTATTTATAGATTTTCAAATGATGGGTTGCACTTCTAGGCTGAAATTGTGGATCCCAAAAATTCTGGCCCAAATGGTCGTTTTGTTGCGACAAAGAAAATTGTGTCATGACATAGTTGGCATCTTTGTTCCCCATCTCTTATGGCCTGCAATTTCTATCACGACATAATTTTGTGTTTTTTCTTTGAACTATGTCGCAATAGAGTTTTCTATATCGCGATGGAGTTGTGCTAAAGCAGTCTTGCTTTTTTGTCACAACAAGGGTATTTTGTGTCGCGACAAATCTTGGAAACTTGCAGCTTGAATTCTTGATTAGTATGTCACAATAGCAAACTTCTTTGTCGCGACTGAGTTTCCTTTTGCTACGTTGCTTGGTGTCGCGACATAGAATTTTTGTGTCGCAACAGAGTTTCTCAGTCTTCTACTTGTTTTATGTCGTGACAGAGTTTTGGAATGTCGCGATATAATTTAACTTTTTCTTGTTCTAATTGTGTCATGACACTCTTCTGTTCACTTCCAAGCATCTCTCTTCAATTTATGTCACGACCTAGCTTCCAGTTGTTGTGACAAAGAGTTCTGCCTTGAGTTCTTCATTCATTGTCGCAACTTAGTAAAGAGTGTTGCGACATTCTTCTTGTGGTTCTTTGAAACCTTTATCGCGACAAAGAAAAATATTATCGCTGGTTGGACTATTTGTTGCAACATTAAAATCGTTGTCGCAACAAACTTGTCTTAGCTGGTTTCATTTTACTTCCATTTCTATCACGACATAGTTTTCTTTTGTCACGACAGAGATAACTGCCTTCAATTCTTTATTATGTCGCAACATAAGTTTCTGTGTCACAACATTCTTCTTATAATTCTTCTCCACTTTTGTCGCGATAGTAGCCATTTTTGTCTCAACAGAGTTCACCTCAACCTCAAGTTGTGTTTGTCGCGACAAAAAACTTCTCTGTCGAGACAAAGTCTTCTTATCTTTCATTACTGACTCTAAATGTTGTGTCGCGACATAGTTTTCTTTTGTTGCGACATATAATCTGCCTTGGTCTTGTCATTAGCTTAAATGTTTGTTGCAACATAGAAAACTTTGTCGCAGGTACATTGTCTTTACTTGTCTCATTGTTTTGCCATTTTCTATCGTAATAGAGTTGTCTTTTGTTGTGATAAAATTCTATTGCCATTGCTTGATCAATTTCACGATAGAGTAAGGAATGTCGCGACATTCTTCTTCATGAACTTCTCCAGCTTTGTCGCGACATAAAAATCCATTGTCGCAATAGAAGTCAGTCAATCTAACTAAAACTATGTCGCGACAGTCTTCATTTATGGCTTGAGTTCGACTTGATCCTTGTTCGACACATAACTTTTTTTGCTGGTTACAGTGGGATTACGTCGCGACATTACGAAACTATGTCGCTACGAGAATTATATAGCCCATTTTACTGCTTTTGTTCTTGGAATTGTATTTTCTTTTAAAACTTTGCAAAACACAAAGATTTGTTGAATATTCCATATTCGGCATAAAAAAGAATCATGAACTAAAATCTGCCAAAAATGGATTAAAATGGATGAGTTTAGGACTCATCGTACTGAACCTAATACATACATGGTATGGGTACTTGTATCTTATGAAGTACAAATCAGAAGCCTTTGAAAAGTTCAAAGAATTTAGAATTGAAGGGGAGAAACAACTTGGGAGAAGTATTAAAACACTTAGATCCAATCGAGGTGGTGAGTAATTAAGCCAAGAGTTTCTAGATTTTCTTGTAGATCATGGGATACAATCCTAATGGACTCCACCTTACATGCCATAACACAATGGTGTGGCTAAAAGGAGAAACCGAACCTTGTTTGACATGGTGAGGTCTATGATGGGTAAGGCAAGCCTTCCCAAGTCCTTCTGGGGTTATGCACTCGAGACTGCTGTTTATATCCTAAATAGAGTCTAATCAAAATCAATTGATGTTACACCATATGAGAAATGGAATAACAAGAAACCCTATCTTTCTCATATGAAAGTATGGGGTTATCTAGCTTATGTGAAGCGGATATTTCCAGACAAGCTAAAAGCTAAATCTTATAAGTGTCTGTTTGTATGATATCCTAAGGAGACAATGGGATATCAGTTCTACAACTCTTTGGACCAAAAGGTGTTTGTTTCAAAGCATGTTGTTTTTCTTAGAGAAAGAGTTTCTTCTAAAAAGACAGTGAGAGCAAAGTTGAGCTTGAAGAAGTTCAAGATGCTCAAGCAAACGCAAATCAACTGCCTAAACTTGTGGTTGACATTCATAGAGATGAAATATTAGCTGATCCTTCTGAAGCACAAGCACATTCATAGTAGGATATGTACTGTTCTAGAGAGATATGTATTTCTCAATGTACTGTTTGTATGATAAGCCGGTACCTATGAAGAATACCTGAACTGTTCAAAATCTGACAAGTCTAATAGGCATGAAGTCAGAAATGGATTCCATTTATGAAAACCAAGTATGGACATTGGTTGACCCACTTGAAGGAATAAAACCCATAGGGTGCAAGTGGGTCTTTAAGAAGAAGACAGCCATGGAAGGTAAGGTTGTTACCTATAAAGCTAGGCTTGCGTGTATAAGAAGGTTGGTGGGAGTTCTATCATGTTCCTTGTGTTGTATGTAGATGACATACTACTTATAGGAAGTGACGTCTCGATTTTACAATTGGACAAAATTTGGTTATCCAAGAATTTCTCCATGAAAGACCTTAGAGAAATTACATACATCTTGGGGATTAAGATTTATAGAGATAGATCTAAATGGTTGCTTGGTCTTTCATACTCTATATACATAGAAAAGATGCTAAAGAGGTTTAGTATGGATCAATCTAAGAGAGGGTTCATTCTCATGACACATGGGATTACACTCTCGAAGTTCTTATGTCTCGAACATAGGATGAGAGGACATGCATAGTTTGATCCCTTATGCTTCAACTAAAAGATCAATCATGTATTCTATGATATGTACTAGACCCGATGTATCATATGCTCTATGTGTCACGAGCATATACTAATTAGACCTTGGTAAGGGTGAAGAATATTCTTAAGTATTTGAGAAGGACTAAGGATATATTCTTGATATATGAATATGGAGATAGTGATCGTCATGTGAAGGGGTATACGAAAGTCAGCTTCTAATATGATAGAAATGACTCCAAATCTCAATCAGGTTATGTGTTTACATTGAATGGTGGAGCAATTGGTTGGAAAAGTTCCAAACTGGAGACAACTACTGATTCTACAACCGAAGCAAAGTACATTATGCCTTCTAAGGTAAGGAAGAGATTTGGATAGGGAAGTTCATCTCAGAACTTGGATTAGTGCCTAGCATTGTTGATCCAATGCCTTTGTATTGTGATAACAATGGAGCCATTGCACAAGCAAAGGAATCACGGTCTCATCAAAGATCCAAACAAGTACTCAAACAATATTACTTGATTAGAGAAATCATTGGTAGGTGTGATGTAATCATAGAGAAAGTGACCACTTATCACAGCATTGTTGATCCTTAGAACAAGCCACTTCCCCAAAAGAAGTTTGATTCTAATTCTATGGTATTAGATATAAAGGCGATTGGCTTTAAATCAAGTGGGAGATTGTTAGAGAAGTGCTCTAAAGGCTTATTGTACGTCTTGTATTCATTTCTAATAAACGCATCTTCATTTCTTCGACGTTCATTTAATATATGAATTGATAGCGATCTTAAATCAAATTAATGAAGTCCTCGATACATTACATAGCATCAAGGAAATCATCATTGTGGTCATAATAATGAGATTCCTATTATGTGTAATTATGTATTATTTAAACTATCCCTAGTCATAAGATTAACAAGGTTGGACATTGTTGATCAGACGGACTAACGCAGTTATGCTCGCAGTTTGATGAGCAGCGATCTCATAAGCGAGTGATCATCGTGCTTGATTAAAGTAAACATGTGTGGATTCTTTCTAGGTAGCTAACTTCATCGGAGACGCTGGGCAATCATATGGTTATCTGTTCAAACATGATGATAGTCTCATCATAGCAATCTTGTAAGTTTCCTTAAGCAGGGTGCTCGTGGTGTCTTGGATCTGGGATTTTATACTGACCGATACTTGTTGCCTCAAGAGAGGTTGTTAGAAAGGTGATGATTGGGTATAGCTTGAGGTATTCAAAGGTAATTTTAGTAGCCAATAATTTGATTCACAACTCTTGATAAAAGGAAAGAATACCTTATGCCATCTTTTAGAGATCATTAATCGGAATCTCTGGCCAGAGTAAACATGTCTTGAAGAAGAGTCTTTAGTGGCATGCTTTGTGAGTAATGGATCTCGGAGACAAGATAAATGCACTTGGGCTAGTTCATCTTATAGGAGCAGATGCATAGTCCATGTTTTGAACCAAGTCAGGTATAGTATGGAGTAAAAGGATAGCATTGCACAATATATTGCATATGGAAAGGTTTGTAGTCAAACCCTTGACTCTTTCGATAAATTGCGGGTCATTATACGTTGCTAGATACTGCTCATGACTTGCTCGAATCAAAGGGTTGATTCAAATGGCCAACATAACCAGAAACCTAATGGGTCACACACTTAGAAGAAGTGTAGAAGAAGTAATTTGGTCTTAGATTGGATCTAAGTTGAAGGAAATGGTTTTAGATTGGATTCAAATGGAAAAAGAGAGTTTTATAATTGGATAATCTCGAGATTAGATGAATTCTGAGGCCGTATGGATGGGTCCATGCACCATTGGGCTCATATGTGGGCTAGAAGCCCACAAGGAGCGAACCCTAATGGGCTTATACTCACATGGTCGTTCAACCCCTTTGATGAAGGGTATATGGTCTTTTTGCATCATTAAAGGGCTTATATAAATAAGTTATAAGTGTGCCCTAAATGTGCAACCACCACACTCATTAGAACATCCTGCAGAGAAGAGAGAAAGCGTTTCTCTCTGGTAATCTCTCCCTTAAACGTCTCCTTCTCTGAATCAAAGCTTTGGCTAGCACCAAGCTTTGATTCAAGTCATCCCTTGGAGGTCTTTTTCAACCTTCTTTGTGTGGATCACCATTGGAGGTGCTGCACTTAGAGCACTCGTGGTTTGTTGCACATCTTCTCCAGAGGTAGCATCACCTACTACAAAGGAGGCCGGAAACTACAAAGGTAATGGTTTCTAAACACCCTAATGGAATAGTTTTTCAATTTTCGATTAGCCAAGTGACCCTTGGATTGGGTTTCTCGATCAAAGTTTAGTTTGTCCACTGTGCAATTTTTGATATACTACTTGATCGAGACCTAACAAGATAGAGAGAGAGAAGAGAGGGTGAGGGCCAAATAGATAGTGACATGTGGGGACCAATAGAATACGGAACCGTCTAAACCTGGTATTATTCATAGTTAATCAATAGGTGGGACTAATTAAAGAAGATTTGTCAAACTATGGATTATTCTTATCAATTACCCAAAAAAATTAGATTCTCTTACAAACTTGCACATTGGATCATCCAAGTTTTGGATATATTTAGGTTATTTAAAAAAAATTACTAAAATAAGTCAGCCAGTAATATGCCCCAAACTAGTGTGTCTAGCATGACATACACATCGATAATGCTACAATCATGACGTGGCATTGCAATTTTTGAAGTTAATGTTCTCCCGGTGACAATAGCATTGAACTTTAAAGTATAATGCCCACGATCTTTGGCCTAAAATTGAACTTTAAAAAATTACAATGTCATAGTCACTAACTACAACATTATCGTTTTAAAAGCCAAGGCACGCTCTTCTTCTCCCCCATTTGCTTTTTCTTCCTTTTTTCTCTTCCGCTCCTCCTCTCCCCCCTCTCATCTCTAGAGACTGTAAGGGTTGATTTTGCTGTGCATTTTGAGCTTCATCCGACCAGCTACTCTATTCTAATCACTACAGTCCTTCTCCACAGCAGGTAACCTACTTCTACATTGATTTTATAGCTTTTTTGGGTTGGTAGAAATTGTATTAAGATAGAGGTTGAGTTCTTCACAAAGTCTAAGGATTAGAAATCCTCCACATCAGTTAATGTATGTTTTTTCACACACATTTTGTTGTTCACTTTTGTAATGTGTGATTTCTTCTCTGTTTTTAGGTTGTTTGAAAATTGAACACTGTTCTTGGTAAAACCTTGGATTTTTTTTTCCTTTTTTGCTCTATTATTGGTGTTATCTAAAAACTGTTTTGATTGTCTGAATTAACTACTCCATTGTAATTTTGGGTTGTATGATAAAAAGTTAAGAAGACTAAAGAAAAGAGGGTAGCATCACGGGTTTGATTTCAACTTTCACTTATATTTCTGCATTCTTCGTTTGTGATACACATTTTCATTATACCTAGTATAGACACAAGGGCCTATTGGTTCCTGTTTTGTTAACTAATGTTCATAACTATTATGAATACAGGTGTTATCTGAAAACTATTTTTATTATATGAATTAAGTGATTTATGAGTTGTATTTTTTTTATATATATTTTCATTATACCTAGTATAGACCACAGAGCCTGTTGGTTCATGTTTTGGTAATATTGGCATCCGCTTTGTGTGTTTTTGTAAGACAACTTTGGTAATGATATTATCTTATGAATGACATTTTGTGTAGGTAAATAATGTGTGATTCTAATATTCCGTCATATGTTTTTAAAATGGAAAAACCGAAAGGACTCAAACATATGTGAAATATGTTGGGAACAAAGCTATAATATGTAATTGCTTGGACCCTAGTGATGAGAATCAAAGCACAAAGGATCTGTGATGTAGGAGCTCTTACGACATACATTGGGAATTCAATCTTCATTCTGGAAAATTCAGATTCGGGACGTTGTGAAACCTTGTAGACACCTAATATATCTCTATTTCCAAGTGTTCTCCAAGTCAAAGTAGAAGTTCCTTAATTTAATTTAGAAAGTCTATTTTTCTAATCAAATAGGAGTTGTTATTTCGTTTCAAAAAAGATTTGCTTCAGATTTGGGGATGATTTGATGCTATTTTGGAGCTGATTTATTCTTGATTTGCTGCTATTTTGGAGTTGATTTGCTGTAGATTTGGAGATGATTAGTTCCTGATTTGCAGCTGATTTGTTCCATATTTCTTTGCTAATTCATTCACCGAGACCTTGTCTAGGGTATATAGTTTCCTTTTTCTCCTCCATGGATGTTTTAGTATGTAGTGGTTTTTAGGAAAAAGTATGTTAGTTTTTGGATAAGTAAGAATTTATTGAAGCGGGCGAGCGAAAGAACAAACAAGAAAATTAGCACTGACCGACGGGACTGTACCCTTTGAAGCCAGGAAGATGGCGAAAGCCACCCCTTTGAAGAAGGAGGCGGCAAACCCGATACACAGAAATGACCACCAACATCAAGCGGACCCACATACGGGGCGGCAGAGCAAACCAACCAAAGAAAGCCCAAGCCCCACCGAGGCGGAGAGACAAACGAGCCAGCCCCTGACGGCGTAGGCGACGGGGATAGCAATGAAAAGCCTGACAGGCACGAGGAAGCGAGCCAACCAAGGGAACAGCCCGAGGAACACACAACCCTTGACGGGACACGAAGCAACCTAGCATTGAAAGGGAGCCGACACCACGACAAGGATACTCGAGGAATTACGGGATAGCACGAGGCGTACCTTAGCACTCATAGAGAGGTGAGCACGAACCTGACAACGATTAAAGTTTGCCACTCTCGGAGGGTACCAAAACACAGACGAACCTTAAGAAGGGAATCCACTTGCGAAAAGACACTAAACCCCGACCAACCGAAACTAATCACAGCCCGATAAGGCGAAGCGAGTAACCCAGGTGGGTCGAACCGGCGACTGGCGGCAATTCCTATATTGACATAACATCTTAAGGCGTGTCGATATTCGAGGATCTCTCCGCCCGAAGTCGAAGCGGAGCTGGTCGATCGATACGCGCGTCAGGATCAGACCATGGATGAGAAAGCGGTAGGGGATACCCGTAGACCATGGTTAGCGAACTAAGTGGGAAAAGCCCAGATGGAAAATAAGCAGCGATGGACAATGGCGTGAGACCCAAACCAGCAACCTTCCTGAACCTCAAACAGCCTTCCCGTTAGAAAGGCCAACCACCGTGGCATATCATAAATGACCCCAACCAATGACCACGAACCTCTGTTGAACCATTGACCCCAAAGATACTCTCGCTCCTACGAGCTCCATCAGTTTTGCCAAAGTCCCCAACATAACCAAAGTCCCAAACAACAAAAGCAGAACCTACATTAGTTACCTTACCCAGGGGTGTATTCCTACACACCGAGGATGGGTGGAGCTCAGCGGCCGGAAGAAAGACAGTTGTAGAACCTAGCGGGTCGACTTCCTTTGAAGGATTTTGGTCCCCAAAAGCAAAATCAGATCTCCTTTTTTTAGCAAGGCGGACACGCGTGGTCGGCCAGGCAGCTTATGCAAGCTCTGACCTTGGCCATGGCCGGGAGCATGCCGGCCGGTCAATGAGCTGGTGGCCCGGATGCGAACTCGTAGGAGCATAAATTTGTAGATCGTGGTTGTTTGTCGGGCCGTTAGCAACGAGTCGAGCGGCTGCGAGACCAATTCCGATCGGGCGGTGGAAAGTCCACGACTCCACTAACCCACGGTAGAAGTGGAGGATACCGCGATCGCAATTATAACCTTAGATCGACCCAGGAACTAAGCACGACAGAGCTGTTTCCTATAGATCTGCGCTATGGGTAGAGTCGACATGCGAAGCTTCATTCGACCACTTGGGGCTCTGCTTTTATTTGCCGATCATTGGTCATGCCGTCAGCCATTGAAGATCCGACCAGTTGCGCCTTTAGAAAGAACATGTTCACTTCGATGGAGCGTAAACCGAAAGAAGGTGGTTAGCGACGAGAACCCCTTTTTGGGGAAGAGAATGGGAGACCCCTTCTTCCATGAGAGTATGTTAGTTTCCTTTCTAGTTTTTGGCAAAATATCTTACTTTCCTTGTGGTAAAATATTTAGTTTCTTTTCTTATTATTTTGGGCTATTTAAGGCTTGTTATCCTACATTTCTAGATTCTGATTAATAAAAATTGAGAGTTTATCATTACTCTTTGGTTCTCTAAAGAACTTTTGAACTTATTGGATTTTTCTGTGGCATTCATCCTATCGACTTATCAATCAATCTTTCCATAGTTGATTGCAGCGTCTTCATTCCATCAACTTATCAATCAGATCTCCATCAGCGATTGTGGTGTCCTCATATATCTCTTGAGTTCTTGCTTACTTATAAGCAGCGGTGTGATCATCCATCAGCCAGAATACTAGGCGGTTCTTGAGCTAATTGATCACGGGTCTCTCACAAAGTTGGCGAGTTCGTATCATTTGGTATGAGCAACGGTTCTATTTTTTTCTGGTTGCCTATGCTATTATTATTATTTATTTCTTTGTCCAAACCATCTTAGTCACCACTTTCATCCCATACCTTTCTAAATTCCGTTCCTTGATTCATTCACAACCTATTATCTACGCCCCAAGCTCCCAAATCCGATTTTCTTCATTCTTGATCGGATATAATTTTTTATTGTTTCTTTTTTTTTTAAGTTACAAAAAAAAACAAAAAAAAAAAAAAGAAAGTAAAGGAAAAGAATCCGGTTGAAAAAAAAGTCTACAGATACCAAGATGTGTATTTGTTTTCATGCCATGGCAACATTATGGTTAAGATTCGAGACCAGATATTTTTCGAAGAAGGGAATGATGAGAACCAAAGCACAAAGGGTCAGAGTGATGCGAGGGAGCTCTTATACGACATACATTGGGAATTCAATTTCATTCACGGAAAATTGATTAGGGACGTTGTAAACCTTGAGACACACAATATATCTACATTTCCAAGTGTTCTCAAGTCAAGTAGAAAGTTCTTTTATTTAATTTAGAAAGTCTATTTTTCTAATCAAATAGGAGTTGTTATTTCTTTTAAAAAAGGTGCTTGATTTGGGGATGATTTCTTTGCTATTTTGGGTGATTCTTTCTTATTTGGAGTTGATTTGTTGTAGATTTGGAAATGATTAGTTACGATTTCTTTCTTGATTTGTTCAGTTTCTTGCTAATTCACAATACCGAACCTTGTCCTAGAATTATATAGTTTCCTTTTTTCTCCTCCATGGATGTTTTAGTATGTAGTGGTTTGGGAAAAAGTATGTAGCTTCATTCTAGTTTTGGCAAAATATCTTACTTTCCTTGTGGCAAAATATTTAGTTTCTTTCTTCTTATTTTTTATTCTGTTAAGGGCTTGTATCCACATTTGGAATTACGGATTAATAAAGTGAGAGTTTATCTTTCTCTTTGGTTCTCTCAAGAACTTTTGAACTTATCGAATTTTTCCGTGGCGTTCATCATATCGACTTATCAATCAACCTTTACATAGTTGATTGTGGCGTCTTCATTCCATAGACTTATCAATCGGATCTCCATCACAGATTGTGGCGTCCTCATATACCAAGGTTCTTGCTTCCTTATAAGCAGCGGGTCGCTGTCATCCATCCAAGAATGGGAATACTGGGGCGGTTCTTACGACTAATTCGATCAGGGTCTCTCACAAATTGGCGAGATTGTATCACCTAGTCACAGAAAGAGCTACCCCTTTAAATTTTCCCAACATCGGTGACCATCCTGCGTTCCTTGACCTTATTGAGATGCTTGGAATATTGAAGTCTATGGGAACTCCCATGTATAGGCTGACTCGGAAGGCGAGAAGTGTGCTTCGCTGGCTTTCCCAGCTTTCATGCATTTGCTAATATTCGAGATATGGTTGTGGACGCTAGGGAGGTCCTTCACCATGCTCAAAGAGTTTGCTCTTCTAGAGTAACCCAAGCCAGTACAGTGCGGTGGAAAATGAAGGTGCGTTTGAAGATTTTCCATGACTTGGCTCTTCTTTGAAGGGTTTTGAAACAAAAATCGAGTCGAGTGGCTTAAGGCAGGAGACCCGAATTCTAATTTCTTCCTGGCGATCAAAGCCAGGAACTCGAGGAATTCTATTAAATCCATTAAGTTAGAGAATGGCTATAGATTTGAGGACCCGGAAACTATCAAACAGGAGGTCGTTAACCATTTTCGCTCAGTTTTGAGGCGTAACATGCGAGAGTTAGACTACGTGCCTACCATGGGTGGATTGATTACGGTCCTCTGAGCACTGGACATTCTTAATAGTAGGATAACCCGTGAGGAGATCAAAGTGCCATGTTTCGATTGATGACTCAAAGGCTTTGGACCGATGGGTTCTTTTCCCTCTTCTTCAAGAGGGCCTGGAACATTGTTGGAAGGGTGGTGAGTGATGCGGTGGCAGGATTCTTCAGATCTAGGTGCATGCTTTGTGAGATCAACTGCACTATCATAGCCTTGGTTCCTAAAGTTCCCTAACGAAACTCACATGCATGATTATAGACCTATCTCATCTTTGTAATACTATCTACAAATGCATTTCGAATTGTGCGGCCATAATTAGAGATGCCTTCCGGACATAATCGCCTGCCTGGGGCAGATTTTGTGCATAAGTGTGCTTATCGCGGCCAATATCCTCCTCACTCAGGAGTTGATGAAGAATTACCACTATGAGTCTGGGCCTCCAAGGTGTGCTCTCAAGATTGATCTCACAAAGGCCTATGATTCTATAAGGTGGGGCTGCATCATGGATATTTTAACTACTATGGGTACTCCCTCTCTCCTCTTGAGGTGTATCAAGACTTATCGCCCTCCCCAATTTCTCTATACGTATAAATGGTGAGATTCACAGGGGGGTTTCTTTATGAAGTTGGACAAGGCGACCCTTTATCCCCTTTTCTGTTTCTTATTGTTATGGAAGCCTTCTCTAGATCTCTTTCTATGGCGGTTCTCCATCCAAGTTTTGATTTCGACCCAAAATGGAAAGCGATCAATCTCTCACACTTGTGTTGTGCTGATGATATATTTCTATTCGCCAAAGGGAATACTACAAGTGTACAAATTGTTATGGATGAGCTGGCAAAGTTCGAGACTTTCTCGAGGCTATAAGTGAATAAGTAGAAGAGTGCAGTGTTCTTGGCAGGGGTTAATGAAAGTGTCAAAGCTACTATCCTAAGCACAACGGGGTTTAGACTAGGGAGTCTACCTGTGAAATACTTGGGAGTCCCACTCATATCACAGGCTATCTAATGGTTTTTCAGCACTACTTATTAAGATTATTGCCAGGATTCAGTCGTGGACCAGTAGATCCCTTTCCTTTGCGGGTAAATTTGCGGTGATATCCTACATTTATATAGCATTCAAGCGTATTAATTAAGTATGACCGTTATCCACTAGTTTACGTGCTTTTAAGATTGAGCAGTTCTTAACGGGTTTTGTGGTGAAAGGATGTGAAGAGCCGCACAGCGGCCCGAGAAGGTGGGGCAGAGTGCATATCATAGGCTTTAAGGAGGAGGAGGTCTTGGTGCGCTAGTATAAAGGATTGGAATGATGCTGCTATCATGAAGCACATATGGAATTTGTTCTATAGGAAAGACTCTATTTGGGTAGCTTGGGTGTGGGAGATTCTATTGAGGCAAGGCAGTATCTGGAGTGCCAAGATTCCTTCGAGATGTTCTTGGGGTTGGCGGAAGATTCTTTAGTTGAGGGATAGGGTGAGACCCTTTATGGGCGTGAGTGTATGTAAATGGTGTCGGGACCTTTGGCATGATTTTTGGAACCCCTTGGGTCCAATCCTTCCTCTTTTTGGCGAAAGGATTCTTTATGACTCTGCCTTACATAGGAATGCTCGTGTTGATTACGTAAGCGGAATGTCGAGATGGGCGGCATATTCTTGTCTGGCGGATCTCGCTCAGAGGAATAGATGTACTAACTACCCTCTTGATACCTCTAGAGGATGTTATATCTTGGTCGTCTCCATTTGGGTGATTTTATTGTTAGCTCGCTTTTGGAACTCTGCTCCGGACCTCGTGAGCCTCTTGTGCAGCATGCGATTGTTTATTCTCTCGGGCTATTAAAAGGCATGCCTTAAGTAGCTTTGGCTTGTTATCGAGCCGGACTATCCCTCAGACAAGCTCCTTAAATGGGGCGTCATAAACTCTATCTCTTGTGTTTTTGTCGGGGCCAATGTTGAAGATAGGAACCACTTATTCTTTGAATACAGGTTTGTAGGAATCGGGATGAGGTTCTTAGTGCATGGGCAATCCGGGTCCTGCTTCAGGTGTAGGGTAATTCCTTTGCTCCCGTCCTCAGGATCGGCTTGTGACGACTACGATTTATCTTTTTGTGTGGAAACCGGTGAAATGCTAGAGTCCATGATAACCTTTTTACTCGCGATGATTCTATCTTTTCTCTTATTATTTGCAATGATGTCGTACTTTCGAAATCACAAGCTTTGAGTGTAGGTGACAACCATGCCAGAATAATAGATCTATGTCGCGAAGATGGATTTTCCCTTGCTATCTTGAGGTCCCGGGGATGCTTGATTACGAAGAGAGTTGGCATGTGGGCGAGCTCGGATGGTGGGGTTGATTGGTGGTTGTTGTACATTCACAGGGATGGGTAATGCTTCCTTTGTTATTCTTCATTGTTTTCCTTAGTTGTTTGTATGGCCTGTGCCCGGGATGTGGGCTGATGGTTCTATTATTTGTGTGTTATCAGGTGGGTCTCTTGTATCGGGCTGTAGCCCTTTCTATCAGCACCCAGGAAGATCTTTGTCTGTTTTTGTTTTGGTCCTAGTGGCCATCGGTTTTTCATTGTTAATACCAGTTCTTTGTTGTTTTGGTGGGCTCTTGCCTTTTGGTAATAAATTCTTACTTATCAAAAAAAAAAAAAAAAAAGCTATTACTGTGCCTTTGGATGTACTGATTGATTGCACATATGATCAGTTGTTAGCTATGGTATACACAAGGACAAGTATTGATAAAGAACGGTTTAAATTAGTCATCACTTGTAAGTATCCCTTGAAAAGCAGAAATAGGTTCCAACCTTTTCCAATATGGGATGACAATATTGTGTACCGAATGTTGAAATTGGTTAAAACAGTTGGAATTGAGGAAATTGAATTGTATCTTCAACTAGTGCGTGTTAAGCCACAAGTGAATCAATCAGTTGGTACTTACACAGATTTATTACTTGGAGGAAAAGTTAACGTTGAGGAATTGGACTATAGGTATGGGCTTAGTAGTGCTCCAGTTGTTGTAATTGATAGATGTGAAGTAAATGAAGATGATCGAGATTGTGAAGATGGTGATGATGAAAGTGATGGAGATGGAGATGTTCAAGTGATGGACATGTTTCGTCTTTCTTAACTCTTAACTTGACTTATCTGAGGTGAAGCCAAAGGAGATATGTCTACGGATGTGTAGGATTGTGATTTCTCAAATAACCTAGATCTTGAGGACCTAGACGAGAGGGGAACTATTAAGTATTACTTAGCACCATCACCTGAGTTTGAAAATGTGGAAAACTTTGGTAATGTTGTTTCAATTGATTGGACTCCATAGGTGAACTATAATATTGGAAACTCAAGTGGAGAATTTTTAGTTGACAGGGTTTGCTTCAAATTTGCTTTGTGAATCTTTTGTTAAGTTGTACTCTATTAAAGCACATCAACAGTATGTGGTTGTTGCATCTTCAAAAAAATTGATAGTGTTAAGATGTAAGAATGCCGAAGATTGTCAATGTACATGGAAGCTTATGGTTGTGAAAGATACAGGTCCACATACTTGTGTCAATCCTTGCTTGAATCAGGACCATTAACAATTAGACTCTAACTTGGTTGCTGATTATATCAAGGCAATGATTAAGGTATAGTTCACTTTGTCAATAGATGCTATCCAAGCAACCATTATGGAGAAATTTTGATATGAAATATCATACAAGAAGGCATTTGTTGGAAAACATAAAACACTTACAATCTTATTTGGGGACTTCCATAAGTCATATGCAGAATTGCCACGTTTCTTCATGGCATTAGAGCAAGCAAATCTTGGACGTATTGTAACTTAGAAAACATTTGATAGTCATATGCATAAAACCGAGGTATTTCAACACGTTTTTTGGGCGTTTCATCCATCTATTGAAGGGTTCAATCATTGTCGTCCCATACTGAGTATTGATGGTACACATTTATATAGGAAGTAAAAAGGCATGTTAATGATTGCTATAGTTTGTGATGGAAATAATCAGCTGTTTCCATTGGCATTTGCTATTATAGAAGGAGAGAATATTGATAGCTGAGGATGGTCCATGGCATGTATTAGAAACAAGGTGACTCAACGGATAAGACTTTGTGTTATATTTGACAAACATCCAAGCATAATGGCAGCAATGACCGATGTTCATCTTGGTTGGACTGAACCATATGCATATCATATAATTTGCATGCCTCATCTTTTAAGCAATTTTATGAATCAATTCAAAGATAAAATCTTAAAGAATTTGGTGTGCAAAGCAGCTTTTAGCAACTGAAGTTGGAAACACAATTGGGAGAATTAATTTAGAAGCATAGCGATGGTTGAAGGCAATCCCTTTTGAGAAATAGGCACTTTCACATGATGGAGATCGAATATATGGGATAATGACTTCAAACATGTATGAGGTTTTCAATAGTGTTCCTATAGGAGATCGAAGCTTACCCGTAACTGCATTGGTTCAATTGACCTTTTTTAGGCTTAATAGTTACTTTGTTGCAAAAAGGAACAAAGTTATAACATATTGGCATCAGATGAGCAATATTCTCCATATGTTGATGCTAAGATTAAGGCACATGTGGTTAAAGCTAGATTATTTGAGATTATTCTTTACGATCACAACAAGGGACGATTTCATGTCAAATCAATGAGAGGTAGAACACATCACCTCAAATTACTTGACCATAAATGCACTTGTGGTAAGACACTTATATATGGATTTCCCTATAGTCATATTATAGCAGCATGTCAATTCCGCTTCTTAGATTTTTGATCATTTGTTCAAGGCTGCTACAATACTCAATTGTACTATGAATGACCTCCTTATGATGGTCTAACCATTGTGCCTTATGATGGTCTAACCATTGTGCCTTCTGAGTCAATGAAATGCACATCACGTGGACGTCCTAAATCAACTCGTTTGCATAATGAAACAGACGTTAGAGAGGGGAAGACTACTATTACATGTGGGTTGTGTAAACAACCTAGTCACAATCGTCGATCTTGTCAAAATAAGAATCAAGTTGATTGAAACATGTATGTTTTTTTATTGTTACATTGCCTTAATAATTGCATTGTTATCTATATACTAGTACTTGCTCATTTGTTAATTGTTATTGATTTTTATATTTTACAAATATGGCATTCGGAGGGCATTATGATGTAGATTTGTTAGATAAATATGTCTTGGTTTTATAGGACGGACGTCGGCCTCATTTAGTGGACACTACTCAGGTATGCATTTTTCATATCTTCAATTATTGTGTACGTAAGGGCAGGAAATGATTTATTGATATCTTTGTAATTTGTAGCTTTCTTAGGTACTCACATGTTGACAACAGATGTTGAAGTTCATGCGAGAGTGGTAGATGGATCCTCGTCTTTGTCCTTATGTGATCCAATCCAACTTCTATGGTCTGGATTGCATCAAACACGTCACGCTCGATTAGAGCCTCATCACAAATTTGGTTGAGAGGCGTCCTGAGACACACACATTTCATTTACTGGTTGAGGAGATGACGATCACATGACAGGATGTTGCTATCATCTTGGGCCTCCAAATTCATGGACCATTAGTCATTAGCACATGCGACTTTAATGTGTCCTCACTGTGTTAGGAGCTGCTAGGTGTGATCCCAATGCTGGCTGAGCTTAGAGGATCTGTTGTCTCTACACGCTGGTTGTCTCAGCATTTATCAACTCTAGCCATAGACGCAGGTGACATTCGAGCACAGTGAAAGTGTTTTCATCCTAGCATTGCTAGGATCCTTTATATTTGCAAACAAGAAGGGTATTGATCATTTTTTATAAAAGATACACATAAAATTCAATCATTAGTATGCTAATATTGAATGGTTCTTTTATCTAGCTTTGGTCTTGGGAGAGACTACACATGGGGTGACTTGATTTTGGTTGACCAGCAGCACCTCCAATTACTCAACACTTACACGATGATGCCAATGCAATTAAGATTGCCGGTTGTTTGACATTGTTACAGGTATTGATAATTTTTTTTTATAAAACATACACATAAAATTCAATCATTAGCATGCTAATATTGAATGGTTCTTTTATCCTGCTTTGGTCTTAGGAAAGACTACACGTGGGGTGACCTGATTTTGGCTTACCAGCAACACCTCCAATCGCTCAAAACTTACACGATGATGCCGATGCAGTTGATGCAGTTCACGAGCTTGAGGCTGAGGCTAAACCGGCTAATCCATTAGGGTTTTGGTGGAGAGTACTATTAGGTGTGCTTCATGTTAGCTTTTATTATTGCAAAATATCACATATTTCATGCTTTTGATGCTAACTTAGCACCCTTCTTACTCTTTTTCATGCCTAACTCCCTCTCTTTGTGTATTTTGTAGAAATGGAGAAAACAAGACAAAAACCAAGCAATTTGGGCAAGAATTGAAAGAGTCATACAAAAAGGAAGCCATGGTCACGACCACATTTGTTCATGATGTCGACCACAGATTAAAACAAGAAGAAAACCGTTGTAGCCAAGACGTAGTGTGGTTGCAACCATGGAACACTGTCATCAACTATTTGTAGTCTGGTCAAGACCATAGCCTTCTTCAACAGCCGCTGTGTTTTACATATTGTAGTGTGATATCGACCATAGGGTATTTATGGTCGTGACCACGTGATGATTGCGACCTAAAAACTTTCCATTTTTGGGCTTGTTTTGGCCCATTTTCAAATGTGTATTTAAGTGCCACTTTGACACTTTATTAGGGTTCAAACTTTGAGGGAGGAGGTTGATGCAAAATCAAGGCATGACTTCTAAGACTGCAGTTAAAGTTCCAAAAAGGCAAGATTTGAGAGCAGAAGGAATGAAGATCAAGAGTGCATTCAATATGCTAATTCAAGTTAGAAGAATGCAGCCTGTTTGGTAGGTTTCTAGATCCAAGGTGTATGTACTTCAAGTTATTTACTTTCCTTTTAGTTTATTTATTTTTATTCCTTAGTATATTTGTATTTAGATTTGTTACCTTTTCTTGTTTTAGGTGTGATATAGGTTAAAGATTACAATAGATATTTTGTTTCTATTTTGTAGCCTATATAAAGATATGTTTATAATGTAATTATATAGAAGATTACAGAATAATAAAAATTGAGAGTTTATCTTTCTCTTTGGTTATCTCAAGAACTTTTGAACTTATTGGATTTTTCCTTGGCGTTCATCCCTATGAGCTTATCCAATCAACCTTTATAATTGATTGTGGCATCTTCATTATTAGACTTATCAATCGGATCTTAAATGCATGGTGTGGCGTCCTCATATACCAAGGTTCTTGCTTCCTTATAAACGGGTGCGGTCATCCATCAAGCAGATACTAGGGCGGTTCTTCGAGCTAATTTGATCCGCAGGTCTCCTCACAAGTTGACGGGGTTTGTATCATATGGTATCAGAGCAAAAGGTTCTATTTTCTGGTTTGCCTATCTTTTATTATTTTTTTCTTTGTCCGAACCATCTTAGTCACCACTTTCCTCCATTCCTTTTAGATTCCGTTCAACCCCAATTTCATTCATAATCTATTATCTACTCCTTCCCAAGTCCGATTTTTCTCCATTCTTGATCGGATATAATTTTTTGTTTGTTTCTTTTTTAGTGAGCCGAGTCATCTAGAAGTAAAAAAATTAGGTCCATCTCAACAAAAAAAAAAAAGTTCATAGGTTGCATATCTTTAAAAGTTTTATTTTAAAAAAAAAAAATCAAATTTTGAAAAATAAATAAAAATTTAAAGAATCCATTTGAGGTCGATGAAAGATTTGAGAATGAATCTTTTTTCTCTAGAGGAGAAAGAATGATGCAAAATCAAGACATGACTTCTAAGACTACAATTAAAGTTCCAAAAAACCCAAGATTTGAGAGCGAAGGAATGAAGATCAGGGTGCATTCAATACGCTAGTCAAGTTCTAGAAGAATCCTTGCATTATTTGGAAGGTTTCTAGATCAGGTGTATGGCTTGCTTGCTAAGTTATTTACTTTCCTTTTAGTTTATTTATTTTTTATTTATTTCCTTAGTTTATTTGTATTTAGATTTGTTTCCTTTTCTTGTTTTAGGTGTGATATAGGTTAAAGATTACAGTAGATATTTTGTTTCTATTTTGTAGCCTATATAAAGATATGTTTATAATGTAATTATATAGAAGATGACAGATTAATAAAAATTGAGAGTTTATCTTTCTCTTTGGTTCTCTCAAGAACTTTTGAACTTATCGGATTTTTCTGTGGCGTTCATCTTATTGACTTATCAATCAACATTTCCATAGTTGATTGCGGCGTCTTCATTCCATAGACTTATCAATCGGATCTCCATCACTGATTGTGGCGTCCTCATATACCAAGGTTCTTGCTTTCTTATAAGCAGCAGATTGGCGGTCATCCATCAAGCGAATACTAGGCGGTTCTTCGGAGGCTAATTCGATCACGGATCTCCTCATGAGTTGGCAGAGTTCATATCATTTGGTATCGACAGGTTCTATTTTATGGTTTGCCTATACTTATTATTATTTTTTTTTTTTTTCTTTGTCAGAGACCATCTTAGTCACCACTTTCCTCCATTCCTTTTAGATTTCGTTCAACCCCAATTTCATCCATAATCTATTATCTACTCCTTCCCAAGTCCGATTTTTCTCCATTCTTGATCGGATATAATTTTTAGTTTGTTTCTTTTTTACTGAACCGTCCATCCGTAAAAAAAAAGTCGTCCATCTCAAAAAAAAAAAAAAAAAAAGTTCTCGTCAATTTGCTTATCTTTTAAAGTTTTATTTAAAAAAAAAATCAAATTTTGAAAAAAAAAAAGAATGTAAAGGAATCCATTTGAAATTGATGATGAAGATTTGAGGAACAAATCTTTTCTTTAGGAAGAATGATGCAAAATCAGGCATGACTTCTAAAACATGATTAAAGTTCCAAAGCCCAAGATTTGAGAGCGAAGGAATGAAGATCGAGTGAATTCTAATATGCTAATTCAAGTTCTAAAGAATCTGGCCGTATTTGGAAGGTTTTTCTAGATCCAAATTGTATGGCTTGCTTGCTAAGTTATTTACTTTCCTTTTAGTTTATTTATTTTTTATTTATTTCCTTGGTTGTTTGTATTTAGATTTGTTTCCCTATTCTTGTTTTTAGGTGTGATGTAGGTTAAAGATTCTGAGTAGATATTTTGTTTCTATTTTGTAGCCTATATAAAGATATGTTTATAATGTAATTATATAGAAGATTACAAATTAATAAAAATTGAGAGTTTATCTTTCTCTTTGGTTCTCTCAAGAACTTTTGAACTTATCGGATTTTTCTGTGGCGTTCATCCTATCGACTTATCAATCAACATTTCCATAGTTGATTCTTGGCGTCTTTCATTCGTGGAAACACATCGATCGGATCGCCATGCTGATTGTAAGGCGTCCTCAGCCCATACCAGGTTCTTGCTTCCTTATAAGCAGCGTTCGCTGATCATCCATCCAAACCCCGAATACTATGGCGGTTCTTAGAGCTAATTCGATCCGCGGGTCTCCTCTAGGATTGGCGGGGTTTGTATCATTTGGTATCGAGCAACGAGGTTATGTTTTATGGTTTTGCTATCTTTGTTATTATTTTTTTCTTTGTCAGGAACCATCTTAGTCACCACTGCTCCATTCCTTTTTAGATTCGTTCAACCCTGATTTCATTCATATCTGATATCTACTCCTTCCCAAGTCCGATTTTTCTCTATTCTTGATCGGATATAATTTTTAGTTTGTTTCTTTTTTATTGAACCGTCCATCCGAAGTAAAAAAAAAGTCGTCCATCTCAACAAAAAAAAAAAAAAAAGTTCTCGTCAATTTGCTTATCTTTTAAAATTTTATTTAAAAAAAAAATAAATTTTGAAAAAAAAAAAAAAAAGAATTTAAAGGAATTCATTTGAGGTCAATGAAGATTTTAGGACAAATCTTTTTTCTCTAGAGGAGAAGAATGATGCAAAATTAAGGCATGACTTCTAAGGCGCAGTTAAAGTTCAGGCAAGATTTGAGAGCGAGGAAAGATAGAATCAAGAGTGCATTCAATATGCTAATTCAAGTTCTAGAAGAATCTGCCGTGTTGGAAGGTTTCTAGATCAAATTGTATGGCTTGCTTGCTAAGTTATTTGCTTTCTTTTAGTTTATTTATTTTATTTATTTGTAGTTTATTTGTATTTAGATTTGTTTATTTTTTCTTGTTTTAGGTGTGATATAGGTTAAAGATTACAGTAGATATTTTGTTTCTAATTTGTAGCCTATATAAAGATATGTTTATAATGTAATTATATAGAAGATTACAAATTAATAAAAATTGAGAGTTTATCTTTCTCTTTGGTTCTCTCAAGAACTTTTGAACTTATCGGATTTTTCCGTGGTGTTCATCCTATCGACTTATCAATCAACATTTTAATAGTTGATTACGCGTGCCGTGTGAAGCTTATCGATCGGATCTCAATCGCGATTGTGGGCGTCATCATATACCAAGGTTCTTGCTTCGCTTATAAGCAGGTCGCGGTCATCCATCCAAAACCGAATACTGAGGCGGAGTTCTTCGATCCTAGTGATCACGGATCCCTCACGAGTTGGCGGGGGTTCGTATCATTTGGTATATCGAACGCGGGTTCTATTTATGGTTTGCCTATCTTTTATTATTATTATTTTTTTCTTTGTCCGAACCATCTTAGTCACCACTTTCCTCCATTCCTTTTAGATTCCGTTCAACCCCAATTTCATTCATAATCTATTATCTACTCCTTCCCAAGTCCGATTTTTCTCCATTCTTGATCGGATATAATTTTTAGTTTGTTTCTTTTTTACTGAACCGTCCATCCGAACTAAAAAAAAAAAGTTCTCGTCAATTTGCTTATCTTTTAAAGTTTTATTTTTAAAAGCAATCAAATTTTGAAAAAAAATTTTTTAAAGGAATCCTTTTGAGCTTTTAACCGAGTCATGTGGAGACTTTATGACTTTCTTTAATTATTATTTTATTATTTATATCCATCTTGTTTATGGCCAGATTCATTTTTCAATAATAAAAATTTGGATCCTTAACTATATATAAAATTTATTAATCCAATACATGAGGGATCCTAGAGTTTTATTTATTTAATTCAAATATCTTTGGAAAGATCTGTTGGGGTTCCACCTATAAATAGGTGCCCCCTCCATCCTTCATATCACACTCACCTTGAGTTCTCTCAAGCTCTCAAGTTCTCAAAGCTCTCTCTCACTCTCTCAAGTGCTTTAAGGACTCTCTATCTCTATTGCTCAACTTCCATACTAAGCATAAATTTCTTGGAGGAATTGTGACGCCCCATTTCCCTGGGTTCCGTTGACAACCCGTCAACCTGTGGAATACTCGTGAATGTCGGGTAACCCTACACCACTCACGAATCGGGAGCGGGAGTCTCCTTTGTGCGGGAGCTCTGCAGGTACAAAACATGTCTGACAATTAACAATGACCACACTGAGTCCAAATACAATTAAAATGAGTAAAAATGGCCACTTTGACCCATACATCACTACTCATTAAAATTACACCAATTATATACCAATAGTTCAAGAGTTGATACATCATTCTTAATACAACATATATTAAAATTAAGAATTTAATACATGTTTTACATAATCCATGTCAAAGTCACATGTCGGCTTTCTTCTCAAAACGGCCTCTAATGAGTGTCGCCTTCTCGATCGCTCCTGCACGAAATAATAATATTTATAAACGGGGTGAAGCGTGCCGTAGTGGAATTACCCTACTTGAGTTACTCTGAGCCTAAGTGCACATGTCATGGAAAACAATCACACTCGAGCAAATACATGATCTTACTTGAATGTCTACATGCCCCAGACCCATGTCTCGAGTCCTCAGAGCTCCACTCACACATCTGGCAATCTGAGTAAAATTACGAGTTTCAAAACAAAAGCTTTTTGTTCTCGAAAACACACTCTTGGTTCCGGTAAAATTTATTAGACAACCCTCAGGCGAATACGTTTGGATAACCCTCAAGGGAAACAATTATGGGCCCCTCGACATGAATTGTTGGACAATCTCAAACATAATTCTTGAAAAATCTTAGTCGAATTCACTTTCACAAACATTTTCCTTTTTATTTTCTTTCATGTCATGCACTCCTCTCCTAATATTCTAGGGTGCCCGGTGCGTATGGAATGCGATATCTTATTCAACAACTCATGCTAATATATAAAACATGTATATACTAACATAATTAACTCACATAAATCATGTTATTCAATTTGCAACCAATAACACCAAAATTAGCTCACATGGGCTAATTAATTAATCAAGTAATTCATTTTGAATCACACAAAACACACAAAAATCACACCACAATACACGTGAACAGTGAAACCCTAGGGTCGGCACTGTTCACGGCCACACTAGGGATCTTCTCACTCGATTCAAGTATTTTGAGACCGAAAACACGGCCAATTCAAGCCTCAGAATATCCCTAACCATTCAGATGGCTCTTAGCCAAATAATAACACAAGTAGGAGAAGACCCCTACCTCTTGGAGTTGTCAGAACTCCACAAAATTGGTGTTGGAACTCCACAAAATCGGTGTCCACGCGTAGCTCTCACCGCGTAGAACAGCTTTACTTCTTGGAATCACAACTCACTGCCGATTTTGTGTTCTTTTTGAGAAGAAAACTATTTGCTCTTTTGTCTTATACTCATTTAAACTTTTCCATAATTTCATCCTTGTCCCCTTTAAATGACTTTTGACACATGGCTTAATCTAAGTCATTCATCTCCATCCTCTCACTAATCATGCAACATGTGTCACATGGGTACATGTAGTAGGTGACTTTTTTCACATCACATGTCTCTCCTGGCCGTTTCACGACACGAGCACGGTGTCTCGGCATTGAAATTTAATTTGTTCGAGTCGAAGGCGAAATTCTACGTGGTAAATTTAGATTTCAGACGATTACATGATGAAATCCGTTTAGATCATCCGAATCACAGAAAAATTTGGGTTTTGACGATACAGTTTTACCGCACTGAGAAAATTTGAATTTTCTTGGGTTTTACAGGAATATTTTGATATTCGAGTTGTACTGCATCTTACCAAGGGAGTGTAGTCGAGGTGAGATCTGCCTATTGAATTTTGGAGGTAGAGCACTGGTATACTACACTAAGGTTATAAATCAGAGGAGAGCGAATCTATTTAAGGCCAATGTTATTGCACGCCTCAACTATCTAATCATATCTCTTTCTCTATTGCTCAACTTCCATACTAAGCATAAGTTTCTTGGAGGAATATTTTGATATTCGAGTTGTACTGCATCTTACCAAAGAAGTGCAGTCGAGGTGAGATCTGCCTGTTGAATTTTGGAGGTAGAGCACCGGTTTCATACTACACTAAGGTTATAAATCAGAAGAGGGTGAATCTATTTAAGGACAATGTTATTGCACTCCTCAACTATCTAATCATATCTCTTTCTCTATTGCTCAACTTCCATACTAAGCATAAATTTCTTGGAGGAATATTTTAATATTCGGGTTATACTGCATCTTACCAAGGGAGTGCAATCGAGGTGAGATCTACCTATTGAATTTTGGAGGTAGAGCGCTGATTTCATACTACACTAAGGTTATACATCAAAGGAGGGCAAATCTATTTAAGAGCATCTCCAACCCACTTTCTATTTCTTCTCTTTTAGCCACTTTAGTTAGTGAACACAAAAAAATTCTCTCCGTACAACTCTCTATTCCTCTCTCTATTTCCTGGATTAACGAAATGGGCTACGCTAAATGTGGTGAGCCATTTGAGCTCTCTAAATTCTCTCTCTACCTTTTTTTCTCTCTATCTCTCTCTATATATATGTTTTACTTTTTTAAATTATTGGAAGTTAGTGAAAGTGGGTGTAAAATAGAGGAGTTGGAGTGAATTTTAAAAAGTTGCTAGCTAAAATAGTGAATTTAATATTTAAATATATTTTGAGTAGCTAATTTGTTGAGTGTGGTTGTAGATGCTCTAAGGACAATGTTATTGCACGCCTCAGCTATCTAATCATATAAGTTCATGTTACCTCAATTGTTCCTTGTTTGTTTGTTTTTGACTAAGTCAGATTTTCCAATCCCTTACTTAAAGACATTCTAATAGTGGTATCAGAACCTAAGGCAATAGGTGAAAACTTGTTAGTACATGTCTAAGAAATGCTTGTCAATAAGGCGATATGAGCTTAAGGCAAGTGGGGTAAAACAGACCATTAAGACCCCTCTACTTACCTATGGACTTTCTTGGTATACTTAACACATATCTCACTATTGTCCTAGTTTTTGTTCACCCAAAAGACCAAATTAGAACCAACATATAATTTCCTCTTAACCTTATAAGCACGTTCAACAGCCATGGGAGACTCCTTTTGAGAAAAATTATAATATTTGACCTTGGATTCATCCTTGAATCCAAATTATATATTTGTTCTACTTGTTGTCTTTATGTCTGATAATTTTCAAATAATCTACATGTATATTATTCTACCTTTGATAATTGTCTTTATAGAACATATTGCAAACAAACCTGAAGGGATTGTTTGGTTCAGGTTTGTTTGGTTCTTGTTTTCAAAAACTTTTCTTGAGAACAATTTTTGAAAATACAAAACACCACTTTGATGTTTTCTAAATTTATTCTTTATTCTTTGAATTGAGTGTTTGTTGTATTTTGTATGTTTTTTCGAAACAAAACAAAAAAATATATCAATTATGTTTTACTTGTTTTTTCATAACAAAAATAGTTTTCAAAAACTGTAACCAAAAGTCTCAAAATTTTCCTTTTCTTATCCTTTTTCTCTTCATTACTTTAGCTATTGATTCTTTATTGTTATTTTTTTCCACGATAAAATTGGTAGCCAAAAAGTATGCTAATGTTGTTTTTGTCACTAAACTTGTAACATTTGAATAAAGTTATTAATAATAAATCTACCATACATTTCACTAACTTGTCTCGCATTGACAAATTCTAAAATGCTCCATAAATATGCATTTATTTATCTCTTCCTATTCAATGAAATACTTTTATAGCATCAATGACAAGCATTAACCCAATGATAGCCAATGGACCACTCGAGATCCGAGTTAACACGGGACACTCTAGACCCGAGTTAACACCAAGGTCATATGAAATTAATCAAGGTACACATAAATTTGTCTGAATATCCACTGTTATAAAAAAATCAATGACAAGCATTCATTATTTAGATTTACTTTAGCACGCCATAAATACAAAAATTACTATGAAAAAGTATTATTTACTATAATCTATATTCAAAGTCTAGTTTTATAATTCAGTTTGTAAATTTATGCTAAAAGTGTAATTTAAAATACGGATTGAAATAGATTTGAATAAATAAACAAATCAAAGAATAAGCCTAAGAATGAAAAATGATATTTTGAGTAAATATTTCAACTCAATATTTCTTTTTTTTAAAGTATAAAATAATTTTATTAATTATTGTGATAATTCGATAGAAATATATAGTAAGTCGCTAAAGCTTTTAGAGGATTACCGTATCAGTTAATAAGCATAATGAATGAGAACTGGCTTTACATATTTGATAATTACATGATGGTATAATGCAGGCTACAGTTCGATAACATGTGGCGACCGTGATTTAACTTAGTATCTGCATGCAATAAAATCTATTTTTGTAAATTGTTGAATCGTATTGCATTAAATAAAAATTTGTGATATGGGTTAAAAGCGATGGGTCATTAGCTAGCTTCGATTTGTTGGAGGGTTGGGCTATAAAATTTAAGGCCCAAATAAAAAGCGAAATGCGCTGTTTGGCCGTGACCCGTGGGTTTATTCGAGTTGGCGCGATTAAGCGATTTGTCACGAAATCTTTATTTAATTTTTTTCAAGTAACTAACTTAGTTATTGAGATTTTCAAGGATTAATTTATAATATTCGATATTTTGAGCTTTTAATATGGAGTCAAATCTCTGTTTTTGTAGCATAGGGGTTTTTAAAATAATAATAATTATTATTATAATACATTATTAATATATTAAACTTTGTTTTTTTAATTATTTTATTTTCCAATTTTAAATGTAACTTCTTAATATAATTTAATATTTAAAAAATCTTTTATGAAAATTAATCATATTTTAAATATTTATAATTTAATTTTTTTGTATTTATCTTTTAAATTTTATTTAATGATATACGTTTTTTGGATAAAAACAAAGTTGTAATAGCTTATAAATTAAATTAAATTTAATAACTAAATTATCAGTATATTTTAAATAATTTTATATGCTTAATAACAAATGATTATTATTTTAAAAATAAATAACAAAATCTATATGCTTATTTTTTTTTCATAATATGATTAGATCTTCAAGGAAGATGAATTTTCAAAATATTTCATTATTATACTATTAACATGCATTTCTGGATAAAAAAAAATCAAATTTTATTCCAAATATAAAAAAAATAAATTACATTGTTAACATTCTAAAAAATTAATTAATAAATAATGGCAACTCAATCAACATTGTGTTATTATTGAATATAACGAGGATAAGGATAAAGATTAGAGATATATGATATTTTAAAGTTTTTTTTTTTAGATATGTTATTAAGTTGTTATTTTATTTGTTTGATACTATTTAGTTAATTGGTTTGGTATTTTGGATATAACAGTGTTTCATCATTATTTATTTATTTTTAGTATGTTAAATATTATTATATTGTTTAGACTCAATTATTTTTTATATTAATTATTATTATATATTTATATATTATTTATTTTTATTTGAATAATAATATTATTTGTAAAATGAATTTTTTTAGCATTTTTAAGGTTTTAGTCCATTTTAACACAGACGGAAATGGGTTAGGTTGGATTGATCGGTAGCACAAAATAGAAATTGACCGGATTAGGTTAAGCTAGGTTTTGGCCCATGTGAGAAATTAGTTGGTGACACCGCATCCGCTTTTCTGGCGTAAGAAAAAGGTCATGACAAACCGAGTAAAATGGTCATTCATGCCCCAGAGACACAAACTATATCTTCGCAGATGATGATAAAAACACATCGCATAAGATGTCGACAAAAAGAGGAAAAAACACAAATTGATAATCCAGATTTTTGTAAAATGACTATTTTATTGAAAAAGAAATATGATAGAAAAAAATATAAAAGGTGATTGTAGGTCAACAATAATAAAAAAATTACCTATCTTTCCTTAAATAAAATGGCTAGAAAGAACAAGATATGCAACTCAATATTTCTACAAGCATTATACTTGATTTTGAAATACTATGAAATTCCTTTAAGTCGTCATTCAAGTGATAAAAGAGGTGAGATGTGGTTAGGAAAGGTATCAACTCAGTACATATAAAAACATAGTACTACATAAACAATATGCAAAATGAATAAAGGTAAAGAAATACTTTAAAACTCAAATAATAATAATTTTTGCTTCACTAGAAACAACATTGTTTCATAATTTAAAAAATAATTTATTTGTAATTCATATAGAATTTTTTTTAATAAGCCTGAAATTGAATTTGATTTCATATTATTATGACTTAAATTTGTAATTTTTTTATAGATTTTTTTATTGCTTTCAAAATATACAAATTCTTTCATTCAAATAAGCTTTTTGTCTTGTGTTTTAAGAAAAAAAAAATTTAACCATCTTGCCAAATACTCTTATTTTTAAAAATAATTACAAAAAAAAAAAAAAAACAGTTTTTGGTTCTCTATTTTAAAAATAAATTTGAAAAAACAAGTTTTAAAAATCATCATTAAATAAACCCCATTTTTAAGTATTTATTTTAAAATGATTATAAATGATTTTTTTAATCCGTTTAAGAATGTTTTTAAACATTTTATTTTTTTCAAGAAATGTTTTATAGATAAGAAATGGTTTTTTTTTAGGGAAGATAACTTGTTTTTTAAGTCTTGAAATGACTATAATCATTGAAGCGATTCTGGTCAAAGAAGTAATTATGTTGAAATGACTATAATCGTTAAACAAAACCCCATATTTAAAGTATTTATATAAAAATCATTTCAAATGATTTTTTTTTATCTTTTAAAGAATGTTTTTAAAATTTTTATTTTTTCAAGAAAATTTTTAAATATAAGATATGTATTTTTTTAGAGAAGATAACTTGTTTTTAAGTCATAATTATGTTGAAATGACGATAATATGGTCAAAGAAGTCGATAAGATTTGTTAAGATTCCAGAGATATAGATTTTAAAAGCCAAATTCAAAAGTTAGTTGTAAAACTAACTCTTATAAAAGTGAAAATATATATGAGAAATACTTTTAAAATATGAAAATAAATTTTCTTTCGTTTTTTTTCTCATCCTCACATTCTAATTAAATCTCTAAAAGTATTTTTATTCAAAATGGTATGTTTTTATACTTTTTTTGGATTTTAATCTTGTATTTTTATTCAAAATTGTGTGTTTATATATATATATATATATATATATATATATATATATATATATATATATATATATATATATATATATATATACCATATATATTAATCTTTTAAACAGTTATTTCAAGATTTTAGATAGCCTTTTTATCCGATTTTAGATTCCCGAATAACATCCGATTTTTCTGATCTTGGATTTGGAGATTCATATTCTCAAACTCTAAGTACTCTCAGACTCGAAACAATTATACTTTTTTTAAGAATTTTTTTTTTTTACATCTATTCACTTCATATATTAAATTTTAGTACCCTATTTTAGATTCGATTTTGGTTCTCTTAGTACGTGGAAGCCACTACTTTATTACCACTTCTCAGCTTTTTAAGAAGGAATTGATCTATAAGGATTTGACAATTCTTACAATCACTTAAATGGGGTCTTAATTATATCTTAATTTAATGATCAATTAAATAATCAAGACTTGAATGTTGTTCAATGTATAAATTAGAGAGCATTAGAAGCATCTTTTTAAGTAAAGAAATGTTTTCATCTTTGAAAAAGTTCTAGATATCATTTCTAAAATTGCTTATAAAAAAAATCAAGTACTCGATGAAAATTAAATATTCTCTTACCAATAATTTTCTTCAGGTGAGACGTTTTTTTTTACATATATTCATTATTTCATTTTGTATATTACGATTGTTTTACTAACTGTTCTTTAAAAAAAATGTCTGTGTTTCCGATGTCAAAATAGTTGAAAAACGATTTTATGAGGGTGGGAAAAACATTTTTTCTGTTTTTAGCAACAGAATGGTGTTTTCAGAAATAATTGGCTTTCCTTGAGTCATCGTCGCCCCTCTAGTCTCTACTCCACAACTATGCGGTGGCGGCCTCCGGTGACGGCGAGGGCCGGGGGACTCGGTGTCGCCGCCGTATCCTACGTGGCTGTTGATTACCTCCGGTACCTTTCTCCGGCATGGCACTCCTGGCTAATGCCTGCTCTCTGGTCGGTGCTAGCTCTAGTAGCCGTCGCTCGCGCCCCTTTCTACAGGCACTGGGCCGTTGAGTTCCGTTCTGTATTTCCATTTGTTGCTTCGATGATCTTCATGCTCTCCACCTTTCTCTTCGAAGCTCTCTCTGTTCGCTCAGTGAGCGCCGTTCTCGGTCTCGATTGGCACAGGTAATTGGATTGTTTTTGTTGTATTTTCTGTTGGTTGGGGAGCTTGGGAGCTTTAGGAGTAAACCGTTTCCTTCTAGATGGAATTGCGACAACATGGGCGTTCTACTTAGCAAGAATTGATGCAGTAGGATAATGGCTAGGAGGATTTGAAAGGCATATGGTTTTTCGGTTGGAAAATGGGGGGATCCTGATGGTGAATCAATTGAAATTTGAAGTGTACTGCCTTTTCCGTTCTCATTTTTGCTTAATCTTACTTTGTCGTGTTTGATTTCCGTTGCTTTTGCTTTACTTTCTTTGGGTATGGATTTCTATTGGTCTTCATTTTGCAGCATTTTTTGAAAATCGTGAAGGGTTTTGGATTGATTTCTTAATTGTTGACTAATGTGTGTTATTCTGTGGGTTTAGCTGTTTTCTCTCTGCTTGTGAGATTTATTTGATCAGTTAAATTTGGAAAGTGGCTGGGACTTTAAAATGTTCTTTGATCCATTTGTGGATCAACTGTAACACAATTAATTTGGAAAGTAGTTGCAATTAATTTATAGTTTGTATACATCCAGCTTCTTATTTATCGAAAAATATTAATTATAACTCATAGCAGATTTAGGGTTTCATCCTTAGCGATGAAGTTGACTTCAAAATTTTCTTTAATCCAAATGTTGATTAAATTAAAAGGGGTTTAGCTTTAGTGTTAATTAATTAAAAGTGTTGGTTAATAATTTCCCAAAGAAAAGTCGCTCCCATCAAATAGGCAAGAACCATTCCAAATTAGTCTAGACTCCTGGGACTTACCAAAAAAAAAACCGTCTGAATTTTAGGGTAGTCCAGCACATCAAGGTTGATTGTTTGACCCTTCTATTTGTAGTTAGTGAACCAAATGCCTGATAGTAAGCTTGCAGAACAGTTTAATGAACTCTGTGCTTGACACTTTCGCGATATGCATTTGGTATGTACTATGATTAGTTCCAGTTAAAATAGAGTATTTGATTGAATTTTATTTGCTTTATTTTGGCTGGAAAATGTGTGCAAGTGATTTTATAGCTTATTTGAACCATCCATATGCATGCCTGTTGCATCCTTGATTGGCCTAGGAGATATGGCCGATATGAAGTGTTTGAAGTAGGTGAACTAATCAACCATGTTTGCGGTGTATGCCTTCTTGAGTGAAATGTAATCTTGCTGGATACCTTCTAGATTCTTCGAGTGCAATATTTGGAATGTTTTACTTAGAAGAGATAAAAATCCCCATCTATTTTTATTCTAATTCGACACTGTAACTCATATATGTGCATTTTTTTGCCGATGTTCTTTATCAATTAGTCAGGGGATCCAGTATGGTTTAATCGGCGTTTAGAAAAAGAAATTCATAGTTAAATATTGGATTGTAGGCCTATGGCTCATTTCCCAGTATCTGTGTATATGAACCTCAACTGAACCTTGACTAATAGTTGTTTTTTGGGGATTTTGACTTCAATGATTTATTTTGATTTGGATCCCGGCTAGGAACACTAGAAAATAATTTGCAGAAATGAAATTCTGATAGTGTTGAGGTTGACTTGAAGAGAGATTTTACTAAATTAAAAAAAAATCATTGATTTGTAGATTTTCCATGCATAATCTTCTTCTTGATCAGACATATCCGTCAAATATAGGGGGCTTCATGGTGTAATAAGAATCTTAATAGCTGCTGACTGTAACATTAGCAATTTAAGAAAGTGTGTTTGTGGAGTGAGTATCAATAAAAAGCTAAAGAAAAAGCCAAATTACATCTGAGAAAAAAATGTAGTAATTTAGGACAAATAGAGTAAATGAGAGTAGGTTTTTTTGTACAAGACCAACCACATTCCGTAAAATTATGGGATGTCTGTAAAGTTTACCTGGTAAGAGGTCAAAAGATTACCTATCAGGAAAAAAATAATAAAAATATTGGAATCTTACTTTGCTGTAGGAGTTCTGACTGTACATGAATTGGAGTCATTGACCTTTGTTGGTGATATCAATTCTAAATGGATGGACAGGAATGGTGGAATATTTTATGAATTTCTGGATTTCTTATTTTCAAATATATTTTCAGTTATTAGAACTGCAAGACTAGTTGTGATTTCTTGTAGCTAGACATATAGACTGCCCTGAGCCGCTGTAAGGCATCTTCTTAGAATGGCAATTTAATTCTTATTGGCAACAACACTTGTCATGATTTGCCACCACAGTTGTGTATGTCTAAGTAGTCTTGTTACAAAAAGGTATGTAATCGCTGAGGAGAGTGAGGGTGGGTGGGGTCCTTTCTGAACTTTTTACCCAAATTTAAGTACAAACCATGCATGATGTAAATGATAAAAGTAAAATACTGAAATTAAAGAGAATTAAGAAGAGTGATTACTAATATAATCATAGATAATTGTGTTTCATTAATTACAAATAACCTATTTATATACAAGACAATCCCTAAACCAAATAGGAAAGAATATGAAGTTTCCTAACTCTACATGTTTCCTTTTCCCAACTAGTTTCTAATTCTATAATACTATAACTCTCTCGGGTTGGAGCGTAGATATTGATCGTGTCCGACTTATTTAGATAACCCGACTCGATCCTCGGCAAGGTTTTATGAAAATATCTCTTAATTGTTCTCCAGTCTTTACATATCCTATAGAGATCAACCCCAACTAGATCTTCTCACGGACAAAATGACAATCTATCTCAAAATGTTGGTTCGTTCATGAAATACTGAGTTAGATGCTATATGCATGGCAGTTTGGTTATCACACCAAAGTTTCGCTGGTAATGAAGTTTTGATGCTTACCCAGGTAATAATTGACGTATTCGCGTGATCTAGCATCTTGTTTCTTGCGTATCTGTATATTATTTGCGCACTAGACCATGAGACAACACTTTGCACCTTCTTATTGTGAGAAATTTAGATTTAAATAAAAGAGCGCGATATCCTAAAATGATCTCTATCTTCCTTAGATCACCCTTGATTGCTTGAAGAAAAGCACTCAATTCTTGTATGTTCATGCTTCTTATACAATATTTCACGTCTAGGCTTCTTCGAATAGCATAGGATATGTCTGATTCAATCTGATGACTAGTGTGGGAAAAATGACATATCTTGACTTCCAACACTTATTGAATAAGAAAATCTGAGCAAGTTACTATAAGATAATTCAATTTCCCAACCAGTATTCTGTATCTCTCAGGGTCTTCAAATAGTTCTCCTTAATGAAGTACACATTAGGAGCCATAGGAGTACTATATGGTTTAACACTCAATTTCCCTGTCTCAAATAACAGATCGAGCACATATTTCCGTTGAGATAACATAATTCCACCTATTACTTTTCGCGAAACGGCGCTTTAAGAAATACTTCAACATTCCTAAATCCTTTGTGTGGCCGGCTATGAAGAAAGGATTTAGAGATAATATACCTTTGGGTAAACTAAGTGGTGAGTAGCTGATATCATCCGCGCCTGCAATGCTAGTAGAATAATACTAGAACTAGAATTCTTATAGAAGACGGAGTGGTCCTTCTTAATGTCGAATGTCTCTACTGCCTGACTAAATTTGCCAAACCATAGGGACTTTGTTTCAAACCATAGAGAGATTTCCGAAGGCGACACACCTTCCCTATCTCCCCCTGAACAACAAACCTCGGAGGTTGCTCTATGTAAACATCTTCTTGAAGATCTCCATGTAGAAAGACATTCTTGATGTCAAGCTAATGCAAGTTCTAGTCATAAGAAGCAGCAAGAGAAATAAACCGACGAATAGATGTTAGCTTAGCTACAAGAGAAAAGGTGTCAAAGTAATCAACGTCATAAGTCCGAGCATAACCCTTAGCAACAAGACAGGCTTTTAATCTAGCAACAGACCCATCAAGATTAAACTTTACAACAAACACCCAACGACAACTAATAGCCTTCTTTCCAGTGGGTAAAGGCACTAAGTCTTATGTACCATTGTCATCTAAAGCCTGCATTTCATCCACCATAACACTACGCCAACCAGGGTGAGATAAAGCCTCATGGACAGTGCTAGGAAGAGAGATAAAATCAAGAGATGCAATAAAAAAACAAAGAGGAAGATGACAAATGGTTATAAGAAACAAACGAAGAGATTGGGTGAGCACACACTAACGTTTACCTTTACGAAAAGCAATCGAAAGATCATCATTCTGGATTGAATCTAATGACAAAGCGGCGATGTTGGACTAGAGACTGGAGGGTTCTGGCGTCAAGAATATACCTAAGTAATGAGAGATTTAATAGGAACGAGAGCTGGAGTAGGAGCCGGTGGAACAGGTGAGGAAATAGTGTACCCTAATAAATCATCACCCTCCCCCTAACTAGTAACAAGAGAAGAAAGGGAAAATGGGGTTGTCTCAAAAAATGTAACATCGGTGGACACCTATGCCCTATGCCCTTTTTGAACACGAGAATATCCCACAAAGATACACTTTAAGGACTTCGGATCAAGTTTAGAGACATGAGGACGAACATCTCGAACAAAGCATGTGCATCCAAATACCTTTAGATCAATAGGGAACAACAGATTATTTGAAAACAATTGGTGGTAAGGGGTAGCCTAATTTAGAATTGATGATGACATCCTATTAATCAAAGAACAGGCGATAGAGACTACATCAGCTCAAAAGTGTTTGGCATCTGGAACAAAAGAGACCGGGCAGCCTCATGAACATGTCTATTCTTTCTCTCAGCTATCCCATTCTGAGAAAGTGTATCAACACAAGAGGTCAAATGGAGAATATCATGTTGTTATATGAAGGATTGAAAAGGTTCTGACATATATTATTTGGTGTTATCACTCCTCAATGTTTGAACAGGAACATGAAATTGAGTTTGAATTTCAAAACAAAAGGCACCAAAATGAGAAAAAAGCTCATAATGACTTTTCATTAGATAAAAGTAGTGAGCGAGAGAGAAATCGTGAACCGTGTAATGAAATCACTTGAAACCCGTGGGAGGCAATTTGGAATGAGACCCCCGAACATATTAATGAACTAGCCGAAAGGGAGCGGAAGGCTGTTTATTGACTCCCCAGGACTCAGTACGCATGATGAAGAACGCATATTGACCGCGACTCCGCATTTCAGTAAGGGATAAAATGGCGAGGATGTAAACCTTTGACAAAGAGAGAGGAATGATGACCCGAGGCGTGATGGGGTAACAACTCCCGGGACGATCGAGACGGACTTTGATACCTCTGTTTCAAAGATGGCAGGAATCCCGGACTTGCGTGTCGCTATTAATAATGCTCTGTCGAAGATCAGATCAAATAATCGGGAAAGAATGAGATATTGCAATTAAGTGTACAGTGATGAGTTTGCCACGAAAATTAAATTAAAGAGAATTTGTGGTAAACTCAAATAGAGAATTAAGTGATTAGAGTTGGATGGATTGTCCCACGATCTAGAACCACCAGATATTGACCATCTGTGATGTAATAATGAGGTAGAAGGGTAAGGTGAAGCGTAGTAAATAAAGCTGGAATTACACGTCATGTGGTCGATTGCTCCAGTGATATTGACCCATATGGAGAAGAGATGAAAGAAAACATCGTTGGTTTTACCTAACTCGTACCAGTGTAATGATGAGTAGATACGAGACTTGGTGATTTTACGTGTGACAGGTGGGAAATCTTCGATTTTATTACGCGACTTTCTACAATTGCGGCGTATAATAAGTGTGGCAATAATATTTGCGATACTGGCTAGGTTTCTTGACAATCATAGAAGCATATCTAACTTCCAAGCGAGTCTTTGAAAATCCGAAAAATACCCGAAAAATAGGATCTTACAAGGAAAGATACCTTCACGAAAAACATCACGCTTGAATGGATTTTGGTTCCTGAACCTCAAGCACCATGAGAATGATGGATCTCCCGACAAAATAGAAGAATCGAAACCCCTACAAAACAGGCGATGGGAACACAAGAAAGCGGCATACGCGAGGCTTAGACCAGAAAAGTAGTTGGGGAGCTTTGTAGGCGACCCGGTGAAACCTGAAGGTAGAAATCCGGTGGCCGGAATGTGCTCCATGCCCCCTCACACGCCGGCGCGTGAGGGAGAGGGCTGAGAGAAGCAACCATGCGTGGCAGCGCGTGAGTGGTCTTTTGTCGAAGGTCTCACCGTTGGTGGGTAGATCTAGTGACAACAATCTAGGTGGGAGGGTCATTTGTCAAAGATGAGTCATCAGAAAATTTGTCGGAGTTTTGTTGCTGGCGATGGAGGTTTTTCTCGCAATTTTTCCCAAAAAATTTGCCCTATTTTGAACAAATTCAAGCCCTGGGCTCTGATCCCATGTAATCATAGATAATTGAAGGAAAAATTATGTGTTTCAATTGATCACAAATAACCTATTTATATACAAGACAATCCTCAAACCAAATAGGAAATAATATGAAGTTTCCTAACTCTACATGTTTCCTTTTCCCTACTCGTTTCCGATTCTACAATACTATAACAATTAACATTGTGATTTTATTGTGTTTCCATAAATCCCCTTGTAATCAAAGATGAATGAGAGAAAGTTCATGTTATTCATTGATCACAAATAACCTATTTATATTCAAGATAATCCCAAACCAAATAGAAAAGAATATGAAGTTTCCTAACTCTACCTATATACATATTTCTTTTTCCCAACTAGTTTCTAATTCTACAATACTATAATAGTCCTCCTCAATTTGGAGCATAGATGTTGATCATGCCCAACTTTTTACAAAGATAACTAACTCGATCCCCACTCAAAGGTTTTGTGAAAATATCTCCTAACAGTTCTCCAGTCCTTACATATCCTATAGAGATCAACCCCTACTGGATTTTCACGGAAAAAATAACAATCTATCTGAATATGTTTGGTCCATTCATGAAATATCGGGTTAGATGCTATATGCATGATAGCTTGGTTATCACACCAAAGCTTCGTTGGTACTAAAGTTTTGATGCTCACTTCCATCAATAACTGACGTATTCACATGATCTCGCATACAAACTGTGCCATGGCTTTATACTCTGACTCCTCACTAAACCACGAGACAACATTTTACTTCTTACTCTTCCATGAGATCGGATTTCCTCCAACAAAGACACAATATCCTAAGGTGGATCTCTTATCTTTCTTAGATCCTGCCCGGTCTGCATCTGAAAAGCACTCAATTCTGTTATGCCCATTCTTCTTATATAATATTCCACGTCTAGGAGCTTCTTTCAAGTAGCATAGAATGTGTTCTACATCTGTCCAATGACTGACTATGGGAGATTACATATACTGACTCAAAACACTTACTAAATATGCAATATCCGTGCTAGTTATTGTAAGATAATTTAATTTCCCAACCAATCTTCTGTATCTATCAAGGTCTTCGAATAGTTCTCTTTCCTTAGTAAAGTGCACATTAAGAGCTATAGGAGTACTACACGATTTGGCACCCAATTTCCTTGTCTCAAATAACAAATCAAGCACATATTTCCTTTGAGATAACAAAATTCCTTGCTTACTTCTCATGAATTCAACACCCAATAAATATTTCAATGTTCCTAAATCCTTTATGTGGAACTGACTGTGAAGAAAAGATTTAAGAGATGAGATACCTTTAGAGTCACTCTCAGTAATGACAATATCATCCACATACACTACCAATAGAATACCTCCAGAATTGGAATTCCTGTAAAAGACAGTAGTCTGACTTACTCTTTTCCATGCCAAATTTCTCAACCACTTGATTGAATTTACCAAACCAAGCACAAGGACTCTGTTTCAAGCCATACAGAGACTTCTAGAGACGACACACCTTCCCTATCTCCTTTGAGCAACAAACCCTGAAGGTTGCTCCATGTAAACTTCTTCTTAAGGATCTCCATAAAGAAATACATTCCTGATATCAAGTTGATGCAAGTCCCAATCGTGAGAAGCAGCAAGGGAGATAAACAAGCGGACATATGTCAACTTTCTACAGGAGAAATGTATCGGAGATAATCGGCTCAAAAAGTGCGAGCTTAACCCTTAGCAGTGAATGGGTTCCAATCTAGCAAAAAACCCATAAAGGTTAAACTTTATTGCAAACACCCAACAACAATCAATAGCCTTCTTTCTAGTAGGTAAAGGCACCAAGTCCCACGTACCATTGTCATATAAAGCCTACATTTCATCCACCATAGCACTACGCCAACCAAGGTGAGATAAAGCCTCATGGACAGTGTTAGGAAGAGATGTAGAATCTAGAAATGTAATAAAGGAACAAGAGGAAGACGATAAATGGTTATAGGAAACAAATGAAGAAATTGGATGAGCATACTTTTCAAAAAAAAAATTTGGTGGCCTTGTGGCATTTACCTTCACGGCTTGATTGGAAGATCGTCACTCTTGATTGAATCTAATGACGAAGCACGGTGTTGGGCCCAGGAACTTGAGAGTTTTGGCTCAGGAGTATACGAGTAATGAGAGTTTAACGAGGAGCGTTAGGTAGCAACTTGATAAGGAACAAAATAAACCAATAAATCATCATCCTCCTCGACATAGCAGTGAAGCGAAAGGAAATAGTCTCGAAGAATCTGACATCGATGAAGCATAGAAATGGCATTCGAAGAGTGGAATGATAACACGTAATACCCTTTTTTGAACACGAGCTATCCTAGAAATATACGCTTTAAGGACTTTCGATCAAGTTTAGAGACTTGAGGACAAACATCTCGAGCAATAGCGTGCGTCAAAATACCTTGAAACCGATAGGGAATAGCGGATTATTTAAAGGAAACAATTGGTGGTAAGGTAGTGATTAAGAGCCAGTGGGGAGCATCTATTAATAAAAACAAGTTGTGGGGCGTAGTCGATGCAAAAATGTTTAGGGGCATTCTTTTGGAACAAAATGACTCGGCCGATCTCGAAGATGTCTATTCTTTTTTTCTTAGCTACCCGTTCGAGAGGAGTATCAACTGCAAGAAGTGATTGATGGAGGATCCAGTGTTTTAGCATGAAGGCCCAAGATTTTGAACAAATCTTTCGCGACATTATTACTTTGAAAGAGAGAAAGAGAGAATACTTTCAATTTTATTATATTCGTGAAAAAAAAACTTACCTCTCACATTACATATTGGACTTATATATATCTGTAGCTCATGGGGCCATGATCTGATAAGGCAAATAAAAGGAAAAAGAGCTGTCTGATATCTAGCAGCTCATAGTGGAGCATATATGTTATATGCATAGAAGCTTATTATAGTATGTTAATTCTAGGTCCTACGAGAGATTTAGTAAAGATAATACGCTAGTTGATCATTTGAATTGACAAAACTAGTAGTCATACATCCTAATGATATTTCTCTCTGACCAAGTGGCGGTGACCCGATGCGTTTGGTCCTTTCATGGAAGACTGGATTGGATGCAATATTGAAAGTAGTCTGGTTATCACAGATGAGCTTCATCTGTTCATCCTTTCCAAATCTCAACTCTTGGAGAAGGTGTCTCAGCCATATGAGTTCACATGTTGCCAGGGCCATAGCTCGATGCTCGGCCGGTATTAGATCTAGCCACTACATGTTTGTTTTGCTGCTCTTTTTGGGATGTTAGGTTCTGTGAGTGGCTCACGGTACCACTGAAGTGGAACGTCTATGCGTATTGAGCCCGACCCCGATACGCATATGTGGAACTAATAAGCGGGTATGGTAGCCTCCCATTCTCGTCCTGACACACTTAGCTGGTGTCTTGATATATCGAAGAATGCAGTTCTGACATCCTGATGGCTATCATGGTGGCGCGGAATTGACTAACAACACTTACCAGAAAGGAAATTTATGGCCGAGTAATGGTGAGGTAGTTCAGTTTACCTACGAGTCGTCAATTTCTCCTAAGATCTCTTAAAGACTCCCCTTGTCCTGGTACAAGTTTGACATTAGGATCCATAGAGTGTCGGCCAGGTTCTGAGTTCTTTATATCGGTTTCTTCCCGAGATGTAAAGCATACTTAGTTGGGAGAGGACTATGCAGCTGGATTGAGCTATCTCGATTTATAAAGTACTTGAGTTTCCTAAGTCTTGTAGTTTGAAAGTGGTTGAAAAAATGTTGCTTTAGTTTACGAGATATTACCATCTTGATCCTTTACTTTACAGCCAATGACGATGTCATCCACATAAACAACCGGATAAATACTGCACTTAGAAAGTTATGATAAAAAAGCTGAATGGCTTTATTATCTTTACTTGACGTGCCAAATTCTTGAGACAATAGAACTTCGAAAGCAGCGAGCCATGCTGGGAGATTGTTTCAAGCCATGCTGAAAGCGGCGTAGCACCGCACACTAAACCGGACTCCCACTGAGCAACAAACGGAGTGGTTTGCTTCATATAAACTTCATCAGCAAGATCACCATGAAGGAAGGAGCATTTTAATATTTAAGCGAAAAGTGGCCGGGAGCACACTACTTGACCATGGAGAGAAGCAGGCGGACATAAGCAATCTTGGCAACGGGGGAGAAGGTGTCACCATAATCGAACCCATAAACTGAGTATATCCTTTGCTTAGCCGTAGTGTAAGAGCGTCGAGCACGACCATGGGATCAACCTTAACTATGTAAACCCAGCGGCTGACCAATTGAAACTTACCAAATGGCAAAACAACAAGATCCCAGTGGCTTCGGTTAGTGCGAAGCAACCATTTATCTACCATTGCCTATCGCGAGCCCGGATGGGAAAGTGCATCATTGGTGTTCTTAGGAAGAGAAACAGAGGAAATAGTAGAAACAAATGCAGAATAGGGTGAAGATAATCGATGGTAACTCAAAAAATTGTAAATAGGATGAGGATTTCTAGTAGAGCGATTACCTTTCTAAAAAGCAATGGGCAAGTTATTAGCAAGAGGCAGAGTCGGGGTAAAAGAGGCTGAAGGGATAGGAAGTGAGTCAGCAGGGGCCTCAGCAGAAGGGAGAGGAATAACGGCACGGTGACGGCGATGATAAACTTGAAGTGGACGAGAAGATACATCATCAAATATAGGCGGGGAAATGATGGGAAGGGGTAAGACTTCAGTAACAGGAAGAGACTCGGAGGAGGAGAAGAAGGGTGAATTCTCGAAGAAGGTGACATCAACAAAGAGAAAGTATCGATGAGTCTGAGGGGAATAACAACGATGACCCTTCTGAAGTCTGAGTAACTGAAGATGCGTTTAAGTGGCACTTGGCGGAAAGCTTGTCTTGTCTTGGAGTGAGAATGAACAAAGCAAGTACAACGAGACACGAGGAGGAAGGAAATAAAGTGGTTGAGTCGGGGAAAAAGAAGGGAATGCTATGAGGAATGCAGGCATGCTTAACACGGATGAGGGCATACGATTAATCAAATAACAAGCGGTAAACGTCCCAAAAAGCGAAAGGAACATGATAGCGGAGGAGGAGATGCGAGTGTCTCGATAAGATGGCGATTCTTACGTTCGGCTACCCCATTTGTTGAGGAGTATGAGCCGCAGAAGGCGATGAAGGATCGTAATTGGGGCGTAAATGAAATAAAGGGTGCAGAAAAATATTCCCTGGCATTATTACCACGTAACACTCGAATAGAAATATTGAACTGGGTTAGAATTTCAGCATAAAATTTCTGGAAAATAGAATATAACTCAGCACGATTTTTCATTAAAAATAACTAGAATGCAATCGAGAATAGTCATCAATGGTAATGAATACTAAAATCCTAAAGTAGGCGCGGTCACAGGGACCCCGAACATCGGTGTGGACAAATTCAAAGGAGATTTACACTTATTATTCAAACGGCTGGCGGAATGAGACCTGAGTATGTTTCCCAGTGACGGGACTCACCGCCTTGATGGCGACAAAGTAGAAAAACGAGGGACCATCTTCTAGAACTTAGAAAGACTAGGGTGGCCCAGACGATTATGGATGAGGAGTGGAGCATAAGTGGAAACGCAAACTGCAGGAGATGATTGCGAGGTGAGGTGATAGAGGCCTTGAGACTCACGTCCGATGTCAATCGTCTTCTCGATCTCTAGGTCTTGCAAGGTCCTGGAGTTATCGAGAAAAGAATGGAACAATTAAGAGTCTGAGTGATTTCTTGTGGAAATAAGATTAAAGGGACACTTTCCCGGGAGTATAAGGACGAGTGAGAGGTAGGGAAGGGAGAGGATGTGCCAAACCAATACCTTTAGCCACAGTTGAGAACCATTAGCTAGAGTAGCATTGGGCAAATGAGGGTAGTAGTAAGAGAAAAATCTTTATTATCGGATATGTGATCGGAGCTTACGAGTCTAGAATCCGAGGTCGAAGATGTATGAGTAAAGGCGGTGAGAGGCATTGCGATTAAGGCAGCGGATGCAATAGAAGGCGACTTGGGCAGCGATGGCGAAGATAGTCATCATACTCCTTTGTCGATGGGGAATACGAGATGTGGAGCTCGGTCTGAAATGGTGAGAATCGGAATGAGAGGCGGGCCACGTGGAGGTCATCCGTGCGACTAATAACAACGATCACGAGTGTGGCGAGCTTGTGCAATAGGTGCGTGAGGGCGTTGTCACTCTACTTGATTACTGCTTGTGTCCTCACAGGGTTGGTGAAACTAACACGAAGAATCTAAAGGCATCGAGGATAGTAAAGTGCATTGTGGAGGAGATCTGGGAGGCGAGCAAACATATCATCTAAGGATGGGACTGATGGACTCCCAAGAATCGATCTCGGGCCGGTCTCGAGATCAGACGGTGATATAGGAAGTAGGACCGTGAAGAACTTGTCAAGCGCTCGACATTGCAGTAGAGGCATCAGTGTCAAGAACTCCTCCTTAAGAGAGGCAATTTGGCCAATATAATTAGATAAATCCATGTCCTATTGTCGGATATTGACAATAGCAGAAGCCACCTTATAAAGGGGTTGGATATCATTCGTGTATAGAACTTTTGCCTGATTCCAAAACTTAGAACATGTTTTGTAAGCCCGAAGATGAAGTAAAATTTTGGATCGGCCATTGCCGTATCACCGACTACGTAGTTGTCGCGTCTATTTTAACCCGATGCACCTTGTCAACATTAGGTATAGCATCCTCCGGTGTAATAAGATGATCCTCATAACCTTATCCCATGAACCAGAGTTTCACAGACGCTGATCAGGAAAGATAATTCTCATTACCAATCAATTTTTCTGATGTGATAGTAGGAGATTCAGAGATAATAGAAGTAAAAATAGGATTTTTAGTTGCCATATCCACGTAACTAGAGATTGAATCACGTTTGGATTGAAGAGAGCCCTAATAGGAGGCCCGAATCACCAGGTACGTGGAACTTGAAATCACGGTGTGGGCGGAGATGAAGAAAAAGCAGGACCCAAACCGTGGAGAAGATGATTGGCCAGTGCGGCGGAGAAGCAAAATAGAGCAAAGGTGGATAAGGAGGAGCTCGGGGTTGGCCGCCGGATGGAGAAGCAAGGCGGGACGGGACGGGCACGGGTGCATGGAAGTCTGTCACGGAAAATGATCCACGCGCCCACCACCGCGAGCACCGCAGCACCGGCGCGTGGGCCAGCTGAGCTGCCGAAGAAGCGGCGTGGCGGCTCATGCGGGGAGCATTTCGGAGGGGTTGCCGCCGGCGTGTGAATCGGTCTCATGCACCTCGAGGAATCCCGGGTTTCAGGCGGGAAGAAGAGGCTGGCGGAAGTCGCCGCGGCGTGGGAAGTCCATTTGCGGAGGGTTAGGGAGGAGAATAAAGTGATCGGAATGAAACATGATCATCGAAAAAGTAAATTAAGTTTTCCCTTTGGCTCTGATACCACGTGAAGAGAGAAAAGAGAGAATCTCTAATTTTATTATATTCACGGAAAAAAAAAGACTTACCTCTACATTACATATTGGACTTATATATATACACACTCATGGGACCCACAATACAGTAAGACAATAAAGGAAAAGACTATACAATATCTAACAATCACTTCTCAATGTTTGAACAAAGACATGAAATTATGTTTGAATTTCAGCATAAAAAGTACTAAAATGAGAAAAAAGCTCAGAACAACTTTTCATTTGATAAAGTCAAGTGACACGAGAGGAGTAAATTTCACAAGGTAGAAATATTTAAACCCGGATTAAGAGGCATAATAGGGCGGGGGCCCCGAGCATGTAATGAACTAACTTTCGAAAGGAGCACTGAAAGCTTGTTTATTAAGCTACAGAATTTCAATGCGCGATGATCTTGGCGTATTGGCGTAGTACGTAGTGATGAGGATAGATGAAAGCGGGGATGGCTTCTTTAGCGGAGAGAGAGAAGGATAGGCGGGAACCTTGATGTGATTCGAATGGGGTAACAACTCCAGAACAAGCTTTAGGCTTTGGCAACTCTGGGTCAAGGTTGTAGAGACCCCCAGACTCGCGTCTTATACCAATAATCTACTTCATCGAAAGATCCTAAACCAAACAATAATCATGAAAGAATGAGATACTACAATTAAGTTGACGATTGAGTTTACTTACAATAATTAAATTAAACGAGAATTGTGGTAAACTCAAAACAGAAGTCAAAGTGATTAGAGTATGATGAATTGTCTATGACCCAAGGATACAAGATATTGACCCATTTGCAAGGGTAACAGTAGAGGTAGGAGGGTGTGGCTAAAACATAGTAAATAAACTGGAATTACTTGTCATGTGGTCTATGGCTCCAGTCAATGACTCATTTGGAGGAAGAGGAAATAAGGCATGTGTTAGGTTTACTTGACTCGACGAGTGTAGTGATAGAAGTAAATACATACTTAAGGGATTCCTGATAATGAACATACTGATATTTTCGATTTTTATTTTGCAACTTCCTATAATTCCGGTGTACATGCCTTGGATTATGACAACAATGACATACAACTCCTCCTGAGGGTTTCTTGTCGGTCATAGTAACCCTTGACGGCGTGATCTAACTCAAAACAAGTCCTTGAAGATCAAAGAGGAACTAGAACACCAGAAGGCTAAAAGTAACTGAAATGCCCGACTGGATAAAATCCTCAAAATACCAAATGGAGATAATCTCCAAAGTAGAAAAGCGCTAATTGAAGAACTGTCGATCCCAGGTGAGTACAAATCATATTTCGAAAAACCACAAATATGGAGCAAAGGAGTGCGGAGGGAGGGGTTGAGGCTCGAAGCAGTGAGATGAAGGAGGCATATGTAAAGAAAGCTCTGTTCGTGGAGGCAGGAGTGGGAAGCAGGTGGTACTCTTTCACTAAAGCTCCTTCTCATGAACTTTTTTGATGCACTTTATAGCTGCATAGATTTCAGGGAGCAGGGTGGTGTGGAGGAAACAGAGGCGGCACGAAGCGGAGTCCTCCACGTGTAGTCGCGTCTCTGACCAAATTCTTTGCGTGCCGATGGACTTTGCTCCAGCTCATCTTCGGGCCGGGATCTGGGACCGACCACGAATCTTCCGAGACACCATCCGCCGGGTGGTTGCTCAGACCACGGTTTGCTCTGAGACATGCTGAAGTGCCCTGCCCAAGAGGCGATAACCAGAAGCCAAATATGACCACCGCTTGATTGAAACCGACTCGACCTGTTGGTTGTGAAATCGATGATGACTCTGAAAATGCTGGCAAACTGTTGGTCTCCGGATGTCTGTTTGTCACCAGGCACTGACCGACCAGTACTGCGACGGTACCGGATTTTCACTGCACGCTTCTGCACTATTTTACATATTTCCTTTTCCCAACTAGTTTATAATTCTACAATACCATAACACCCCTTATGTCTATGTCTTTGATAATTCACAAAATGTTGTAGTGTTCAACTAAACCAAGATTCTTCTCAATAAAGACTCTTTTAAATCTCTTTACACTTCCCTAGGTTCCAAATGGTTCTTTTATAACTTCAAGATCGCCCATGACCTCTTAATACACCGTAATTTGGACAAAAAAGGAAAATGTTCAACAAATGGTAGATGTAATTTAATGTTTCGAAATAAGTGAACAGAATATATATTAGTAAAGGTTTAAAGCATATTTAATGTCTTAAAGAAAGGTTTCAATGGAATAGTCATCATTCAGATTTGGTCAACCAGGCAAATACTTAGGCAATTACTTTATACCTTTTGAAACTAAACTGTCTGTCATTAAACACAAAAAGTCCTGTAGACTGACATCGCATGGTAAAGCATACGGACAACTCCATTTCAGATGGCCATACCCCGTTGCATCTCGCCGCTTCCAAATGACTTGTATTGTGGGCTTTAACCATCATTTAAGGGACTTTAAGACATTAGAGTGTTAAAATATGTTAACCAATGTTTTTGAGAATTTTTCAAGCACATAAAAATCTCAGTGGGTCACTAAAATTTTTAGAAAATTCATGTAAATATTAAGGTTCAATGTGGTCTTCGGAGTTAAGTAAGGTGTTTTATTCTATATATTGTTGCTCACACTCTCTACGATATAAAAAGGCTACCTAATCTCACCTATATCTCAACTAGATTTTCAATTCTTCTTGCTAAAATTCATCATGAAAAGTGGGACCCCATAACTGTATACCCACATAAATGCTCTTAACTAACACAAGCCACTCAGTAATGAGGACACTTGCTTTGGTGTCAGGTTGCTGTTACCATATACAATTTTAGGAGTTTATGCAATTTGGGACTCTATCATTAGCTGTATATATTATCTTACCATGTATAGAGCGCAAAGACAGAATTACCATGTATGGATGCTAAAGACTAGAATTTATAAAGCGATACTAAAGACTAGGAATTTACCATGTATATAGTAAAGACTAGAATCTACCATATGTATAGGATGCTAAAGACTAGAATTTACCATGTATGGATGCTAAAGACTAGGAATTTGAAAGACTATATGTATTGGCGTGACGGATGGAATCAAAGGTAACTTCTTCCAAGAAACCTCTTCTATTTTTCAGATTCAAGATTTTTGGATGATTTAAGATGTGTTCTCGGCGTCTGATTTCTCGGGTCCTGCTCAAATAATTTTTTCTCGGGTTTCAGGGGTTTCTCGTCACGCATCCGTCCATCTTCGGTGGTGTTCTCTTTGTTCTCTACACTGTCACAGACTCGTATCGCTCTTCATTTTATTTCCTACGGCCTTTTTTTTCATCGGCATCATTTCGATATTGACATCCATCGCGTCTGGTTAGTTGAGCGATTCGATCACGATCGTAACACCACTGGTGTCCAATCAACGATTTCAACGAATCATCACGATCCGACCCAGCAGCCGAGTTTCGCTCATGGGAAATCCATGAAGCTCTGGCAGGACTCTGCCTCTTTAGTCGGCTCGAGTCTCACCTCAGCCTTCACCTCAAAGCTTCATAAACTGGCCACGCTATGTGGACTTATCTTAACACGGTTTACAATCAAGACAACTCGCTAAACTGCATTTCATTTGGAATATGAGATGGCTAATTTCACATAAGGCAGCTTCCTCTATCGAGAAATATTTTTCCGGGTTTTCAAACTCACAACTCTGGCTAACTATAAGGCGCCTCCGCCGTCCGAGAAGTGCCGCCGTCGCAGCATCCACTGGCGAAGCGCACGAAATCAATTTTGAAATTGCACGTCTAATATGATGAACCGTCATCCGGCCTCCCATCTCCGATGCTCGCTTGAGTGAACTTCTTCGTGAGGAGCAACGCCTCATATCAGTCGCCATAGAACATCGAGCTACCGCAGTGCACCGCTTTCTCTCGGGCTTATGCGCATGGTGGGAGACATACGTAGAGACATGCGCGTCGTTCGCTTTAGTTGTAAAGCTTTCGGCCATATTGAACGGATTGTCAAGAAGTTCGAACTACTGTAAGAAATGTGGTCATATCATTCGCTGGTCTCTATTCATCCGAAGAAGTGTGGTAATCGCTTATCATGCCTCCACCGCCAGCTTCTTAGTTCACAGATCGTCACGCCTCGCCTCGTTGTTCCTCTTCCCCGCTCCTACAAATTCTTAGCAAACCCACCACACTCACCTCAAATGGTACAACAGATGATCCATTTGCTTCACGCTTGGCTCTCGTGTAATCATAAAGTTTTTCTTGCCATGGTATTGACCGAGCTTCTAACCATATGACTAATACCGCTGTTCCTCTTCCAATACGAAATTACGACTTAAATTAAAATTAACACCGCGATGGCTTCCTTCGCCAATCAATGCGCATCGGTGATCTTTCCTCTTCCTAACGCCCAATGTTTTCTGTCTCCCAACCTCTCCCACAAATCTTATTTCTCGTTGGTCAATCAGTCGATAACAATTGTAATGTCCATTTCTCCCGCTCCGCCGTGTTGCGGTGGGATCAAGTGTCGTGCGTATGATCGCGGCGGGCCTAAAGTGGGACGACTTTCCTCTTCATGTTTCTCCTTCCACTTTTATTCCTAGTTTTCCTTTACTTTCATTTGCATGTAATGTTGTTACTTCGGCCATAAGATGTGGTATGCATATCTGTGCCACCCAAACTCCGATGTCCTTCAGACTTTGTTTAATTCCTCGATTATCGGGAAATAAAGCATGTTCCTTCATTGATCTTCTTTGATTGTACATCATGCAAACTCGCAAAAAGTAAAGTCTCTACCTTTTCCTCATCATGCATCTCGTGGCCTCACAAATGTTTCGAGCTTATTCATAGTGATGTTCGGGATCAGACCTCGTTGTTTCTCATGCGCATTACAAGTACTTTGTTACTTAATGACGACTTTAGTCGCTTTACTTAGGTTTACTTCTCCCGCTAAGGGTGAAGTTTTTCGCTTTTCACAGACTCCCGAGACTACTCCTTCACAAGATCAAGGTCTCAAGGCTTCATTCGGCAGGAATACGTCTAATGAGTCGTGTTTTTCTTCAAAGCAAAGGGATCATCTCTCGCCGTTTTATCCTTCACACCACAACAAACGGCATGGCTGGAGGAAAATCTTTACCTTCTCTTGACATGTCGTGAAGAACTCTTTACTCAATCATCCTGCTCCTCCCTCGCTTTTTTGGTGTGAAGCTTTTCATCAGAAATTCATTTGATCAATCGCTTACTTCCTACCGACAAATCATGTTTCTCCTTTCTCTAAGTTGTTTCGTAGTCATTCTCCTTCATAGTTCTATCTTCGCATTTAAGGGTTTGTTTGCGTATCTCCTCCTCATGAACGACATAAACTTACCGGTCACTCGTTAAGAGTGCTTTCCTTGGTTATGCTATCCTCAAGGGTTATGTTTGTTACGATCCCCATGCTTCTCGTGATAATGGTTTCTTGTGAATGTGATCTTCTTTGAAAATCAATATTTCTTCCATCCTACGCTCAACTATCATCTCGTGATCTGTATCTCTTCCCGCCTATTTTTTCGAATCCACCAATTGTGGAACGGTTCAAACCTGGTTTTGTGTATGAGAGGCGTAGTCAACATGGTCACGGTTCCACTTCTTTGTGCCTCCTTAGATTGATGGCGCTGATCTGCTCTTCCACCGCTCTTCGTCGGTCACACTCGTCCTTCTGACCCCACAATTGGTATGGTTTCTTACTCTTGTCTCTCTTTGTCGCTACTTTATCCCTTATTTCCATTTACTTTCTTTATTCACAAACGAGGCCATGGAACATGAGTGTTGGCAAATTGTGAAGAACCCCGAGCACTTGAGAGAACCACACTTGGGATATTGTTCCTTGTCCTCCTAGTCAAACTATTAGGAGTAAATGGTTTTTAATAAAACTTAGTTACGATGGTTCTTTGGATTGATCTGGCTCGTCTTGTAGCTCTGGGTAACAAGTAGGAATATGGGGTTGATTATGAGGAGACATTTGCCTGTTGCCAAAATGACCACGGTTCGAACCATCTTAGCTATTGCTGCTTCATAGTCATGGCGACTACATCAAATGGATGTGAAGAATGCATTTCTTCATGGTGATCTCCAGGAGGAGATTTACATGAAGCTTCCCTCTGGTATGACTACTTCTTCTCCTCATGATGTTTGTAAGCTCAGGCGTATTACTGTATGGGCCAATGACACCGGGTGCTTGGTTTGAGAAGTTCCTTGATGCCGCCTAACTCCTTGATTTACACAAAGTCAATATGATTCTTCTCTCTTCCTTCACACATCTACGTCGGGTATAGTTATTCTCTTGGTTTATGTGGATGATATTATCATTACTGGCACTAACTGTGGTTTGATTACTAAGCTTCAACAGCGGTTACATGCAACTTTCCATATGAAAGATCTTGGCCAGCTCACATACTTCTTAGGATTGGAAGTTCATTATCGATCCCATGGCCTTTTCGTGAACCAGCATAAGTATATTCAAGATCTTATCACTTTGGCTGGTTTGGAGGACACTTCTTCTGTTGATACTCCTATGGAGGTAAATGTCAAATACAGGAAAGATGAAGGGGACCTTCTGGAAGAACCTACTCTCTATCGGCGCTTGGTTGGGAGTCTTATCTACTTGACCACTACTCGGCTAATATCTCTATCTTTGTTCATCAATTCGATCAATTTATGTCTTCACCTCGGCATCTCCATCTTCTTTGCGATTCATTTGCATGGGTCGTTATCTTGAGGATCACCTTCTCATGGGTTGTTTTTTCCTACAGGCCTCTCTTCCAACTTGTTGCCTATAGTGATCATAGGTGGAAGTGGGTGTCAGGATACGTTGATCTACTACGAGGTTGGTGTGTTTTTAGGTGATACATTAATTTCTTGGAGATGTAAGAAACAAGATCGTGTTTCTAAATCCTCTACTGAGGCTGAGTATCGTGCCATGTCTACTGCTTGTTCTGAAATTGTATGGCTACGTGGTCTCCTTGAGGAGCTTGGGTTTCCTCAGACTACTTCTACTCCTCTTCATGCCGATAACACTAGTGCTATTCAGATTGTCACCAATCCCGTTTTCCATGAATGCACCAAGCACATTGAAGTTGATTGTCATTCTATTTGAGACACTTTGGAAAGTCGGGTGATATCTCTTCCTCATATCTCTTCGGTCTCCAAGTGAAGTTTGATGTCTTTGCAAAGCTCCTAACTCGGCAATGGCATGATTTCTTGTTGGCAAATTGTTGCTGACCGCCTTACCAGCATCAATTTGAGGGGGATTTTACCATATACAATTTTATTAGTTTATGCAATTTGGGACTCTATCATTAGCTGTATATATTATCTTACCATGTATAGATGCTAAAGACTAGGAATTTATGTATAGATGCTAAAGACTAGGAATTTACCATGTATAGATGCTAAAGACTAGGAATCTACCATGTATAGATGCTAAAGACTAGGAATTTATGTATAGATGCTAAAGACTAGGAATTTATCATGTATAGATGCTAAAGACTAGGAATTTGAGACACTATATGTATGGCAAACGGATGGAATCAAAGGCAACTTTTCCAAGAAAAACCTCTTTTCGTATTTTTCTGTTATCTAGTATTTTGACAGTTGCATGTAGGTAAGATTGAATATTGTCACATACACAGAAAGATGGAGAGAATTTATACCTGTGCTGCATGTGCCTAATTGTTGTTATTTTATTGAAACATCTCTAACTAGGATGCTTTTATTGGTATCATGTTGATTTCTTTACATAGGTAATACTAGATATATAGGCGCGCACACTCACAGAGAGAGATTTAAATACATAGGATGCAATAAGACGTTTGGTGTGCTCTCTTTTGACTTAATGCTGCTAATGATATTGCTTTTTGGCAATAAAAAAGTCCTTTTTTAATGTCTGATCTGATATTACATAAAAATAAAGTCATCATTCGTTTGAATTTGAACTGGATCTGAAAACATCTTAGGAGACTAAGATTTAAATACATACAAATGCGATGATTCCTTTTCTTAGGAATCATCAAGCTGGATCTAGAAATGCCTGGAGAGAGAGAGAGAGTAGAGCAGTATCCTTCTTTAGAAATGCAATCAACTCATTGCAACTTGATTTGCAAACGTCTATTGGACTTGATTGTTTCTGTTAGTGCCTCAGATCTCTGGAATGCTTATGGATGTTTATTTGCTACATCCATTTTCAGGAATATTTCTTCGAAGATGATATCATAATCTTCAACACTAGTTCAACTTTCCGTTTACTATATTTTGAGCAATAAGATAATCAATTTGCTTATTCATATTTTGCAGTGATACTCCTCCCCTTCCTGACTCTGGGCAGTGGTTTCTTCTAGCATTGAATGAGAAACTTCATCCTACGTTGGTTGAGATACTTAGAGCGCATATTATTGGATTGCACCATTTTTTGATGTTGTTTATGATGCTGGCTTTCTCAGTGTTATTCGACTCTGTAAAAGCTCCTGGCCTTGGGCTGGGTGCTAGGTACATGTTCACCATGGCAATAGGGCGATTTCTTAGAGCCATAACTTTTGTATCTACAATTCTGCCATCAGCCCGACCTTGGTGTGCTTTAGCCCGCTTCAGTGTTCCTGCACACCCACATCCTTGGCTTCAAAAATATTATGTTCCTTATGCTTCGGATCCAGCTGCTATTCGTCAAGTAATAAACCGTGACATAGCCTATGGTATGTGTTTTGTACCCAACTTATTTCCTCTCCTTTTATGGGTTTAATGAATTTGTTTTGGTTTTTTATTTAAACCTTAAGGGAAAGAAAAAGGGATTTTAAGCTCTATAATTGCTGAATGACAAGTACAGTAAGTACCCATTGCAATGCTCCAGATGGACCGTGTCATCTTAATTTTTGTCATGAAAGTGCTTTAGAAGTCCTGTTAGTTCCTAGGTTCACATCTTCTACTTGCCTATTTGGTTTGGAATAACTATGGTGCTTACAAGATTTTAGTGATCTTCAATTCAATCAACATCCAATCTCCTAGAAAAATAAATTCATTGTCAATACATATGGAAGTCCTAACAGAGTTCTATTTGGATTGCAATGTTGGAAATATAGTTAAATTATGTAGCCTGGGCTCCCTTTCCTTGCATTGGTTCTATGTTCTCCATTATGATATCTAACCTAAAGAACACACACATGGATTCCCATTTTACAGGGAATTAGGGTTTTTTTTTTTTTCTGATGGATTGGGAGTTGGGTTTAACAATTCTCTTCCTCCTTCTCAGCTGATGTTGGAAATTACATTGGTGACTATCGTCCTGATTGGGGCTCGATGAGCTTCCTTATAGACTTCCTACGACCAACTACTTCTGAAGAAGGTTCATGGTTCAATCTACTGAAGAAAGCTGGAGGAGGATGCAATGACCTCATTTACAGTGGCCACATTCTTGTAGCAGTACTGACTGCTATGGCTTGGACGGTATATGAATCAAAACACTTCCAATCCCTTCTCTTGACATTTAGGCTCCATTTGGAACCGAGAAAATACTACAGAAAGAAAATAGTGAGGAAAAGTGGAAGAAAAGATAATTTGAAGGAAAATAAAAAAAATAGGTTTAAACTTAATAAATTATTCTATATGTTTTATTCAAACTCATTTTATTTGTTTCTCTCTATTATATAAGGTCTAAAAAATTTAAAAATATATAAAGTTTTGAGAAATTTTGATTATATTTGATTTTCTTTTATATTTTCTATTATAGAACCAGACATGAGAAAATCATTTTCTTTAGCATTTTTTTCCTTTCCCTAGTACTATCCTAATTCCTAACAAAGCCTTAATGATCAGTAGCACTGAATGTTAAAGCTGCATAATACTAAATGTTGTAAATCTTCCTCTGATCAGGAAGCTTATGGAGGTTTCAGCTCAGCTGTCATATGGCTGTTTGTATTACACAGTGCCCAGAGGGAGATACGGGAACGCCACCATTACACTGTAGACTGTGTTGTGGCCATCTATGTGGGCATTCTCCTGTGGAAGATGACAGGTTTTATCTGGTCAGCCAAGGATGCATCATCCAGAAGCAAAAGGCTGAGTCGGCTCGAGAAAATTCATGGTAGACTGATCCAAGCTGCAAAAGACTCGGATATGGATAATATAAGGGAGCTTCTAAAAGCAGTTGAAACCGACACCCCAGAAAGCCATAGTAGCAGCAGCAGCAGTGGCAGGGTGAGGGTGAGGAGCAGGGCAATGTGGGTGTTTGCCTCTGCAACCATATTATCTGCACTGACTGTAGTTTTTTTGGCACTCACTTGGACCACTGATGGGTGAGGTCCGGCCTCGGCCTCGGCCTCGGCCATGACTTACTTACTACTATCACGACATCAACCGTCCACGTTGTAGTTGTAAGTTGTAACATATTATTATTATTATTCGATATTTCTAATTTTTTTGAGAGAGAATGTTAACCAGTTTTCACTGGAAGGATTAATTATGTAACATGATGAGATGATCAACATTGTATTGTGTTTTACTCTTTCTCATCTCCCCTTCGTCTTATGTGTTCATCCAGCTCTCATAATGATAAAGACTATCCGAGCATCTGCATCGGGCCTGGCTGGGTTGCTCGGCCTGGAGATATGAGGCTCATGGCATGTAGGCCAAGCCCATTTTCAGGCCCACGAAATTTATGGGGAATCGAACTCAGAAAATGGGTGGTATAATATAACCGATTGAACTGCATCGCATTTTGAATTTATCAAGCATAATTGTATTTTCAACAATATTATATTATAAAAGAAAAAATAAAAAGGGAGCTGCAACGGTCACATGACCGTTGTGATTTTTATTTTTATTTTTGAAGGAAGAAAATTAGTGCAACGGTCACATGACCGTTGCAATTAAATGTAATTATTTAAATTTTCAAATTCCTATACATATATTCTTCGTTCCTCTCAAATTATTACATCAAATTCTCTTGTTTCCACTCATATCTTACAACATTTCAATTTCCTTCATTTTTATTCAAATTATACAAGATTATTGGGGTATAGAACAAGCGTTAGTAGCTACAAGAGTTCAAATTTTCAAGGAATTTGTGCTTTGATTCTCCAATTCAGTAACTTCTTCACCTTTACTTTTATTTATGTCTTACAATTTTTCCTTTTATATTTATTTCTTTATTATTTTTTAGCATAATATTTTATTAATAATTATTATAGCATGGCAAGTGGTTCTTCTTCTACTTCATATGAAATATCATCCAAGAAAAAATTGTATTCAAGTATATGGAATTTTTTTGATAGAATAGAATTAAATTTAGAAAATGATAAAAAAAATATAAAAGCAAAATGTAAAATTTGTGACAAACTTTTTACTTGTGGTTCAAATGCAGGTACAAGTCATTTAAGAAGACATCATGAAAGTTGCAAAACTAAAAACAATGTATATATTAATTATATGCAATTAGATAGAGATGAAAGTGAAATTTTAAAAACATTTTCTTATAATGAATCTTATTGTCGTGAAGCAATGATTGATTATATAATAAGAGCTGAACAACCTTTCAATATGATGGAAACTCATGATTTTTCAGAAACAATTCAACGAACTCTTAATCCTCAATTTGTAGGTTGGTCTAGAGATGTTGTTATAAGATATGTTATGGAAAAATTTAATACACAAAAAGAAATTTTTAAAAAGTTTTTTGCAAATTTTGAAGGAACCATTTGTCTGACAACTGATATTTGGACGTCTTTTACTTGCGTCTGGGTTTTTATGTATAGCGCTACCGCCTATATTGATAGTACATGGAAATTAAATAAAAGAATAATTTCATTTAAAATAATAACTACTTCACATAATGGTAAAAATATAGCAGCTTTAATAGATGATGAAATTACAAATTTAGGCATTCGTGATAAAATATTTACAATAACATCAAATAATAATTCTAATAATAACGTAGCAATACATAGGCTAAAACAATATTGGCAAGTAAAAGAACATCACACTAAATTATTTCATGTATATTGTTGCGCACATAAGCTAAATTTAATTATAAACGATGGATTAAAACATGTTGAGAGTACATTACAAAAAATAAGAGACATTGCATATAATATTAATAGTTCTCAATCAAAATATGAATTATTTTTAAATTGTTGCAAAATGTCAAATATGAAAAGAAAAAATATAAATTTAGATATGTCGCATTTAGATTAGGCTATAACTTTATAAGAAACTACAATATTAAAATATAAAAAAGTAGTACAATTATATGAAATGCAATTGACGAGCAATGACCCCGATAGTGATGGTGATAGTAATGTATTAAATGATTATGATTGGCATGTGCAGATCACTACGAATCTTTTGAAGTGCTTTTATCTTGATAATATTTTTGTGGTGTATCGTCGGCTCCCAAATGGTCATTATCTGAATAAGTAATATTTATATGTATCTTGAAAATATTTAAGTTTTAACATATATAATGATCTGATATTTGCGATGAGAAAATTTTAAACAGTATTGGGGAGAAATACCTTTAATTTTTTATATTGCTTTAGTTGTAGACCCTAGACTAAAATTTGAAGCTTTAGATGAATGGTTAAAAATTATTTATTTCAATGACCAAATAAAAATTGAAGAAATAAAAAATGAAATAGATTCGTTATTATATAATTTATATATCTATTATAAAGAAAAATATGACAATGATAGCAATTCTGTTAAATCACTTACTATATTTACAAACCCATTGCCTTATTATAAAGGAGCTCTAGAAATGTTAAAAAGTAAAAAGAAAACACATAGTTCTTCTTCAAGCAATACGTCTGATTTAGACAGATATCTTGGCGTTGATGTAATTTCATTTGAAGATTATGAAGATTTTGATATTTTAATATGGTGGAAATCTCAACAATACATGTATCCTGTGCTTTCCATCCTTGCCCGTGATGTACTAACGATTCCTGTGAGCACAATTGCATCAGAAGCTGCATTTAGTACAGATGGAAGAATGGTTTGTAAAAACCGATGCGACTTACCACCAAAAGTTGTTGAAGCAGATATATGTTTGAGAGATTGGAAATTTGCGGATGAAAGGATGCATGATTCTGTTCGAGAAGAAAATATGCTCAGAGATTTAGAATCTTTAAAATTATCTAGATCTTCGTGGATGCAGCATGATAGTTTGCCATCTTCGCCAGAAAACATTGACTAAAATATTTCACTGGTATATTTGTATTTTTTATTTTTTATTTTTGTGGGAATTTTCTAAATTTATTTATTTTTAAGTATATACTATCTTTTTTTTTTTATTATAACGTAAATAAAAAAAGTAATTTTTATAAATGGGGTGGGTTGGGACAAGCTTGTGATGGGTCAATGGGCCGGACAAAGCCCAAAATGGAGCCCATAGCCTAACCCATCCAGAAATGGGACTCATGCGAGCGCGGCCCATTTGGAGATGCTTTTTGTATCGTGTTTTTATTATTTTATATAGGTGATTTGATTAAAAGGATTTTTAGAAACCCAATTTTAGAAATTTGGCAGTTTATCAATTTTTTTAAAAATGACTTTCTTATTTTTTTTTAAAAGGTAATTGATATTTTTGTCTGATACGGGGTTATTTGTTCAGAAAAAACAAATTGACGTGTTTTACCCAAATATTTCTATTATATATATTCTATATTGCTGGCCGTTGACGTGAGAATAAGTAAATAAAATAGGGACTACTACTAGTACACTTCCTTCTGGTGTTCAAACAAAGTAAGGGGTGGTCATCATGTATTCTGGACCGTCGGATCATGGCTGTCAAATCCCAGGCCCTCTGATCTGGTGCGCTCATATTTATTTATTATACCACACTTACCACATCTTAACATCTCTCTTCTTTGTTCCCCTCCTCCCGTCTCCGCATTTCTTTTCCTTTCCCATTCCCATAGCAGATAGATTTTTCTGGTCCAGTTCCAGTTCCAGTTTTATCCAAACAATCTGCTTTTTAGGGTTTCTCCCCAATGGCCACCTCTATCACTTTCTCTACTGTTCGTGCGTTGAATCCCCAACGCCCCACTCCTTTAGCTTCTTCTTCTTCTTCCCCTTCTGCCATGCTCTTCTCCTCGTCGCCGTTGTGGTTTCCCAGGCAGCTCCGCCCTATTCGAATCGGGAACAACGGGATTTCCGGGTCTAGGCCTCGAACTTTTCCTGTGGTAATTTCTTTTGCTTCTCTGCTTCTTTTTTTTTGTTATTAAAATTCAAATTTTTGTGGATTCATTTTTGTTGGAATTTTCCGAATTCTTGTGAAAATTTGTCGGGCAGTAAACGTATATTCTGGTTTGAGAATTTGTTGTGGTGTGGGGGCATGTTTGTGACAGATGTAAGGAATTTTCTTTTAATTTCTTGTTCATTTTGCTTGTTGATGGGCATATGTTACTTCATCCCTGGAAAAATTAAAATTTGTTAGTGAGAAGAAGCGAATTTCAGCATTTGCTTCATGTGCTTGCATCTGTTGGTTGTGAGGGCCAGAAACAATCTTTGCGATTAAGAGTGTTTGGTTGCTTAATTCAGGGTGTGAAAGGTTGAATTATGGAAAATGTTGGGTCATGTAAATGAGAAACAGACAACAACCATATGGTTTTCCATCACCAGAGAAATAGAAGAAAAAATAATAGAGGTATATATAGACTCTGATTGCAAGTGTTTCCGAGAATGGTTTTGAAGTATTTGTTTTTTTCATAATGTTCTCTAGAGTAGTAACAGTCTATTTGAAAGCAGTTCATTGCGAACTTGCATTGTAGTCAACCTATTTTATATGTTTTCTGAAAATAACTTTCAATGTGGTGATTTAGTTCCTTATCATTCTCCATTTTTTGGATTATTATCTTCCCTGTTTCATGATGTCCAGACGTGTTCTCCTAATTTTTGTTCTTAAACACAGAAAACTGTTTTTGAAAGCAACCTTCATATATACCCATAGTTTCTGATTTGACAATGTAAACTAGCTAATATACTTTAAATGCTATTTTGCTCTCTACCATCATTTGTTGCATATGATTTGTTGCATATGATCGTTCAATTGTCAGCTGATAGAATTTCCCTGTTTGTTGTTTGTATGGGCTAGGAGTTTATCTCGAAGAAAATTGTCATTGTAAGCAGTAACCATAGAATTGTGCACTCCATTGTAACCCCTCTATTGTTTAAAAATTAGAGTCATGACAAGTTGTAGATATCTGACTGGTGCGCTTGAATATTTGATCTGATATGCTTGCTGACTCTCTGTTACCCAGATTAAAGTATATTGGAAAATACATAAACTCCATGTAAATTGACTCAGAGCAAATTGACTCATTTTTTTCGTTTTGTCAGATTACAAGTATCTTTTGGCTTTGAATAGACTTATCTACCAATAACTATCTAATCTATTCCTCTGCATTCTCTGTACATACATTTTGTGTTAATCTTGTATATCGGGAGCTGAGAACTTTTCCTAATTGTCTATGTTTTATTGACACATAGATAAGCATGCTTGAACTACCAAATTCATAATGTGCTATAAATTAATGGGTAACCTGCTCATTGTTGTGATTTCTTTAGGTTTCAGCAAAGAAACAAACATTTTCCTCCCTGGATGAATTGCTGTCAGATTCTGACAAACCTGTACTGGTAGACTTCTATGCAACTTGGTGAGTGTTTTTTTCCCTAACCTTTTTAGAAATAAAATAAAATCAAACGGATCACCCACTTACCACCGTTTCTTTGGCTATTTAAATAGAAGGATAACGATATGAGATGGTTTGTTATAAGCTAGATGATAACCTGAATTAGCTGTATTGGCATCAAAATGTGAGTTTTTAAACCAAAACTTATTGAAGCTTTGGCTGTTGTAAGGAGTCTTTATTTCTATGAGATATTGAGGAAACCAAATAAAACAAGATCCATGGTTACTTCTTTCAGGTGTGGCCCTTGTCAATTCATGGTTCCTATTCTCAATGAAGTCAGTGCTACTCTGAAAGACCAGATCCAGGTGGTGAAAATTGATACTGAGAAATACCCAAGCATTGCTGATAAGTACAGAATAGAGGCATTGCCTACTTTCATCTTATTCAAAGATGGGAAACCATATGATCGCTTTGTAAGTGGAATTTGTAAACACATTTTTGGGAAATTATCAAGAATTGATATATGATACACATGCCTGAGAATGGGTAGCCCCTGCTGTTTGTTAATTGCATAATTTACTTACGCTAAGCTTAACTGGCAATGACCCAGTTCTAAGGCTTACCGCTTGTAGCACTGGCTTGGTTTTCACGCACTTTTGACTTTATTGAATTATACTTTTTCACGGCATTAGCAGTGAAGGTTTTCTCCTTGTCATAGGAGATGATATCTACAGAATCGTCTATAGACATCTATAGACATCATCATGGTTGTGCCTCTGGTTGTAAAGTGGCACCTGGTTATGTTGGTTTTGACAGTTCTTTGATCGTATTTTTCTTTTGGCTGGTTCCATTTCCGCTGGTTTATTTATCTTTTGCGTTCTAATTTCTTTGTCACTCTTCCTGTATGATGAAATTCCAGGAAGGCGCGTTGACCGCAGATCAGCTCATCCAGCGCATTGAGACCTCACTAAAAGTGAAACAATAGTACTTCTGGTGATTTGAACACTTCTAAGTCTATAACCCTTTTAAGTCTTTAGAAGTTGAAAAATACCTTAGTTCCTTTTATCTTTTGGGTGTTTGTTTATACAGTTGTTGAAGTTAGAAATCAGACACGGATGTGTAATGAAAGCAACTAAAGTCACATACCTGATCTGATGAAGGAGAAAGTGTCGTACAGGAAGATCGCGGTCCAACCTTTTCTGAATAATTGTTGGTAGTATCTGTTCAATATGAGGAAATTTGATCAAGTTCTTGTGGACTCTTCTTCTATATCGATGATGTAAAGACGACACAATTTTGATTACTCAATTATTTAAACTGCTGAAAATTGACAATGCACTTGTCCAATGGGAAGAACTTGTTTTCTCTGGAATTATTAATTATTATTACAAAGGCTACCCAGAGACTATAGTGTTTGGACTTTGTTGAGGGATTTTCTCTCAGTAATTCTCTCGACTCATTCTGAGTCTCTGTTGGACTTTTGGTAATGGTTTTTAACAACAATTTTATCTTCTTAAGAATGAATCTGATAAATCAAGAAACATGTTTTGACAACTAAAAAATTGTTTTATTTTATTTTTTGTTTTTATGTTCAAATAGAAAATGGGATATTTCAGTAAGATTTTGTCAAATAGAAAATGGTTTTTGTGTTTCTATGTGATATCTTGTAATTATTTTGTCTTTTTGAAGAACATTTTTTAATTATTTTTTGTTGTGTTATGACTTGTTTGTAAAAGATGGTTTGAAATAATAATAATCATACAAATAAATGTAGATAGACTGGTTTAAGAATTAAATAAATTAAATGGTATAATAAAATTTTTAAAAATAGGTTAAAATATTTTTTATTTTTTAACTTTTGTATCATTAAAGATATATATTCTAACAATTTTTGTGGAAACTGATTTTTAGAACCATTTTCTAAAATAATTATCATGCAAGACCGTATTCTGCTAAGCAAGCTCCTCCTCTATTATGGCCAAGGAACTAAATATCGGTTTTATCTGTTGATATATCATCGAAATATCGGATATCAGTCGGTACCGATACGATTTTACCAATCAAAAGTCGATTGTCCAAAAAATTGGTTCAAAATTAGAAAAATCACTGAAATTTGGCTTTTTGATTGTCCAAAAAATTGGTTCAAAATTAGAAAAATCACTGATATTTGGCCGAAATATCGGAGGCGAAATATCAAACGTGTACGACATGCGTGGGGTGGGAAAATTCTAAAAAAAAAAAAAAGAGCATCAAAAAATCAGGGATAAATCGGCAATTTTTTGAAAAAATCGGCCATGTGATTTGATTGTCAATTTTTTTCTACTTTAATCTAACGGTCCAAATTTCGTCATCTTTTTTAAAGGCATCCAACGGTTATATTTTTTATCAAACGGTTGATTTTAAATCTGAAGTTTGATCTAATGGTTCAGAATGATTTTCAATAGATATATGATGATCCAACAATTATATTTGAACCAAAATCAAATCCAATTGTTATAATAATTAAATCACAATGGTTTTTTGATAATCAAATGACTATTTTGACTCCAAAAAATTCTATAAATACTTCTAAAATCATACAATTTCATTACAAACTCATTCATTCACATCCAAGCTCAATTTGACTCTCAAATGATTTTTTCTTTGTGCTTTATCCCAATATTTTGAAGATCTTAGTTTTTAATGTTTCAATTATAACAAATGCAAGGTTAATTAAGGTATGTTTCTTTGTGAATTTATTTTGTGTTTATGCATTTTTTTTTAATGTATATTCGTTTTATTTTGATATTGAAGTATTTTATAACAAATATTTTTATACTATAATTTTATTTTAGCTTAATTTGATAATAATAAATTAAGTTATATATAATGTTTGAAACTTAGATATTATTGCACATCATACTATTAAACAATTATAATTATTTCATGTTAGAAACTTAGATCTTCTTGGATATCTTAATAATATTATTTTAGTTCATATTACTAACTAATATAATTTTTAGGTAATTATATTAGTTATTTAATTAATAGTATTACTTTTATATGAACTTAGATTGAGTTAATTAAGTTTAAATTAAGTTAAATATAATGTTAGAAATTAAGATCTAGATATCATATTAATAAACATATTAAGATTTATATACTATAAGTTAATCTTAAAAACTAAGATCTTAGATATCATGTGAAAAATTAAACACATAGTAGTTAATAATATTAGTTTCATATTAACTTATATTAAATTTAAAACATTTTATACTATAATCTTATTTTAGTTATATAGTAATGCGAAACTTAGATCTTAGACATCTTATTTTACTAAATAATTATATTTTAGTTAAATTTGATAATAATATGGAACTTAGGTTGGAGTTAATTAAGTTTAAATTAAGTTAAATATAAATGTTAGAAACTAAGATCTTAGATATCATATTATTAAACATATTGGTTATATATTATAGTTAATCTTAAAAACATATTAGTAATTTGAAGCATATTACTTACATTAAATTTGAAACATTTTTATACTATAATTTTATTTTAGTTAAATTTGATAATATTAAATTAAGTTAGATGTTAGATCTTAGACATTTTATTTTAGTTATATAATGTTTGAAATTTAGATCTTAAACATATTACTAAACAATTATAATTATTTCATGTTATAAACTTAGATATTCTTAAATATCATAATAATATATTAACTAACATAGATATCATAATATTAAATTATTATATTGACATCATGTTAGTCTAAAGTTTAAATTAAGTTAGATATCATGTTAGAAACTTAGATCTTACTTTTTATGTTAACTTACATTTATATAATGTTATTATAATGATATCATATTATATTATTACATTGTATTCTTCCAGCAACTTGTTCTCGAATCCATTCACTAGATTTTGATGCACGTATTGCTTCTTGATATTCATCTCGCTCATAGGGGTGCATGTCAACCGGATACATATACGTATCCTCGTCACCCTCCTCCTCCTCTTCATCATCAATGATAGTGTGATGTCTTCCTCCCATTCCATTGTACCTCGTAATTTAGCTCGAATTTCTTCCATATTTGCAGCTTTTTTTGTTTTTGCTTTACTTTTGGATTTATGAGAGACAAAATAAAAATAGGTAAATCTTTATAGCTAATTCATTTTTTCACATAATTATGTATAAAATAATGTACTTTGATTTTTTTTTTTTTTCATAATTGTAATAGGTCTTCACAACCAGGTGATCCATTAAGACGTATGTAAAGATTACAAAGTGTTTTGTATACAAATCCATCACTGCCAATTGCACCATCATTGTACAAGTCTATGGCTTCAAGACAAAAAAGCCTGAAATATATGTTCAAAGGTGGTTCAATCAAGGAAAAAATGAGACGGTTAATTAGTAAGTTCTTTATATATGAAAGTGTTCCACCCCATAAAGTAGACTCGCACCATTTTAAGAACATGATTTTTGGTGCACAACAAGCAGGTTTGTTTAATTGTATAATATGTTTTAATAATGATATTATTATCTTAAATTATGATTGTAAATTTGTAATCACTAATCAACTTTCCTTTAATTATATATATGTAGGGGGATGGGCATCGAACCACCATCCCCATATGAAATTAAAAGCAAGTACTTGGAAATTGAGTATAAAGACATGGAAGCTTATGTCAACATACAAAAGGAAAAATATAAGACATATATGGATACACAATTATGTGTGAGATGGATGGACCAGGCCAACCAAATTGAGCATAATTAATTTCATAGTATATTCAAAAGGAAGCACAATTTTCCTCAAATCTGTTGATGCGTCAAATAAGATTTAAGACAACAAGTAAATATATGGTTTGTTGAAGGACATGATCAAAGAAGTTGGAGAAGCAAATGTGGTGCAAATTGTAACAGATAATGAATCAGCATTTGTGAAAGCGGGAAAGTTGTTGATGAAGAAATACAATATGTATTGGACTCCATGTACAACACACTACATTAATTTAATGTTTGAAGACATTGGTAAAAGGGATAGTGTTGCTTAGTTGATCAGGAATGCTCGAAAGATAACCAACTTCATTTACAATCATGTTTGCTTGCTTGCAAAAATGCGAAAGGTTTGTGGTGGAGATATCGTGCGTCCTGGAGCAACAAGATTTGCAACAAACTATATTGCCCTTGACAATTTTTTAAAAAAGAAGGTTGATTTGAAGAAAGTCTTTATTAGTAATAAATGGATTTCTCACAAGCTTAGTTGGACAGAAGTTGGAAATGAGGTTGAAAGGCTCATGTTTGATCATGAATATTGGGAGAAGCTAGTGTCCATTTATGAGACACTCTACATAGTGCTTCACATTGTTGATTCAGAAGTCGTCCCAACCATGCCATTTGTCTACGAGTTGATTCGATTGATGAAGGCGAATTTAGATTGACTCAAAGCTAAAGAGTGGGTGAAACATATCATCACAGATCATTGGGATATAAAACCCTTAAATATCCTCTTCATGCAGTAGGTAACTAATTACTATCATCTTAACCGATATTCACATTTAATAATATTATGTTTATGTTATTATCACATAATAATTCTCAATAACTATTGCAGCATACTATCTAAATCCAAAATTCCAATATATACCTGGAGTTGGTTGTGATCCTGAGCTACTTCAAGCTGTTCATGAAGTTTTTTCTAAATTAGATCCTAATGGTAAATTGATGAGTTTCTAATTCTAATTAATTGATTCAATTTATTCGATTGATTTTTTATTTTAGATTTTTTGACATTTTGAATTAACAGCTTATACTCTTCCGATATACAAAAAAAGGATTTGGTGATCGAGCAAAGATAGCCTTAAGATAAAAAATGGTTCCTGGTGAGTGTTAATTCTCATTAAAAGTAAATTTCATAACTATTTTATTATTATATATTGAATATAAGTAATTTTTTTACAGCTGAATGATGGTTTTTGTATGAAATCACACTTTGACATTAAGGAATTTGGCCTTGAAGTTTACTTCCCAAACCGCATCATCTTCAGTGTGTGAGAGAAATTTGAGCACATTTGCTCTAATTCATACCAAACAAAGAAATCGGCTTGCTTAGGGCTCCAACAATTGGTTTTTTATTATTACAACATGAAACTAAAGATACGTGATATGGAGGTAGAGACCGATAAAGTTGTAGAAAATAATTTTCTCGATTTACTTGAGATTTCAGCTGAGTTTGGTGAAGAATAGGAGAATCAACTATTTCAATGGGTTAGACCTCTCAATTTAGATGATGAAGATGAAAATCCTGATCCACGGATTGTTGCACATGTTTGAGAAGCATGTGTTAATGTTGAGCGGGTTTTATCTAAAGAAGTTCACGGTGAAAGTTTTAGTCAAGACACGAGGGACTTATTTTAGTCCGTTGTTACTTCTCGACCCTCTTTTGATTCAAGTGTTAAACACAGTAGTAGATCAAGTTTTGTTGGTACTTTTTACTAGATGGCTCAAGAGGAGAGGGGACCAATGATGGTAGTGATACTGGAAATAATGGTGGAGATATTGTAGATCCACAACAAAGTCAATATCCATTGAGCCCGTTCATCGGTGAAGATGATTTCACACATGCTACATAAGATGAAAACCACGGGTTTAGGAGAGCCGATCTAGGTATTTGAGCCATTGGAAAGCCATACAGAGGAAGACAATGAAGGATGACACCATACAATGAGGATTCATTTTTAGCCAGTTTTGAGTCCATGAGTATTGAAACTCAATTCAGTGATTCATCGAATGAGGGCAACATATTTCCTCATTGCTCTGATAGTCTGTATACTTGGGCCCTTGATTCATTGGTGAAGAATATGGAATGATTAACTATCCTCATGATCAACAAATGTCATTCCAAATTTCATATCAAATGCAACAAGGATTTCAAACGAGCATGAGGGTGAATCTTGAGTTTCCTATCCATAGAGAGGTTGTGGGTAGGAGTCAAGACATTTATGCATGATATGTTAGAATTGCGTGATATTGCTCGAAGCCTTACATGTCTTGGTATGAAAGTGTCTTTGTCAGATAGGATCCCTTAAATGAATAATGTAATGGGTACTACATCGATCTTCATTTGGTTTAAATGACTATTATAATGTAATTTCTCGATAGAATTAAAATGAATATCAAAATTAACTAACAAGTGTATATTTCTTGTTATGTCTTTTATAGTTCAACAAAAGTATTTCTATGAATTTCAAAGTATTTTTGTTAATTTTCACTTTACGGATATTTTGTCAAAATATTCCGCGATATTTTCGATATATCAGAAGTAAAATCAATCTGATATATCGTGATATCGATGTTGTTCCTTGATTGTAAGCTTTGCTTGCATGATGGTAGTCGTTCATCAAGGTGGCAAACTTTCAGGAAGCATTATGAATAATAAACAAATAAATAAACAGTATGCTTTATGGCCTATTTGGTTCCTATTTTTTATAAAACACGGAGAATGATTTATGTTTTTTAAAAAACACAAAGAACATTAAGGGTCTGCTTGGTTTTTGTTTTTTAAAAATGTTCTTGAAAACAGTTTTTATAAACATTCTTGAGTACAGTTTTTGAAATTACGAATAACATCATTTTGGTGTTCTTTTAAGAGTAGTTCTTGAAAACAATATTCAGTGTTTTTTTTTGTGTGTTCTACTTGTTTTTTTAAAAAAGCCGTTCTTTGTATTTTTCCTTTTCTTTTTCTCATAACAAAAAACAAATTTCAAAAATTGTAAATAAACATGTTCTAAGGCTTTGTTTGGAATGCCAATAAGCCTTAGCTCAGTTGGTTTAAAGTGCTGAGGAGGAGGGACACAGGTTGAAACTTTTGAGAGTGGATTTGTGAGACCCCTTCTGATGACAAAGGAATCTACAGAAACTGACTCCACGTGCCTCCCGGCTAAGCTCGGCTCGTGATAAGTTACCATGAAGCTAAGCGTTAAAAGCGCTGAAACTATCTTTAAACGTAGGTTATAAAAATTTTCATTTTTTCTATCAAATCACACCTTTAGATTTAATCGTAGGCTTAATTTGCATGGTGATCAAACTTGAAATACAAAAATCACATATACTTAAAAATTACACTCGAAGATTTTCCAAAAATCCAGACTCTGACGGGACCTCTGGTCCTTATCAAAATATAAGATCTGAAGATCAATCCAACATAATTTTCGCAACCTGTTTTTCTTCAAAACCATGCATGCATATTTTACAAAAGATATTTACATATACAAAATGTCACATTTTAACTTTTACTACGTTTACTTCCTTATCTTATATATATATACAACCGTCTAGGAGCGGGGATCTTGAAAGGTCTTTTCGGCTTCATCACACTTTTTGAAAAATTATTTAAAGCAGCGTAGACAAGCGAGCTCGGTGAAGTCTTATAAGTTAAATGTTCTTGTCTGCTTTGTTTCATCTTGTCACGTGAAAATGCATACTGAAATGGTTGTAAAAGCCCCATTATTAGAAAGCGAGTTTTATTATAAAAACCATTTCACTTTGTTTTGGCTTGTTTTCGATGGTGGATTAATATCACAGTGCTATACTTTAAATCAAGTACCCAACCATTGTGACCCATTTAAAATACCAGGCATTGATGCCACGGAACCTCGGAACTGGTATCGGTAGTGAACGCGGGACACTGCGTCTAATATGGTCATTGAACACGGCGGGATCTCTATAAACCTGGAACCTGGAACCAAATGCAGGATGATGGAGCGCCGGAACCCAGCCTCATGCTTATGTCTTATGTCGTGTAACTATTTATATACCGTGTACGAGCTCATATAAATATATACTATATCTAACCTGATTAGGCCAGGCTGATATAATAATTAGTCATAATGTCCTTAACCTGTCATACACAATGAGATACATCCCGGCCAGAAAGGCGAGTTGTGCCATCTAAGAGTTTTATATTCGACCAGCTGTTTCTTAAGTATTGAAATCGAAATTTTTTGCTGAGTATAACAAGTGGGAGGTAAAAAAAATGCTTTACTAATTACATTATATTTTCAAAGCACTTTACAAACTTATAATTTAAACACTTTCATTTTCGAAAACAATTTTGAGTACTCACCTTTTTCTCGACGGTGCCAATTCTTGCCAAACACGCTAGATTATAAATCGTATGCTCCATGCCTACATAATTCGCCTGGAGTCTGAAAATGCCCTCGATTCAACGTTTTAAGCAATAACACACATACAAAGGGCTTTCAAGAGACTACATCGAAATGACCGATTCTAACAAAACTTTCGTGCTAGTCCATTCGATAGGACATAGATAATATGAGGTGAAATTGATCAAAATGCCCCTACACATGAATTGCCCCATCAAAACTATCCGTTTTAGCAATTTTTTTCAAAACAACCCCATGCTATTCGATATTAGACCACACACGTCAGCACAACCAAGCAATTTGCACACTTGGTGCTACAATTAAATTTTTTTCATAAATTATGTGGGCAGCAAATGCTATTGACAGACATATGGTTAGATTCTAGACTCAAGGGGCTTTCCATAGAGTATAAAAACACCCGAAAACATTTCTAAATATTCTATCCATTTGTCCAGAATACAATCTGAAATTTCAACCCAAAGCTGTCAGAAAACGAGTCCACGAAATTGGCCGGCGTTCGAAAATAGTCGAAAATTCCTAAACTTCGGTCAAAATTTTGGGATGAAATTGATAATACAAGAAAATTTAAGCCATTATAGCCTTTAGGCTCGAAATAACACAAGTAGGAAAATTTCCTACCTCTTGTAGTTTGACAAAATGCTAAGATATTGGTACCTACGTGTAGCTCTCGTCGCATAGTCCAACTTTGCCTTCTAGTTCGACAAAAATCTACAATCTGATTTCCATAAATATGAGAAAGAAACTAAGAGAAGAAAAAATAAAAATACAAATCCTCTCTCCACGCCCTCTCTGTCTCTCTCCGTCCACCCCCCTCCTTTTAACGTTTTGATTTTATTTTTTGATTTTATTTTAAATTTTTATTATTATTATTTGGATAATTGATTTCTATTATCTTATTCGGGTCCATTTTTACCTCAAAAAAATTTATTTTTTTTCAGTTCAATTATTTTAAAGGAACTTTAACTCAAGCCATTTTCTAACTTTCGAGATTTTCGTAAAAATCTTGTCCTTTAAGTCACTGACGACTTATCACCCGAGAGAACCATTAAAATATTCCGTCTCGAGAATTCGACGAAGCTTTTAAGGTCATTTTAGATTTCTGTGACGAATTTAAAGTGTGATCTGTTTAGATCATTAGAGATCTAGGAATTTTAAGCTTCCTTGAACCATTATGGTAAATTATTGTGTGTGTCATTTGAAATTCCATAATTTGTACTTTCACTTCTCCACTTTTCTTAATTGCAAAAGTGCCACAATTCTTTGAAAACTTTATAATTCCACCCTTAAAAACAACTTCCAAAAATTATATTATGACATTAAAATAATTAAGGAAGTCCTTGGTGCACATATGCGACCCTATGGTTACACATACCGTACACCCTCTCGGGACGGGGCGTTACAAATCCTCTCTCCTTTAGAACATTTCGTCCTCAAAATGAACAAATCAACATAAAGAGTATACATTAATCTGAAACAAGCGAGGATGCGTGCATCTGGACACGGCTCCTAGTAACTCCTTGTCCCATGATTACATTAAAACTTTATTAAAGGAATGACCTTATTCACAATACGCTCTCTGCGCGATCTACTATGCATTAATTTGCTCATATAGTCGAATTATCCTTTAGTTCTACTAGTGATCTCGTTACATGGGAGGGATGCGGGATGTACTTGCGGAGCATGGATACATAAGAGCACATTGAACCTTAGACAACTGCGGAAGAAGGTCTGATGCATGTCTTGTGGTCCAGCTCGGCAATAATCTCCTTATATTTTTATGTATGCGGGCCCGACTTTAAGCGTCTTCAAATCTAAGGACACCTTTCCAAGGGAAACTTTGAGAAGACCTATCGCCCACCTTAAGCGATCCCTACGGGTTTGTGCGCATAACTTTTACGTACGTCACTGTTTGTCTTGAGTGCGTCTGCGGACAATGCGGATCTTATCTAAAGTGTCTGTACTAACTGCGGGCCTGTCGGTTTCCTCCTCTGCTTCATCACGGCATGCTAGAGTACGACACTTAGGCCCGTACAATGCTTCAAATGGAGCCATGCCTATCTTTGGATTGATAACTATTGTTGTGGCGAACTCCATCGAGAGATAAATACGTATCGGCTTCATAAACTCTATCACGCACATGCTCTGAGCATATCCTCTAGCGCCCGAATAGTTCTCCGACTAACCATCACCAGGATGGAAAGCCGCATAGCGCAGCTCAAGTCCCCATGGCATCCCAGAACTGACCAAAACTGGATGTGAACTCGGTCTCATTGAGACTATCGATAGGAACACCATGTAATCTAACTATCCTCCACATATAATCGGGGCCAACTTGTCCAACGGTCATCATTGCTAATCGGGAAAATGCGCTAATTTCGCGGTCTATCCAATTCATCACCCATATGGCATCGTGTCAGTTCTCCGAGTTCTCTGCCCCGATAACAAAATCCATAAGAATCTTCATCCCACTTCCACAGGCTGTGAAATCCCAAGGGGCCGTATCTTCTCGCGGCTTCGGTGCTCGCCACCGGCTAACACGTTAGGTATCCTGATACGAACCGCACTCTTCACGCCTTCCACCAATGCTCCTCGTATATGATACATCTCTGTGCTACCAGTGGTGTACGGCATATGCTAAAAGAACAGCCTCTTCCATGATTTCCTTTTTAGTTCACCTATTTCAGTACACACATTCGAATTTCCTCTAACTATTACGACATCGTCTCTAATTTGAACTCGGTTTCCTACCACCCTCAATCTTGCCTCAACTTAACTATCATCTCGAAACCTACTCTCTCGACCTTCCTCGATCCGATCCACGAGAAGAGGACAAACACAAATGATGCCAATCTGTCCCCTGTGACGCCTACCTATTAACTCGAATCTCCAATGATCTCTGCAATTTATCAACAATGGGAGATATATCACTACGATAAGACAGAACCCTTTGGTTTCGGCTTACGCACTCCACCACTACATCACCTTCCTGATGGTACTTCATCGCGGCAAATCATAATCCTTAATCACCCAACCATTCCAAGGCCGTTTGCTGCTTATATTTGAAAGTGGAAAATATGATCGTGTGCTCTTATAACTCCAAGTGAATATCCATCAGGAACACCACATATATATACGTCTCCAGATCTTTAGAGCTAAAACCATCACGCTAGCCTAAATCACGTGGCTCCAGTAGTTCGCTCGCGGCTTCTTTAATCGACTCCGAAGCATGTTTTCACTCTACCATCCTTCATCAAACCGTTGTCTAGAGGCATCACTGTACACCACAAAACCGTCCTTTCCTGACGATAGTGCTAACACTAGAGCTTTCATCAATCTCTGCTTCAGCTCCTCAAAACTATGCCGCTGTGCATCCGACTCACCGAATTTCTAATCCTTTTCATGATTGGTGTGAGGTTGCTATTGTCACATCCCACTTTATAGGGTGTGTGGGCGCTAGGGAATGGGTAGGCTTAAGGCCACTTTGAAACCCGTAGCAAACCCTAGATCCCATAATTTCTCTAGAAAATTCGGCCAAGACCTGTCGTTTCTATAACTAATGACAAATCCTGTTATTATGATATCAATCTAAAATCTACTAATAATTAACTCAAAATCTCATATCATGATATTATCTCAGGCCAACATAACAAATAGACCTCCGTGGTCATCCACTAACAAAAAACGACCTCAACGGTCTCATCAAAAATATTAATAAGGTTTCATCAAAAGCAAAATTTATCCAACTCAACTATTCAAAATTTATCAATTCAACCAAATAATTAACCCAATAACCAAGTTAATTCACCATGGAGCCTTAAAACTCGGACTCTCATTCACAAATAAACAAAATAATAATCCATTACATGTTTCAAATATAATCAAGTGGTCAAAGAAATGCACGGATTCTCATTTCTCTGTCTACTACGAAAAGGAGAAATCCTTGAGGTGAGATAACTCTGTGAGTAAAATATATCACCATACTTGTGAGCTAGGTACTTAAGGCCAACTCATAAGGATGGTTATGCTCATCCAAATCAATCAGTACATAGGTTATGCTGTAATAGCGGCAATATGAACAACAATATCAAATGAGTTTTTAGGAGTTTGAAACACGAAATATAGTTTACCATTCGAGAATCCGTACATTATTTTTACCTTTATCTGGAATCAGGTACATTCCTTTTTACCTTTATCTTGGAATCAGGTACATTCTGACCAAAGATCCGTAGAGCGGGTAGGGTTCCTACGCTGAAGTTTTACCACCTCTCTGGAAGGCGTGGCTTTGCCCGCGCAGGAGGGTACCATGTGCACATGGCCTGATGACCTCCCCATCGGTTCAGGTTTTCTTATTGATTCATCACATCGATGAGCATTAACGATTACAAGTTATAGGTGGGTACTCGGCTGACAGAGATAACACCAAATACAATAGAGTTGGTGGCCAGGTGCTCGACATGAATATTCATCGGGACACGTGACTTGTGGCATATGACAAATTCAATTCAATGAATGCTCAAGAATAGGGTCTTAATCATAGTCGATTACTACGATCAAGTCAAACGTCATACTAGCTATACATTTCGAAGGTGCAAGTCACGATCGTATAAATTTACTCACCTCCCTATTAGTCCAGGCTCGGCCTAGGCTATTCACCACGAGCGTGTGAGCCTTCCCCAACTTAAGTTTGCTATACCAATATTCATGCAAGAAAAGTATAAAGATAACGTCAAAATCATAACGAGCCATATATCACTACTCAATTAGGCCCTTTGCAGTTTCTATTTAATCCTTCTTGGGCTTTTTAAATAATTTTTTAAAATCCCTTTTTACTCGCCTTCAACATTCTTCCTTTTAACATCTAAATGCAAAAAATTATAATTTTAATATTAAATTTCACAACTAATTTCTTATCTCTAATGTTTAATCACTAAACTCGTTTTTTTGTAGATTCTTGGCATCAGTTAGTATTTTGACTATATCTTTCTCTACCGACACATTCGAAAAGACCTGAAACCAGTGTAATTTCACTAACATCCATATCTTTCCAATGATGTCAAGTGGCCACAAATTCGTCCATTAGGTCCTCTATGATTCTGTCAAGTCGACCTTCAAACAGAAATTCACATTCAATCCATCAACCCTTAATTCACACTAGTACCACCTCAATTCATTCTAAATGCATTTTCCCCAAATTTTAAACATACAGACCTAATTCATACCTCTTAGGTCACATTCTATAGATTCAAATGCAATTGCAACTAGCATACACATTAGAACAATTAATTCATTCCAAAACAGCCCTAATTGGCCATCCAAACAACAACCATTTATCAGTGCCTTTCTCCAATACGGACCATGCAAAACCAAAATTAAAAACCATGGTGCTTTAATATACCTTCATAATTCTCCCACCATGAAAAATCACAGGTTGATTCAAAGGGAATTGGCTGTAACAAAATTTTCTTCCTTCCCCAGCAGTTCGGCGCCGAAATGGAGAACCTAGGGTTCTTCAATTTTTCTTTGTTTTCTGTTCGATTTTCTGAGGCCTAATATTTTTAAATTAATTCAATATTGCACTTAAGTCTCTGCGGTTTTTCTTGAATTTTTTTAAGGCCCTAGGAATTTTTAAAAATGTCTCTTTGGCCCTTGGTCAACAAAATCTGCTGACTTTTCCCTACCCGGTTCACTGTTCACATATTTGTATTATTTTTTTTATTCATGTATTTTCATTAATTTTATTTTTATAACATATATTTGGACCTTACTTTGCTTCAGAAAAATTATAATAATTTATTTCATTCATTGGGTATTTTAAAAAATTCTACTTCGGTCAAGCTGCTCGAGAATTTGACCTTCACGGTATATTTTCCTAAATTCCATTTAATTGAGAAATAATTCCTAAAAATTATTATAAATTCATGATGGACCTTAAAACACCTAAAACTTAAATTCCATGAAAAAAAAAATCATTTAAAAAAAATGTTTTGGGGTGTTACATTCTCCCCCTTATAAAATTAGGTCTCGAATTTATTAAAGGTGTGTACCTTATCACTTGAAGAGTTAGGGATATTTGTCCTTCATGTTGCTCACTCTCAGTACCTCCTCTACTTCGTGATTACGCCACTGAACCTTTACCATAGCTATTTCTTTGTTTCGACTTCACAGTACTGTCTATCACAATGGCGCTCTTGGTACCTCTTCATATAATGAGATCTTATCGACCTCGATCCACGAGTCGAAAGAATGTGAGATGGATGAGGAGCGTACTTAAAGTAACATTGAGATGTGGCTGCTGGATGCAGCCCAAGTTAGAGGCAACTAATCACAACAGATACGTACCAGCCACATCAATATCTCAGTATTTTATATATCTCGTGTCGGCTTCCTTTCTTCAGGAATCTCATCGCTCCCTTCATGGAGATATTTTAAGAGCGTGATCACCGCAAGCTTGTACATCCGATCTCCTCGGATCGTATAACTTTCTTTTGTCGGTAAAAGCCGTCCTCATTCTCTCTGAATAATAGGTACTTTCGAAGTTTCACGACAAACTGCGGACCTTCAATTCTCTATCACCCTCTATCCAAATCAGCAAGAAGGTGACCACCATTTCCGTCCATAGAGTGCCTCATATGGCGTAATTCCAATCATAGAATGGTATTTGTTATTATAAGCAAACTCTTGCAGGCAAATATTTTTCCCGACTACCTCGGAAATCCACCAACACACATCAAGACATATCTGCAGAAATTACGAATTGTCAGTTCTGCGCCAATCTGCACTGAGATGATTTATCTTAAATCGATTTAGTACCAGGCTTCGAAGTTTGCGAAACCTCGGGGGTGGGGCTGTGTGGACCTGCAGTGGATACTATGGACTAGCGGCTTTTTCCAGTGCGGTCTTTGCTCTTTGTCGGATAATACGTACATGCGTACTTGCCGTGTAAAGTGGTCTTGGCATTTAGAAGTGAGCTGATTTCGTCAATCTGTCTTCACAACCGGATCAGATCCAGCTTTGCTCCCGGAGTCTTTGGTAGCCCGACCCGCAGTCGTAGTAATTCTCCCGTTTCCATTCGGTGTCGTGACTCTTGCGAAGACATGGGTCTCACGGTGCTCGGGTGACACATTGGCATGTCGAACATGATGCACCTATCTTGTACCACATCCTTTCATCCCGTTCCACCAATACATACCTTTAACATCCTGGGTACATCTTGGTGACTCTGGATGAACAACATAGGTGCATTATGACTGCAATAGAATCCTTTGTGCCGATATCACCCTTCAGGCACACACAGTTTATTTCCTCGTCTGTGTAATCCCTGTTTCAAATCCAGGATGTCTTGTCTGACGTAGTCTCCCTCGATTTAATAAGGAAGGATCCTTATCTTGGTTGGCCTTGATCTCGTGTCGATAAGGGCCTCGCGGAGCGTACAACTAATCCACGGGACTCTGTAACTTTAAGCAGGTACTCCATTACTAAGCGGATCCCTCGACTCCTTCCCTATACTCCTCTTATCTTGGAAATATGTGCTAGGTTTGCCCATGGACTTCTGCCCAAGCATCGACCACCACATTGGCTTTCCCGGGATGATGCCGTCGGCGATCACGCGTGCTGATGCTCTACTATCTCTCACTTTGAGATTCAAATCTCTCGCTGCTTGAATGTATTGAAGGCTTTTGTGATCAGTGTAAATCTCACTTCTCACCATATAAACAGATTGCCTCCATGTCTTAGTTTGCAAAAATCAGCAGCATCTCTAGGTCATGTGTGGGATAAATTCAACTCATGTCTCCTCAAGCGTGTGGTTATAATATATACCCTTCCCATTACATAAACTTTAAACCAAATTATATGCGGAGACATCACAATGCCTTCCATCATACTCCACTGATCAGTGGGTAGTATAACTATTGGAACGATGATTAAACTAAATCACTTAGTTGCAGGAGCTTATCATAGGTGCCATCCATCAAATTTTACTTGCTTCGATCATTGGTAAAGTGTAAATGGAGGCGAGATATTAAAATCTTTCACAAATCTCTTGCAGCCTCCAGCCATGCACCGAGAGAAACTACGTATCTCGATCCACATTTGGTAGGTCTAGACGATTAGACAACACTTCTACCTTCTTGGATCCACTGAACACCCTCCCTTTGCTTATTCATTACCCAGAAACCTTCCTTTGGCTGTTAAGCCCAGAAACTCACATTTAGGCAGTTTTTATACGATTTGATGTGTTCTAAAGTGCATCATTACAATCTTGAGTGTCCCATGATACATGTTTCTGAATAAGTAGGGATATCATCTATAAACACACACTAAATTTGTCGAGATAGGGTTTGAAGCTTAGATTCATCAAATCCATGGCGGTGGATGGGTTAGTCGACTTACAACTTGGTATGCAGGGCTCTGTGACATCAGAGTCCTGAATGCGGAGTCTTGGGTATCTTCCCCTCCTTATCTTCAGCGTGGTAACCCGGACCAAAGGTCGATCTTTGAAAAATGGCGGCCCCTATGGCTGGTGAACAAATGTATTACGGGAAGCGGATACCTGTTCTTGATTGTTACCTTATTCGACATCGGTAATCAATGCACATCCTCATAGTCCCATCCTTTTCTTCTAAAAATAACTTAAATTTACTAGACAGGCCTTGAATCTAATAAACCATATCCAACAAATTCTTTGGCGCTCTTTCAACTCTTTCAATTGATGGGTGCCATGGTATGGTCTGATAGATATAGGATTTGTACCCGGGTAACAAGTCAATATTAAGCTGGAAATTTCACATGCGGTGCTAATCACGGTAAAATATCAGGAAGGCATCTAAAGTGTCCTCCCAGCAGTATATCTCCCAGGCTCGATTGGGGAATTCTAGCATCTCCACATAGAGCTAAATACCCTGCTAGCCCTTCTTAAAGTAACCTCTGACTCTTATAGGCGAAATCAAGGTGCCTGGGCTTCATTATGATCTCCCTGGAAAACAAATCAGGTACTCCCAATGGTTTTGAGCGTTATCTAACATACTGATCCATGGTTGCATAGTTGGCGACAACCATTCCATTACCTAAGATAACATCAAACTCGATTATAGGAAATTGATCAAATCGACATATAATGCATCACTGTCATTATCTCACATGATACGTACATATAGTTCACTCAACTATTTCTCAGTGGTGTTCATATTTAAGGATTTTCCATTATCATTTTACCTTGTTCAATTTCTTAGCATAAGATGGGGATACAAATGAGTGGTGGCTCGGATCGAAATAACACTTTGGCTTGTTCGTTTGTACATGTATTATACACATGAATAAATTAAAAGCATTTAAATTTCTTACCAGAAATATGTTGGTCAGGGATATACTGTCACAGCAGTGTTGGTAGTCTGGGCCTCCTGTTGGTTAACTGCAAAAACTCTACCTTGGCCTCTACCAACTGGTGCAGGGGCCCATGCCTGTGCCTGTGCAGGAGCCTGTCCCTGTGCTCTCCCTCTATTTTGGTTATGAGAGGTGACCTGAACACTGGCTCCTTCACTCTTCCCTTTACTACTCTAGCCACTCCTCATTTTCCTCTTTCTATCCCTCTCAGTCCATGCCTCTTTATTCTTGGTCTCCCACAATTTAGCTCTATCAACAATCTTTGTCAATGTGGGAAAATCTCAGGACAAATGGTACGACCTTAAAGGAATTGGTATCATTCCCAGCTCGGAATCTATCAACCAAAGCGCTGTGGTGATCTGAGACATACTTACTCGAGCAGTGAACTCGTTTAGCATGCTCGGATACACTCATCTAATAGAGTGTTTTTGGCTTTCTCAATTGATAAACCACATTACGTCTCTCTGCTGGGGATATAAACTCATCCATAACAGCCTCTCTAATCTGTCTCGAGAGTGGGAGGGTTCACTCACGTACTCGCTGATCACTGTGTGTCTGGAACCAATCCCATGCATTATTCTTCATCTTCATTCCTACCTGACTCAATTACTCTAGCATCCCAGAGCATGATAATCTCCTCACTACTTTTACGTGCTCCTCCGAAATCTTGTGGGTCATCTCCTTCCTCAACATGATATTACAGGTGTAAACCTCAAGAACTCCTGTCAAGATGGAGCCTTCCTCATCGACGTGCTTCAGCTACCCTCCTGAGCTTTTGTAAGGAGGTTGTGGTGTAATTTGGGCTAGGCTTGAGTGGGCGGAAATGGACACCATATACTGGTCTACTTCAGCCTAAGAACATTCTACCACTTAGCTCTGTATTTCTTGCCTCCAGTTCTTGAATCATCCCTTATCAAATGGAGGCGTTGATTGGAACATTCGGCTCGCTCTGTACTCTACGCCTCGATCTAGGGGTGAATTTATCTGCATCTCGGTCGATCTCGTGCACGGACTCCACATCGGCATCCCCAACATCCCTATCGGATCATAGATCTCCCTTCGCCCTTGGCCGAAAGTGGTCACGTCTCGAAGTGCGCCTTGTTGTCTTCTTGGTGGCATTCGACGCCAAGAAAACAAATGATACCTAGATTCACAATACATATCAAAGTACTTAAACTTTTCATCTATAGGATCATGAAATTAACTATACTATGATGACATACAAGAATAATTTAGGGAATCCTATGCTCCATGGTGTCACATTTATCATTTACCCCGAATAACATCCCAGTTCTTTTTTAAAACACGGCTCAAATTACCAACTTTGTCACATCCGGCGCTATAAAATTTTGTGGCCAGGCGCTAGGAATGGAGTAGGCTTAAGGCCACCAAAACCCAGTAAGCAAACTGAATCTATAATTTCTCTGAAAATTCGGAAAGACCTATTCGTTTCTATAACTAATGACAAATCACATTATTCGCAATATCAATCTAAAATCATAATAATTAACTCAAAATCTCATATCATGATATTATCTCAAATAACATAACAAATAGACCTCAGTGGTCATCCTTAACAAAACGATATATGATCTGTGAAAATATCAATAAGGTTTCATCAAAAGCAAAATTTGTCAACTCAACTATTCAAAATTTATCGGATTCAACCAAATAATTAACCCAATAACCAAGTTAATTCACATGGAATATAAGAACTTAGACTATATTCACCAAATAGAAGCAAAATAATAATCCATTACATGTTTCAAAATGGAATCAGTGGTCAAAAATGCGGATTCTCCTTTCATATCTACTGAAAAGAAGGAAATCAGCGGTGAGATAACTGTGAGTAAAATATATCACCATACTTGTGAGGCTAGGTACTTTCAGGCCCGACTCACGAGGATGGTTATGCTGATCAATCCAATCAATCATAGTACATGAGTTTATCTGACAAATAGCGGCAAATATGAACATGATATCAATAGGTTTTAGAGGTTTGAAACACGAAATATAGTTTACCATTCGAGGAATCAGGTACATTCCTTTTTACCTTTATCTTGGAATCAGGTACATTCAAACCAAGGTCAGAGTAGAGGCAGGTGGGTTCTGCAGCTTAGAGTTTACCGCCTTTACAGGAAGGCGGCTGCAGCAGGAGGGCCGTGTGCATAACTGATGACCTCCCATCGGGTTGGGTTTTACTGTGATTCATACCATCAATGACATTAACGATTACAAGTTATAAATTGTAATTTTCATTGCCTGACAGAATAACACCAAATACAATAAGAGTTAGCTGGCCAGGTACTCGGTATGAATATTCATCAGGACACATGACTTGTGGCATATAATAATTCAATTCAATGAATGCTCAGAATAAGGGTCTTAATCATAGTCAATTACTCTGATCAGGTCAAACAATGAAAACAGCTATACATTTCGAAGGTGCAAGTACGATGATATAAATTTTCCACCTCCTATTAGTCGGCTCGGCTAGGCTATTCACCCGAATGTTGAGCCTTCACAACTCGTTGCTATACCAATATTCATGCAGAAAGAAATATAAAGATAAATCAAAGTCGAAGTATACCTTGTTATCCGCTCTTCGATTAGTCGTTCACCGTTTTCATATATAAATATTATTTATAATATTCATAACATATATATATAATAACTAACCCAGAGCTTTTTTAAATAATTTTTTAAAATCCCCTTTTACTCCTTACCTTCAACATTCTTCCTTTTAACATCTAAATACCCAAAATTATAATTTTAATATTCAATTTCACAACTAATTTGCATATCTAATGTTTAATCACTAAACTCGTTTTTTGGCAGATTGCGCATCAGTTATTATTTTGACTATATCTTTCTCTACCGGCGTCGAAAGACCTAAAACCAGTGGAAAAATTTCACTAACATCCATATCTTCAAATGATGTCAATTGGCCCTAAAATTCGTCCATTAGTTTCCTCCTATAATTCTATCAAGTCGACCTTCAAACAGAAATTCACATTCAATCATCCAACCCTTAGATTCACTAATTACCACCTCAATTCATTCTAAATACATTTTCCCCAAATTTTAAACATACCAGACCTAATTCATACCTCTTAGGTCATATTCTATAGATTCAAATGCAATTGCAACCTAGCATACACATTAGAACAATTAATTCATTCCTTGACCTAATTGACCATCAGGCAACAACCGTTTATCAATTCAGCCCCTTTCCTCAATACCAGACCATATAAAATAAAATTAAAAACCATAGGGCTTTAATATACCTTCAAAAGTCTCCACTGAAAAATCACAGGTTGATTCAAGGGAATTAGCTGCAACAAAATTTTTCTTCGCTGGTTAAAGTGAGATATGGAGAACCTAGGGTTCTTCAAAATTTTCTTTGTTTTCTGCTCGATTTTCTGAGGTCCTAATATTTTAAAAATTAATTTAATATTTACACTTAAGTCTCTGCGGTTTTTTTCTTGAATTTTTTAGACCCTGGGAATTTTTAAAAATGTCTCTTTGGCCCTTGGTCAACAAAATCTGCTGACTTTACCTTACAGGTTCCACCTTTATTCACATATTTTTATTATTTTTTATTCATGTATTTTCATTGATTTTCATTTTATAAAATATATTTGGACCTTAATTTTGCTTCATAAAAATTCCCATAATTTATTTCTATTCAGTGAGGTATTTTCCAAAATTCTCTTGAGTCAATTGCTCGAAATTTGACCTTCTTGAGTATATTTTCCTAAAATTCCATTTAATTGAGAAATAATTCCTAAAGATTATTATAAATTCATGATGGACCTTAAAACACCTAAAACTTACAAGTATGGTGATATATATTTACTCACAGAGTTATCTCACCCCCGTTGATTTCCTCCTTTTCAGGGTAGACAGAGAAAGGAGAATCCAGGCATTTCTTGACCACTTGGATTCTTATTGAAACATGTAATGGATTATTATTTGTTTATTTGGTGAATGAGAGTCTAGTTTCGAAGGCTCCATGGTGAATTAGCGGATTTATTGGGTTAATTATTTGGTTGTCGATAATTTTGAATAGTTAGGGTTGGATAAATTTTGCTTTTAATTGAAACTATATTGATATTTTTATGAGACCGTTGAGGTGGTGGTTTTTTAGTGGATGACCACGGAGGTCTATTTGTTATGTTATTTGAGATAATATCATGATATGAGATTTTGAGTTAATTATTAGTAGATTTTTAGATTGATAATACGAATGCGGGATTTGTCATTAGTTATAGAAACGAATAGGTCTTGCCCAGAATTTTCGGTAGAGATATGGGACTTAGGCTTGCTCTGGGTTTAATTGGCCTTAAACCTACCCATTCCTAGCCGGTCACGGCCTATAAGGTAGGATGTGACAAAGTACCCAAACATTTTTAAAATGATTTTCCTTAGATTTAAGTTTTAGGTGTTTAAGGTCCATCATGAATTTATAATAATTTTTAGGAATTATTTCTCAATTAAATGGAATTTTAGGAAAATATACCCGATAGGTCAAATTATGAGCGGGTTGACCCAGTAAATTTTAAAATACCCAATAGATAGGAAAATAAATTATGGGAATTTTATGAAGCAAATTAAGGTCCAAATATATTATAAAAATAAAATTAATAAATACATAAATAAAAAAATAATAAAAATACGTGAAGCAGTGGTAGGGTAGGGAAAAAGTCGGTAGATTTTTTGTTGACCAAGAGGGCCAAAGACATTTTTAAAAATTCCCAGGGCCTTAAAAAAAAATTCAAGAAAAACCGCAGAGACTTAAGTCCAATATTGAATTAATTTTTAAAAATATTAGGCCTCAGAAAAAACAAAAGAAAAAATTGAAGAACCCTAGGTTCTCCATTCGGTGCCAAACTGCTAGGGAAGGAAGAAAATTTTGTTGCAACCAATTCCCTTTGAATCAACCTGTGATTTTTCATGGTGGGAGACTTCTGAAGGTATATTAGAGCGCCATGGTTTTTAATTTTGGATTTGCATGGTCTGTATTGGAGGAAAGGGGCTGAATTGATAAATGGTTGTTGTTTGGATGGTCGATTAGAATTTGTTTGGAATGAATTAATTGTTCTAGCTTGTATGCTAGGTTGCAATTGCATTTTGAATCTATAGAATGTGAGCCTAGAGATATGAATTAGGTCTGGTATGTTTTAAAATTTGGGAAAATGTATTTAGAATGAATTGAGGTGGTAATTAGTGGAATTAAGGGTTGGATGTTGAATGTGAATTTCTGTTTGAAGGTCGACTTGGACAGAATCATAGGAGGATCTAATGGACGAATTTTAGGGCCAATTTGACATCATTGGAAAGATATGGATGTTAGTGAAATTTTGCCACTGGTTTCAGGTCTTTTCGACGTTGGTAGAGAAAGATATAGGCAAAATACTAACTGATGCGCAATCTGCCAAAAAAAAAACGAGTTTAGTGATTAAACATTAGAGATAAGAAATTAGATCATGGATACCCAAGACTATATCGAAATCATGGATACCTAACACTATCAAGTATGCTGGAAAATCCTTATTTTGGATCACCAATCTGCTGCCTAGAACTATCCTTTCGGATATCATAGTATCACCATTGAGTACGGAAACCACCATACGACCATTTATGGTAGGACTGTCTGGTGCCTCTCAGTTAATGAATGCGAAATAAATGAAATAGTGGCTCCACAGTCACACCAATGCATATGCATCATGATAAGTAAGTGAAATAATACCGATAATCACGTCTGGTGATGCATCGCCTCTGTTTGTGTATTTGTAAATACAGAAACTGAGTCTGAGTCCCACTGCGAATCGGCCAATCGAGTCTTGCCTAAATCCTCCTGCGCCCCTACGACCTCTACGGGTGTTTATCTTGCCACCTCTTGCACGAACCACCCTACCGACCTAACTAGGACCGCTTGTGCACAGGGTAGGTACTCTTGTACCTACCTCGAGGTCTACACAACTACTAGGCGTGGATAATCTCGGATAAAGTGACCACGCCCCTGTGGAAACATCCTGTCATGTTCATCACACTGCTCGAGATGCCTCCTCGACATGTAAGGGCCTGATGGAAAGATGATCACGAGATCTACCACCTCTGGGTTCTTTGGCGGCCGGACCCCCGGATCACGGCTGCAGATCTTTGCTCCTCGTCTGAGCCTCTCTTGCTTAGATCCATTTCTTTCCTTTCTTTCTACTAGACTGACTGGTGCTTGGATGACTAGTGCTGGGAACACCTCTCTTACTGTCTGGCCACCCCTGAGTTAGAAATGAAACTTTCCTTTCTACCTTTAGTGTAGCCTCAACTAGCTCTCTAAAGTTATTTTGAGATGCCCAGGCTAGATGGACTTTGGTCGAGTTGGCCAGGCCGCCCAGATAAACACACTTATGTTCCTCATTTTCTTGTCATAGGCACCAATTTCCACGACTACGAAAACCTCTTAGCTCCGTAATGTCACTATCAGGATCGCTTCTTTAACTGAAGAATTCTTTTTATTTTGCATTACGCTAGCTAGCAGCGGGTAAATACGTACGTAAATGCCTCTGGGCCCGGTCCCCAGTGACTCACAGCAGGGTGTCTCCTCTTAATGGCCTCCACGAGTCCTTGTACTAGTACGCCATCGAGAACCTTTGAAAGAGGACTTTCTACTCATGCGAACACCATCATAAATTTTGCTAACCTGTCTACAACCATGAAATCTGGCGCCTCTGGGTCTTGGTACCATCATAAGTTTGTACAATTTTAGGGCGCGCTCTGCATGCTCTGCTCTTACAGGCTCCGTAGTGACGGGTAGGCTGCTGTAACAATACGCCTTAACTTCGATCCATCGTCCTAGGTACCGCCCCCTTGAGTGCGACCCTCGATGGATCTGCTGGGGGCTAATTCATTGAGGCATCTTCCGATCTAGGGGTGTGCTCGACATTTCTCTTTGGTGGTGCCTTCGGTGCGGAAGTCCTAGGTCGACCTCGACCTCTTCCAAAAAACTATATCTTTAGTGAATTTCAAGGTTAAAAGATTTAGTGACACTTTACAATATTTGATGCATGCAAGGATTTAGCAAAACAATATAAGTTGGAATAGGAAAATCATTATAAAAACAATTCTATAGGAAATACTGCGGAAAATGAGCGAAAAACAGGAGAACTATCGCTAAAAGCGCTCACGATACCAGCAACGAGACCCCCTTTATTGACGGGAATGCATCGGCAACTCCATAGTAACCTCCCATTCGCTTCCTTTCGATTGATAACTTACCATGACTAAGCCCAGATTCAGCTAGTATATTTGGAAAATGTAGGTTATAAAAATTTTCACTTTTCTATCAAATCACACCTTTAGATTTAACAAAATGCGTAGCCTTACTGCTGTTGCACGGTGGTCAAGACCGAAATACAAAAATCACTTGTATAAAAAATTACACTCCTAATATTTTCCAAAAATTCAACTACAACCATAAAGGACCTCTGGTCCTCAACAAAATATAAGATACGAATCAATCCAACATAAATTTCGAAACCTGTTTTTCTCAAAACCATGTATGCATATTTTACAAAAGATATGTACATATACAAAATGTCACATTTTAACTTTTACTATGTTTACTTACACCTTATCTTATATATATATATATATATATATATATATATATATATATATATATATATATATATATATATATATATATACAACAATCTGGGGGTAAGGATCCACGAAAAGATCTCTTTAAACCCGACACATGCACTGAACACGAAAAAATTATTTAAAAACAAAAGCTGTGAGCCAAAGCGGGCTCAATAGGTACTATAAGTTCTAAATGTTTGCTGTACCTTTGTTTTGTACCTCGATATGAAAATTTGTAAAGAAATGGTTGTAAAAATGTTATTAAAGCGAGTTTTTATGAAAGCCATTTACGAAAAGCGTATGAAAACTATTTCTCTTGCTGAAAAAGCTATTTAGGTGGTGGTTAATATACGAAAGTGCTATCTTGTAAATCAAGTACCAACCAGCGTGGCCCATTTAAATACCTAGGCGTGCCCGCGAACTTGGCATCGTGGACGATCTCGAACGCTCTCGTCTAATATGGTCCGGTGAACACGGCGGGATCTCTATAGCATAATGGAACCTCGGAACCAAAATGTCCGATGATGGAACCTCGGAACCAACACCTCATCGCCATGTGCAATGTCGGTAGCTAGTATCTATATACCTGGAGATAGTAACCGATCACTATATAAATATATACTATCTCTTTGATTGCCGACGATGATATAATTAGTCATAATGTCCCATAACTATGCCGTGCAATCAAAGATACATCGACGAAAGCGAGATGCGCCATCTAGGTTTTTCTTCAACCAGCCTTGTTTCTTAAGTCTTGAAATCGAAATTTTTCTGAGTATAACAAGTGAGAGGTAAAAAAATGCTTTCTTAAAATTACATTATATTTTCAAAGCACTTTGTTTGTAATTTCATGAACTTTTCGTTTTAATGATTTTGATACTCACGCCTTTTTCTCGACTAATTTCTTTCAATTCTTGTCAAGCACGCTAGATTATTATCGTATGCTCCAATCGCCTACATAATTGATATAAATTACGAAAATACCCTTAGTTCAACGTTTTAACCATGACACATACAAAGGGCTTTCAAAGAGACTACATCGAACGAACTTCGATTCTAACAAAACTTTACGTGCTAGTCCCATTCGATAAGGACATCAATAATATGAGGTAAAATTGACCAAAATACTTCCCACATGAATTGCCCCATCAAAACTATCCGTTTTTAGCAATTTTTCAAAGCGACCCATTCTATTCGTGTATTAGACCATACCGTCAAGCCGCAACCAAGCAATTTTATAGTGCTCTGATTAAAAATTTTTTCGAAGTATGTGGGCACCAAATGCTATTGATAGGCATATGGTTAGATTCTAGACTCAAAGGGCTTTCCATAGAGTCTAAAAACACCAGAAAACATTTCTGAAAATTATGTCTGGAGCTGTCCGAATCTGAAATCTGAAATTTCGGCGAATTTGTCGGAAAATAGTTGAAATTGACCGGAGCTGTCAAAGGAAATAGTCTAAAATTCTAAACTCAATCGGCGAAATTTCACATTTTCTCGCGACCTACAGAAAATTCAGCCATTACATAGCCTTTAGGCTCGAAATAATACAAGTAGGAAAATTTCCTACCTCTTGCAGTTTGACAAAATGCTAAGATATTGGTACCTACGCGTAGCTCGTCGGCGTAGTCAATTCGCAGCTACTCTAGACAAAAATCTACGGTATGATTTAAAGTAAATATGAGAAAAAAAAATACAAATCTCTCTCCATCCCTCTACGTCTCCTCTCAAATCTGCCCCACAACTAACGTTTGATTTTATTTTTTATTTTTATTTAATTATTATTATTATTATTTGGATACTTGATTTCTATTATCTTATTCGAGTCCATTTTTACCCTAAAAAAAATTATTTCTTTTCAGTTCAATTATTTTAAAGGAACTTTAACTCAAGCCATTTTTTGACTTCCGAGATTTTCGTAAAAATCTCGTCCCTGAAGTCACTAGCGACTTATCACCCATAAATTCATAAAATATTAGAAATTTATCACCGAGAAATTAATGAAACTTTTCTTGGTCACTAGATTTTGCGAGAGCCCAGATTTAGCAGTAGCCGGTCGTTTCGTCATCAGGGATACAGAGAATTTTATAGGCTTCCCACTGAACCGTTACGGTAAATGTATTATTTTATCCCTTTTGAAATTAGTAATTTGTCTTTAAACCTCCACTTTTCTTAATTACCAAACGTGCCTGATTGTTTAAAAATTTTATAATTTGTACTTAAAAGCAGCTTGAAAAATTCTATTATGGCACTAAACTAATTAAGGAAGCCCTTGGTGCACATATATGACCCCACGGTTACACATACCGTACACCCTCTCGGGACGGGGCGTTACAGGATTATTACAATGTTATAATTCAAAGTGAATAGTTCTCAAAAAAAGGCTTTGTTTAGAATTCAGAAAGTACTAAGAAAGAAAAATTGTGAGGAATGAAAGAAAATTTTGAGGAAAATGGAGCTTAAGGAAAACAAGTTTCTTATATTAGGTTTCACTGTGAAAAATATAAAAGAAAATTAAATATGATCAAAATTCCTCAAAATTTTACATATTTTTAAATTTCTAGTCCTTATATCTGATAAGAGTTTGAATAAGCATATAAATTAATTTATTAAGCACTATGTTTTTGTTTTATACAAAATTCTTCTTCTACTTCTCCTCTCTATTTTCATCTTTCATCTCTATATTTTCTATCCTTAGTGCTTTCTGAGGCTCCATTTCAACGGAAAGTACTAGGGAAAGGAAAAATGCTAAAAAAATTATTTTGTTTAGTTTGGTTTCACTATGAAAAATATATAAAAAAATATATAACCAAAATTCCTCAAATTTTTATATATTTTAAAATTTCTTAGTCCTTATATATAATATAGAAAAACAAGTAAAATGAGTTTGAATAAATTTATAGAATTAATTTATCAAGTTTAAACATATTTTTTATTTTTTTACAATTTTTCTTTCTTTCCTTTAATTTCAATTATATGTTTTCTTTTATATTTTCTTTCCTTAATACTTTCCATATTCTCAAGGGGTGCTTGGTTGAGTTGATGGGGAGATGATAATTGATTCACCCTAATAAGCTCTTACAGGTGATTCGCTAAAATCGTAGCATGCACAGGGTAGAGATTTGGCGCTCGGAATCAAAAATATTTATAAACCTAAACCTCTTCTTTGTCGTAGCATGACTCTTGCTAGCGATTATAGGTAGCTCAGGGTCGAACATAGGGATGGAGTTTTCTTCGGTGTTTGGTAACTAACAATTGATTCAAAATGGTGATTTCACTTTGGATTTTTGGTTTTTCATAAAAATTGTGGGGTTGGTGATTTGAAGACTGCAACTAAAATGTAATAAAATGTAAAAAGAACTCCTTGAAGTCTTGGGCCACTGGGTTTGAGGTTCAAGTGTCGCCCCAAAACCCGGGGGTCCGTTGACTACCCATCAACCCGTGGAATACAAGTGGAGGTCAGATTACCCGACGCCACTTTAGAAAATCGGGCAGAGTCTCCTTTATCTCGGGGCTCTACTCGACTCTGATGCCTGCGTATCACAATAGAATAGTGCTGATATAAATTAACATGAGTAAAAATGCCTCTTGGGCTCATAAGCTAATACTCATAAAAACAATTATCACATAACTATTCTCCACCATTCCCACAATTCAATAGTTGATTACACTTTATACAAAACATATATTAACATCTATGTTTCAATACATGTTATGTCCAAAACCATCAAATCATGAACTGGGCTTCAAATGAATTTGCCTTCGAGCGATCCCCGTAGACCGAAAAATATAATCCTCGACAGGTGAGCTTGGGCTCGCAGAATCACTTAAATGGGTTACTCTCCACCTAAGTGCAGTGCAATGCTCCAAAATAAACACACACTCAAGTAAATACGTGATCCTACTTGAATGTCTACATGATCACCCCATGCCACGAGTCCTCACCGACTCACTCACACTTGCCAAGCCATGTATGAGAAAATAATCATTTTCAAAACAAAAACCCGTTTGTTCTTGAAAATATACTACCGAACGTGTGCTCCAGAAAAATATGAGATCATTCTCCGAGGTGAATCGGGTTGGTGAGTCAACGCTTCACGGTCCTCATCCAAAATGATCCGTCGCCCATCTCCCAACCCAATTCCTCCTGGCACTGTCCCCGTGAAATTCCTTTCGCAACCATATCCGTTTACAAATTTTGTCATGCACTCACACCTAATTCTAGGTTACCCAGTGTATATGAAAATGCATTATGCCATTTTCAAAATCATTTACACAATATGTCAATATGCATATTTTCAATCAACTACAATTACACGCATGTAATTCAACACATCAATCATCACCCAATTTAGCTCAATTGAGCAAATCATAAATTTCATCTCCAATGGCCTATACTCACAATTATGTTCCATATAATTGAGCAAATCACAAATTTTATCCCCAATGGCCTATACACACAATTATATTCCATATAATTGTGACCTCATGTTAATACTCATTAAGCATTAACCTATTGAATTCTACACCATCAACTCAAGTCATTCATTTCATACAATTTCATACCAAAACACATGGACATTTATGACCCATTTCACAAACCCGGATCAAGCGGTCGCTCAGTCTCAAAGGGCCGTCCACGCAGCTCCACTGGTCTAACTCTATTTACTGGGAACCGACTTCTACCCATTCCCTTGGCCTTATAAACACTAAAGCATAATTTAGCAAATTTTATGAATTTAAACACCTTAAACAGCCCGTAACAGCCATCGTTTCACCATCAACAATGAATTCAAAACAATTCGTCCTGAAGGTTTCTAAATCATCAAACGGCCCCTCACGACTCTAAACCGAACCGAACATCGAAAAACACTTAAATGGGAATAAACACAAGTAGTGAGAAACCCTTACCTCAAGGAAATGAAGAAACTCCGATCCCGAAGTCCACTTAGCCCGCCCAGAGAACGTTCCTTCTCGCCCCGAAGACCGCCGACGGTCGATCGTCCGCATTTCTAGAGAGAAGTCAGAGACTCTCTCTCTAAAAACCACCATTTTCGTTTTTTCCCCCTACTGCATCTCCCCCCTTCTCATTTCACGTTTTGGCCTTTCCTTTAATTGGAGAAGAAAGCACTATACCTTATTTTGTCACTCAAGGACGAAAATCAAACTTAAACGACCATTTTGTCCCTCTTTACTGTGATTTGATATCTCTAAGACTACTCCTACCATCCATTTTCGTTATTTCTATACTCATACCACTTATGATACATGAGTACTCTGTTATATGTGACTTTCGGTCACATCGGGAATTCTACTCAAGAATTCAAACGCGATGTCTCAAAAAACGTGTCAACTCCGACCGCCCTGCACTGGTCGAAATTTTACGCATTCAGCCAGATTTCGCAAGACGATTCCAACGGTGCAATCAATTTCTTCATCCGAGATCTAGAGAATTAATTCCGGATTTTTAACCGAAATTACTATTTTGTAATCGAAATTACGATTTGCCCTTATTCCAGAAATTGGAATTTCTGCTCTACATTCTCCTCTCTAAAATAATTCTCGTCCCACCAAGCAAGACCTACACATCCAACCATGTGCATATGTAACTCACCTAACTCCAAGACCGTGCCTGCATGACAACCCTAAGTAAGGTCACGACATCGATTACAACTCGATGGTCAGTTAACTCATACATGTCAAGAATGACATTAACAACCAATACGCCTACCCCCCTAAGGTTCACCACGCTTCCGCTGCGCAACTCTGATCTCTAAAAAGATCAAATCTCTCCCTACATCCTAGGAAAGAATTTTCCATTATATTACGGCTTTTCTAAAGGCCTCAACCTCTATGCCCAAACCTATCACACAAGATGCATTAATGAATGAACATGATGCATCAAATTTAAACACTACACTAGTCAACAATTGCGAGAGTAGAGACGGTATACTACATCCGAATTAACTAACGCTCGCCTCTCACCATGAGATCTCTACCTCCTAGACAATCTCGCCTTCATATGTCCAGCCGGGCTACAATGGTAACACGCCATTCGCCCAAACAATTCAACTCTACCGCAAATCCCGTGGTCGACCGACCTACTCGACCCTCGCCTATGTGGCCCGTCCGCTGAGTACTGCGCCGTGTGGCATCCGTGACCGACATCGATCCTCCGACCCATACTAGGTAGCCGGAGAGAAACAAACTAGAATGCCCGCCCCACAATCGACTGGATCGCACAAATCCCAAACACGGATCCTTGTCTCGGGGCAATCCTCCATATGTCCTGCCGCTACAATGGTAGCATACCATCCGCCGCCCATCCCGACCGGCAACCCTCACTCCGTCTCACCGATGATCGACCGAAGGTCCCATAAGCTTCGATTCGCTCCGGACAATCCCGCCGAAGTGTCCAGCCGCCGACAATAACACATCATCCGCCCTCGTCGACCAATCGCCTTCCCCGCCTCGTCTCGATGACTCCGACCTGGCCCCGATATCCTTCATAAACGTCTTCTTCTGACAAAGAAGACGGTCTTCCTTCCTTTTAGTACCAACACCCCTATCATGGATGCCTCAGATAGTCATCCACTCCTCCTCTCCGCTCTACAGGTCGATGTACTCTAAACGCCGGAGATCGTCGACCCGCCCCGACTCACTATTGCACATGCCCAGGCGATACGGATCGAGATCTCTACGCGCCTCGCAAAGGCCTCGTCTGACAAAGCCACGTACCGGGTCAAATGCTCCAGGCCCGACCGCCTCGTGGACGACCTCGGCGTCCTCACCCTATACTAGCCATCTACACAATCAACATGCCAGTCAATATACAATACAGTATCTCCAAGGCATAAGCACAGCCCCGAGACACTAATCATACACAATAAATCAGTGTATATGCAGTGAATTTTGCATTTAAAGTATTGTTTTCAACAAAATTTTATTTTCAAAAACTTTATTTTCAAAAACTTTATTTTTGAAAATTTTATTTTTCGAAAAGTTTATCAAATTTTATTTGATTTTTATTTTATTTTAATTAATTTAAAATATTTTTTTTCAAATTTTTTTTGTAATGAACAAGAAGTTCATCTGAAGGACTCGGGTAGAAAATACCGAGTCAAACTGTGCCAAAAACCTAGCCTGCAAAACACCCAACCCGGCCCACCAGCACACAAGACGCACAGTGCCAGCCTCGCCGCCCGCGCCCGTCTCGCGCCCCCGCCTTCGCTCTGCGGTTCATGCTGTGGTTCAAGACTCAAGGCAGGCTGGCTTCCGTGACGCTGGCTGGGCTCGCGCTGCGCTGGGCGAGCCGTTGCTCGACCAAGGCGCCCTGCACGCCTACGCCTGGGCCATTTAGCCGCCCCGACCATAAGGCCGACGTATGCTACCGCCTTTACGCCCGCAAGCGCTGCAGGCCGCTTGGGCCGCCAAATTCCGCCTGGGGCCACGTGTCAGGCCTGGGATCAGACAGGCCACAAGCCAAGCCTCGCTCACTACACATAGTTGAACCGTATTATGCACACAACTGCACCCCCAAATTCTTCAAGCCACCCCACTGTTAATACAAACCTCGCTCTATTGCAATACAATTTTGCCCTACACCTTGCAATACAATCCAAGACTAACAAACTGTATTGCAATACAGTTTCCTTCCTTACAATACAAATTGTGCAATAGCCATCTCCAAATTTTTTTTTTTTTTTTTCGTTTTTCATTATGAATATTTTTTTTTTCATTTATTTCCAGAAATTGGAAAAATATCTAAAAATCACTAAAATCATTTTTTTTCATTTTCTTGGACACTCAAATAAATTCATAAAATTTATTTTTTCATTTTCTTAAATTTTACGCCATATAAAACCTTTAGAAAAATTATTTTCTCATTCTATAACCAAATAAATTTATAAAATTTATTTATTTTTTTTCCAGCTTTTTTTTTTTTCACTCGAAAATTTTTTTTCTCCACTAATAAATTTATAAAAAATTTATTTTCTTCCACTTTCTTCACTCTCATCCAATAACGAGTAAAAATTTATTTCCTCATATTTTCTTCAACTTAGAAAATTATTTTCATCACCTAATAGGCCAAATAAATTTATAAAATTTCTTCTTTTCATTCTCTTTCCGCTTTTTTGTAATCGTACCACTCCAAAATTTTTTCTACACATTCATGTGCTAATCACCAAACACACACATATTCCACAACACACATAAAACATGGCATACACACCATCACACAATAATTCACCAAATCACACAAAACACATCAACACATGTATGTAGTGTGGAGCCCCTTACCCGACCCGACCCGCTTGGGCGGATCCGAACCGAGTCCGGGATGCCACTAAAATCACTCAAAATCACTCAAAATCATATCTTAAGTGGAAGTCGACATAAAATCGTGTGCCCCATAAACATTTACATTTAACAAACCATTTACAACGTAGCATCCAAGCCCCTTGCAAAATGATTTACAAAAATAGATGTCTATTCAAATTGTTTATACAAAAATATCATATCAAAAAGAACACATGAAATGAGCGCACATGCCTGAGCATACCCGAGATTTCTTCTTTATGACTCGACGCCCGATCTGGGTCCGCTATCGCATCACTATCTATCACTTCTGCACCGCACATCGTAAACAACACGCTAAGCATTTTCATGCTTAGTGGTTCTATACAAATCCATTCCTAGTTCCAAATTTAAATCAATTCATGCAATTTAATAATTCAGAACTTTCAAATCTTTTGGATGATCAGTATAAATATAATACATATACTTTGTTATATATATATATATATATATATATATATATATATATATATAATCGCTATAGTTCCTGATCATCCCAAAATACACTTTCATATTCACATCTCACAATCTCAAATCAATTCAAATATGCTCACAAATTCGGCCGCTTCGCACTAATCTAATTTCAAAATCAATTCAGCTTCCGAAAAATCACCCCGCTTATGCCAATCAATTCGCTATGTCAATCAACCCGCTTATGTCAATCAATTCAGCTTATGCCCTTAACGAATTCTAACCTATGTCACCGCAAGAAGGCCCCGGGCTGCCGCAGTCAGATCACATGGTTTTATAACACGCACTGCCCCGCCGGGCCGACATCGGGTTATAAACAATCAAATAGTGAAAACTACCGATACCGTCCCGCCGGGCTGCTGATCGAAGTGACACAACAATAGTCTCGCAGCATCGCTATTTGACCCTATTTGCATACCAATCTATCCTTAATGCCAAATAAACTATAACATTCTATTATATGCCTAAACTTTATAGCAAAAATAGAGTACAATATGTACGCTTGTATAAACAGTTTATTTTCAATAATCATGCAATTTTTATATGTAAACATTTCACAATCACTTTTCTCAAATCAATTAAATCAATTCAATATGCTTTTAGAACAAACAAGTAAAACTTGAAACGAGGAATAGGAGTTGGTAGAACAAACATTTCAAACTTGAAATGAGAATAGGATTTAGAAGAACAAACCCAAAAATATTTGCACTTTGATTCCAATCCTTGGAATCTCAATCACAGTTTGGCTTTTCCTCCTCTTCAGTCCCTATTCCAAAACCATTAAAGAATAATATTATTCATGCGTACTAGTAGTTTTACTAGATTGATTTTCGGAGGTTATTGGTGAGTTCCAATTTAAACACTTATATAGATGGATTCTGACTCCATGGGCTTTCCATAGAGCAAGAACACTTAACGGAAGTTCGGATTTGCTGAGCTATGACCTTCCGAAGTTGGAGGTCATACACAATCAAATCCTGAACTGACAAGCAGACCCGAACTGGACAAGCCTGTCTACCACCTCAGTCAAACATCTTCTATACCCTCAGAATATTAATGTATTCTGACTCAATGTGCTTCGATACCCAAGAACACCCAAATCGAGTTCAAACGGCGGGAGATATGACCTTCCGGGCCGAGGTCATGGAAGTCAACTTTGACGAGTCGACTCGAACTAACGAGCTGCAATCAAGTGAAGAGCTCAGTCAAACACCTCGGCTCCAACATCTAACATCCTCCTCAGGGACAATATGAATGTTTTCATGACTCCATGGGCTTTCCATGAGTCCAAGAACACCCAAATCGTTCAACGCGAGATATTTAATTCCTCCGTTGAGGTCATACATAGTCAACTTTGATGAGTCGAATTCGAATCGACGAGCACCGCTTCGGACGAGCAATCGCTTGACGACCATCGTTGGACGACCACCGCTTGGACGACCACCGTTGACTCCACCACGCTTGATCTAATTACACCGCTTGACTTACACCGCTTGATGACCACCGATCGACCACCGCTCGACGACACCGCTTGACGACCCCTGGGCTTTGACGACCAATGCTTGATCGAATTCGGGTTTGACGACCACCTAACGCATTTGACTTGCTCAGAGTAAAAGACCATAACTCTGGCCTACAGAAACTGAATTAAGAAATTCAAAGCCTAACATCAAGTTCATTGATGTGGCCACTCACAGAAGGACTGACTGCCAAATTCCCTTTATTTCTGATCCAAACTTGCTCTAAGGTACGGCTAGTCGAATCTAACCGGACAAACCGACCCGACCAGATTTAGCTGGGCTGGACCTCGCAAAAGGACTATGCAACTTAGTCTACAGAGGTCCAAATTGAGAAATTCAAAAGCCTAACATCAAGTTAATTGATGTGGCTACAATTTACTAGAAGGACACACTACCAAATCCCCTTCACTTCGTACCCAACAATCAGCTCTAAGGTTCGGCTAGCTGCGCACTACCACAATGTGGCAGCTTCCCATGGTTTAAAATGCAACCAAACTTTCCCCATACGATAACTACCCAACAATCCTTAGGGTAGAAGAAGACCAAGAGGAGAAGACCCACCTCATGGAGTTTGTCGAAGTCCCCCAGCTCCTAGCCTCTACTTGTAGCTCCTTGGTCACTAGAAGACTTCCCTTCGTGCTTCGCCTGAGACCTATCCGATCGTCAAAATCTAGAGAGAAGTGGATTTCTCTCTCTAACTTTCCCTTTCTCTATTTTTCTTTTCTTATGGATCACTCTAATCGTATTTTAAAAGGAGGAAGCTTCTCCCTTTCCTACATGCCACATGTCATTTCCTTTGATTTTTCCTTTACTCATTTATTTCTCCTAATATCACTTAGACATATAAACTTATTTACAATTGACCCTCATCCCCATTTTACAATTTCTATATTTTCTCTTTTTCACTTGGGTTCATTTCTGGATTCAACAATCATCTAATCAATATAAAAAAAAAATTCCAGAAAAATACCCAAGTTGGCTCAATTATACCCGGAATATATAATAATTTTTATTATAAAAATTTTAGGGTATTTTTGGGGTGTTACATGTAGTGTCCTAGTTTCGTCCAGTGATTTTCTAGGTAATCTCATACTTAAACTCAACATCGAACCACACCTAGTGGTGATGTTCTTACTCAACCATGGCCCAAGCCCAAATTCTCAATCTATAGATTTCCATATACCTATACTCCACATTCTAAGACCCGTGGCCTAGACCCAAGTCCCTCAAGCCCTAGGTAATCGTATACCTAACTTATCGACACTAAGCTCTAGGTATTTATAAACCTAAGCTATGATACCAAGCTGTGACGCCCGAAAACCCGGGGGTCCGTTGACTACCCGTCAACCCGCGGAATACAAGTGGAGGTCGGATTACCCGACGCCACTTTAGAAAATCGGGCAGAGTCTCCTTTGTACGGGGAGCTCTACCCAACTACAGTACCTGCATATCCTGTCCCAAATAGTGCAATATAATCCCAACATGAGTAAAAATGCCTCTTGGGCTCATAAACCAATACTCATAAAAACAATTATCACAACTATTCTCCAATTATCTCCCAATAATTCAATAGTTGATTACACTTTTATACAAACATATATTAACATCTACAAGTCTAATACATGTTATGTCCAAAACCATCAAAATCATGAACTGCTTCGAAATGAATCGCCTTTCGAGCGCCCCCGTACTCTGAAAATATAATCCCTCGACAGGGTGAGCTAAAGCTCAGTAGTGGAATCACCCTAAATGGGTTACTCTCCACCTAAGTGCAGTGCAATGCTCTAAAATAAACACACACTCAAGTAAATACGTGATCCTACTTGAATGTCTACATGATCACCCCATGCCACGAGTCCTCACCGACTCACTCACACTTGCCTAAGCCATGTATGAGAAAATAATCATTTTCAAAACAAAACCTGTTGTTCTTGAAAATATACTACCGAATGTGTCGGTAAAAATATGGGACTACCCTCCGAGGTGAATTGGTTGGTGAGCTTCCGAACAACACGGTCCTCATCCCAAATGATTTGTTGTCGACCCATCTCCCAACCCAATTCTCCGAATATCATCCCGTGAAATTCCTTTCGCAACCATATCCGTTTACAAAATACCTTGTCATGCACTACACCTAATTTAGTTACTCGCTGCATATGAAAATGCATTATGCCTTTCAAAATCATTTAAGCACAATATGTCATGCATATTTTCAATCAACTACAATTACACGCATGCAATTCAACAAATTACATCAATCATCACCCAATTTAGCCTAATTGAGCAATCATAAATTTCATCTCCAATGGCCTATACTCATAATTATGTTCCATATAATTGAGCAAATCACAAATTTTATCCCCAATGGCCTATACACACAATTATATTCCATATAATTGTGACCTCATGTTAATACTCATTAAGCATTAACCTATTGAATTCTACACCACACCAACTCAAGTCATTCATTTCATACAATTTCATACCAAAACACATGGACATTTATGGCCCATTTCACACAAACCCGGGACTGCTTAACGTCCCAGTCTCCAAGTGCTAGCGGTCAGCCCACAAAAATTTCCACTTGTCCAACCTCGGTTTCACTTTTTGGAACCGAATTTCTTACCCATTCCCGGTCTTATAAACACCAAAGCATAATTTAAAGCAAATTTTATGAATTTAAAACACTCAAACAGCCCGTAACAGCCACTGTTTCACCATTGGGTTTCAATAAATTCAAACAATTCAAGTCCTGTCTGGGATCGATCAAACTACTTCCTCACGGCCTCAAACTAACCGAAACATCGAAAAACACTTAAAATGGGAATAAAACACAAGTAGTGAGAAACCCCTACCTCAAGAAGTTTGAAGAAACTCCCGATCCTTGAGTCCACGCGTAGCCCGCCTGCAGAACGCTTTTCCTTCGCCTCGAAGACCGACGGCCGGATCGTCAGATTTCTAGAGAGAAGTCAGAGACTCTCTCTCTAAAAACCACCATTTTCGTTCCCTACGCATCTCCCTTCTCATTTCACGTTTTTCGCCTTTCCTTTAATCGGTAAGAAGCACTATACCTTTATTTTGTCACTTATGACTTAAAATCAAACTCTAAACGACCATTTGTCCTCTTTACCGTGATTTGATATTCCTAAGACTACTCCTCTACCATCCATTTTCAAGCCATTTCTATACCATACCACTTATGATATGAGTACTTGTTATATGTGACTTTCGTCACATCGAGTTCGCTTTTTACTAAGACCCGAAATGCGACGCCTCGAAAAACTCTGGTTTAATTTTAATTGTTCTGTAATTCGACGAATTCTTACGCGGCTAGCTTAGATTTCATGACGATTCCAACGGCAATCCATTTCGTCTTCAGAGATTTAGAGAAATAATTCCGGATTTTTAACCGAAATTACTATTTTGTAATCGAAATTACGATTTTGCCCTTATTCCAGAAATTGGAATTTCTCGGGTCTTACATCAAGGGCAACTGAGAGGTCCTCGGGTCTTTCTCCTCGCGTTAGGGAGAATGACTTATATTCATTTCCCAAACCGAATCTTCATTTAGTTATGAAACCGAACCCTAATAGTTTTCCTCTTGAGATATAGCATTTATTGGTCATTAATGTTTCAAGATAATAAAAACTGATCCTTTGATCTACCTTACAGTGACAAATAAATGGCAACTAAGCGAGCTTCAGTGGATCTAGCAATAAGCATCCACTGAACCCTAAAAGATTGTCAAGTACTGGTCAATCAAGATACATCAAAAGGATTTAAACCTATAGTGAGAGATTGAGGCATAAATGACAACAATCAAGGTATGCTAAAAAACAAGAGTGATCAAGAATTTACCTCAAAACCCAGCCCAATGTTTCTACTCTTCAAGGATAAATAGCCAACCACTCTCCGAGTTGTCATTCTCGTGGGGTGTTTGCAAGCGAAAGTGAGAGAAAATGAGGGAAAATGAGAGAAAGGAAAACAAAGTAAGAGCCGAAAAGCTTTCGCGCCAAAATTCTATCAGACTAGTGATTCTCAGATAAAGCCTCACCGGGCCTTATATACCCGCAAGAACAAGGGAAATTACAAAATGTTTGAACTACCAAAATACATAGAGGGTAGTTTAGGTAAAAAGCCAAAAGGTGGTAAAAAGGGGTCAAACAGACAAAGGAGCAAATTAAGAACCCGCAAAATCTCTCGCAAGGACCCACTCCTTCTATTTCACCCACTTCCTTTCCTCGGGGCTTCTGACCCGCAACTTATGAGTTCGGCTTGGATTCTTCGTGTTTGAGTCGACTCAACAATTTGGTGAGTTTAGCTTGCATAAACTACAAAAATAGTCACCAAATGCGATTAGTAGTAAAGCCGGGACCTTAATGTGTCAATCAGGTTAATTAAGTTGATTAGTACGCAAAAAGTGCTCAAACCTGCAATAAACGTGGCTCAAAATAGCACTATTTGGGCACTAATCACTCCCCCCAACCGACACATTGCTAGTCCCTTAGCAATGACAGAAAGAAAGAGAGAGCAGACAAATTATGTTTACAAAAAAATTGGTATTTCAAAAAGAATGTAAATGAGTTATGCCTAACCCTCAGTATGAATCACCAAAACCCTGCCCAAAAACCATATGGAGAGAATGAATGTCATACGAACTAAGCTCGTAAGAGCATCCAACTCAAGAGAATCAACTCCGGCTTCCACCAAAATCTATGTTTATATGATCAAGCCGACAATGAACTCCGCTAAACTCGCACTCTCCCAACCAAGCTACCGCCATAACTTAACGCTGGACCCACCTAAATAAATCGAATCCACTCTTATTCCACAATTTTTTGTATTAGGGTGCAATGCTTGAGGAATCGACTCATCAAAGTCCATGTAATCCAGATTACACCGATGACTCCTAACCAATTAAGGCTTAGGCATCAAGTTTTCCATGGGTCTTCACTCAACTCTTCAAAGTCTTCACCTCGGACTCCGAATGACTTCGAAACTCCAGTACCTACAACTAGCTAAACCTCACACATCTACCCATGTAGCGAGCACTAAGTTGGTGACTCCTAACTAGTTGGCTTAGGGCACTAGGTTTTCAAGACTACCGTATACCCCTGACTGCTCTGTTTCAAGGGAAAAGCTGTCAGCAAATAAGCTTCTTTCTTTTCTTTTCTTTGTTTTTCTTTTTATCTTGGAAGACTTCATTGGTCTTCTTTTCACGGGGATCCTTAACCTATTCAAGGTGGCCAACGAAACTATGTTCTCTGCCATTGCAAAGGCTTGTGGAGGCTAGGCAATTTTTCAAAGTTATCATTAAACCTAATTGCACTCAGGTGTGGTTAGCTCAAGGTGGAAGAAAATGTTGAAACAATGAGACTTCAACTGGTTATTCCACTCAATCATGCATGGAACTACTTCTAACATTAATAATTGACAGTACTTCAGCTAACTCATAGGCAAGGCAAAACACAAAAAATTGTGTGATTTCAGCTTACAAATGTGAGTCAGATAGTATGTATAAAAAGAAATGCGACTAGATTTTCAGCTTTACAAGCAAAAACTAATAGCTTCAACAAAAAGGGGTAAACAGCAAGCCCCTGGACATCATTAAATGGGCTTTGCTCAAAATAGAAACAAAAAAAACAAGAATATAAAAGCCACTTCCTTCGCTAACTCTCGCTCCCCTCAACCAAATTCCGCATTGTCCGCAATGGGCTCCGGGGATCGACGCTTAGAGAGAAGGAAGTGCCACCTCAATGTGTAGCCGGTGGAAGGTTATCCCCATCCGGAGCAGGCTGAGGTGCCGCTCGGTGTAGTCGGAGGAGTGGTCAAGTATCACGCCGCAGCTGTGTCAAGAGGAGCCAAGATAAGGTGGCCGCGCTGAACTGGGGCCGTGAGGATTGAACTCGAAGAGTTCAAGGTGCACCGACAGTGGGAACCTGGCAGTCTGTGTGACTCGAATCGCACGAGGATGGCCTGATTTTGTGCGAGGGTAGCCTCGGTGCGTGACATCCTCTTAGCTAGGGTCAGACGGGCACCGCAAAGAATTAAGTGATTTGAGAAGGTGCGACTCCGCATCCATAATGGGCCAGAAACTGCAAAATGGTGATATGTCATGAGGTGGCACTGAGGAATCAAGTCCAGCTTAAGTCTCAGAGCCGGGCGCCTCGAGGCACTCAGACTGCATCAGGCCGAGGGCCTCGAGGTACAGAGGATGTGAGCCGGTGGGTAATGGAGTAAAGGGCAACCGTGAGCCGAACCGATGACGCTGGAATCTCGAGGCTCTTCAGATGCACTACCGAGCTAATCGCCTCTATAGAAAGTCAATTGCTGGTCAGTCTCTCGCTTGGATCCGGAGCGAGGTGATAAGAACGGGGGCATAATCTCGCCACCTGCCACCAGTGAAGGACGCACTCCTGCACCCGACGACGCCTATCCTAGGCTCACCGTGAAAACCGATGTGCTTAATACCCGCAGCTAAGAGTCTCGAACAGAGGGAAGTGGACTCAAACAGTCGATTCTCATAAGTGGACCTTGGTCCTCAAATGGAACAAGGAGGTCATGATGAGCCTGCAGGTTGAACTAAAAGCTCCTGAGATGTCAGACAGAGCCCCAGAATGTTTTCATCTCCTATGTACTAGATGCTGAAGCGGAAACAGATTGGACCGCAAAATATGATCGATAAAGAGCATACGCGGAAGTCGCCTCTCAACAAGATAGACTGACCGCCAGGTTCCTGATAATAAACAACCATCTCCCGGTAGAGGGATTTAGGCCACCGCCTCAGAATCGACCGAGTCGGGCGAGGACCACCGCAAATTGAACGTAGTCGTAATGTCTCGCGCCCGGCGATCCCCGTCACCATCAATAGCAAAATGAATAGTTTGACGGGCTCGCTGAGGTCATAGTAGAACTCAAGGACCAATCTCAGGGGTAGAAACCGACGTGGGTCAGTAATGGCTCCAGGAGTACCTCCGCACTCAACCGCATAAAGTCGATGAGCCTCGATCCGCAGCAGGCACTCGAAAGATCATACAAACTTCGCTATGCAGTCCCTAGCACGCAATCGAATTTCCCCGCAATAGTATCACAAGGAAGAAGGTTGCCCGATGATCGGCTGTGACATCCTAAAGAGATCTCCGAAGAAGGCCCCGAAAGTAGTGGTGAATGGGGATCCTGGGCCTAGAATCGGAAGACTTCTAGGCCGCAGGTCCGACCCTTTTGAAAATTCTGCCGTCTTCGATGGAGGAGATGGGGAGTGGGGCCAACTCTAGTATCATATCCGTGGTGGGGCAGAGCAAGTGCAGGAACTGCGGGTAGCAACGACCGCCAGAGCGTGCCAGCCAGGGCATGGCAAGAGCACTCGCTACGGAGGCGCGACAATGGGTGGACGTGCGCAAAGGGCGCCGAGGTAGCGGGGCAGAGTGCAGCTGGCAACCGCGGCAGCATCGGTCGGGTCGGACCCACTGCCAGGGGAGGAGAAAAAGCCTGACACCCGCTGCCTGAAGCTGTGCCCTCCGCGGTGTCTTAAATCCATGCCTGGGCCGAGGCGGAATGGTGGAGGAAGGGAGAGGAGGATCTTCTTTGCTGTGGAGGAGAAAGGATTTGAAATGAAAATGAAATGTAAAGGGTTTAAAATGGATGGGTTAAGGTGGTTGGAAGGTTTAGCCCATTTAATGTTCATAAATGGGTGTTAAAGCTAGGGCTAAAAAATCTGGAAAAATTAATGTATTGCGCATGAAACGAAAGGTTGTAGAAGACGAAGAGGAGAAATGAATGCTAAGTCAGAGAAGAAATTCTCGCAATCGCATTTTAAATTTCCCAAAGTTGCGTAAATTTGGGCAAACTTGGAAATTTCTACATCAAAAAGAAATGAAACTGGTTCGCTACACTCGCAAAACAGAGAACAAAATTCATTAGAATATGAAAATGAAAAACAAAGAAGCACATTACGAAAACTAAACTAAAAATAAAGGAATTATGTAAAACCACAAATAAAACCGAAATTAATAAACAAATTCTCAAAAAAAATTTGGGGTGGCCTATAAGTCTCTGCAAAAACCACACCCACACAGGGTAGCTTTTTGGATTCATGGGGAGTCAAGGAGGGGAATCTCCTCCTCGTCTGTCAGGTGTCAGGACGTATAGGTTTTTAGTCTCGCCATTGACTTTGAACACCCTGTTGTCCTTAGAATTAAAAAGGTTCACTAATCCATTGAGGTAGACTTGATGGACGATGAATGGACCAGCCCACCTCGACTGAGTCATTCTCGAAAAAAAGCGGAGCTGAGTCATGTAGCAAAGACCTCGGCCCCTCGTTTGAAATTTTATGGCCATTAGCTGATCATGCCACTTCTTAAGTCCGTCTTTTGCAATTTTTGATTTGAAGTAGGCATCATTCCTCAGCTCTTCTAGCTCATTGATATCAAGGAGCCTTTTAAGGCCAGCTCTTCCCATGTCTAGGTTCAACTTTTTGACTGCCCACCATGCCTTATATTCAATTTCCACAGGCATGTGACACGCCTTGCCATAAACTAGGTGATAAGTGGACATGCCAAGGATGGTTTTGTATGCTATTCTGTATGCCCACAAGGAATCCAGCAGCTTGAGAGACCAGTCCTTTCTGTTAGAGCTCACCACTTTCATCAGTATTGTTTTGATTTCTCTGTTGGCGAGCTCAACTTGACCACTAGTTTGAGGATGGTAAGGGGTGGCCACTTTGTGTTTTACGCCGTATTTAGCTAGGAGGTTCTCAAAAGGCTTGTTGCAGAAGTGTGAACCTCCATCACTAATTATGGCCTTAGGGACCCCAAATCTGGAGAAGATGTTCTCCTTCAAAAATTTCAATACCACCTGTGGTCTCGTCGCTTCACAAGGCACTGCCTCAACCCATTTCGACACATAGTCGACCCCCACCAAAATGTAAACATATCCAAAGGACAAAGGGAATGGTCCCATGAAGTCGATGCCCCAAACATCGAACAAATCAACTTCCAATATCGGGTTCAGAGGCATCATGTGACGACAAGAGATCTTCCCTAACCTTTGACATTTGTCGTGATCTACTCGCGACATGGAGTGGGTATCCTTGAAAAGTGAAGGCCAATAGGAACCCTAGATGGGGAGCACCTTCATGGCGCTTTCCTCGGGGAAGCAAAATGACTCCTCCATATCTATTCTCATGGTAGTGGATCAGTATCCTTTGTTGTTCTCCTTCTCGTGCACACATTTTCCTCGACATTATCCGATCAAGACAATATTTGTACAAGAAGCGGCTCTTCCCAATAGTAGGAGGAATTTTCGTAAAGAAGAACTTCCCGTCTCAGGTCTTCTAGTCTCGTCAACTTTCGTTGCCAAAAATTGGCAATGTGGGCATACCATAAGTATTCTCTACTTCAGGAGAAGGATTCCTCAAGAAACTCATCGTTGATCGAGGATCAGGAGTGTCGCAGGCTATTATTATTAGTCTCGAGAGATGATCCGCAACAACATTCTCCACACCCTTTTATCCTTTGGATTTGCAAAGCTGAACCTGGAGCAGAGAACCCATCCGATGAGCCTAAATTTTTAGCATTTTGCTTGGTGAGCAGGTACTTCAAAGCCGAATGATCAGTGAAGATGATTATTTCCGACCCAACAAAGTAAGCACGAAACTTGTCCAAAGCATAGACTACTACTGCCAGCAGCTCATTCTCTGTGGTGGTGTAATTCCTCTGTGCCTTGTTCAATGTTATGCTTGAATAGTAGACCACATAAGGTTTTCCTTCTACTCTTTGCCCGAGAACTGCTCCAATGGCGAGGTCACTTGCATCGCACATAGCCTCGAAAGGTAACTTCCAAATGGGGCCTTACCATCGTGCAAGAAGGGTGGCTTGAGTTCCTCAAAGCTCTTCTTCTCAAGTAGCCTTCATCCCAAATGAATTTGGCATATTTCTCCAATAGCTTATATAGAGGCTTGGCAATTTTTGAAAAATCCTTGATGAACCTCCTATAAAAGCCTGCATGCTCTAAGAATTGCCTCACAGTCTTCACATTCGTGGGAGAAGGCAGTTTGGAAATCAGTTCAATTTACCTTATCAACCTCAATTAATTTGTTGGAAATAATGTGTCCCAGCACAATTCCTTGGTTGACCATAAAATGGCATTTCTCCCAGTTCAGCACAAAGTTCTTCTCGATACACCTATGCAGATGCTTCCTCTAAGCTGATCGCATTTTTCAAAGCTCCTCCATAAACTATAATATCATCCATGGGACCCCATAATGCGCTCCACCAAATCACTCAAGATGCCGAGCATGCATCGCTGAATGTGGCAGGTATTACATGTGCCAAAGGGCACCCTCAGCATATGTGTCAAACGGGCAGTGAAGGGTCTTCCCCGATCTTCTATAGCAATCAATATGGAAATAAGATGAATAGCCATCCCGTAGTGCTAAAGAGAAGGGGTGGCCATAAATGCCACTCTTCCTATTGACAAATGGAATTCATTGCACCCACGCAACCTCCTGCCAAGCTGCCTGACCGATAAATTACCATGAAGCAAGCTCGCAAACTCGTTGAAACTCGCCTTTGGAAAACGTGGGTTATAAAATTTTGAACTAAAATCACACCTTAGATTTATGAAAATCCACAGCGATATCGGTCACGATGGCCAAGCCCGAAAATACAAAATCACCCGTATAAAAAAATACACTCCCATTTTCCAAAATCCAACTATAACTATAAAGGACCTCTGGTCCTCATCAAAATATAAGATACAAATCAATCCAACATAATTTCATCACAACCTGTTTTTCTCAAAACCATACATGCATATTTTACAAAAGATATTTACATATACAAAATGTCACATTTTTACTTTTACTACGTTTACTTTATACCTTATCTTATATATATATAAACAGGTAAATAGCCTAGAACTGCGGATTCTCAAAAGGTCTTTTCTAGCTTCCAACACTGCACTGAAAATTATTTAAAATTAAAACTGTGAGCCAAACTGCCTGGGTATACTATATATTCTAAATGTTGTTGTTCCGTATGTACCTCCCAATATGACAATCTGCATAAAAATGGTTGTAAACCGTTTATGAGAAACTGGAGTTTTTGCTATGAAAACGATTTCGGCCGAAAAACTGCTTTCTGGTGGTTAATATATGAAAGTGCCATACTTAAATCAAGTACCAACCATCACCCATTTCTCTCGAATATTCTAGATGTGATGCCACTGAACTCTGGTCTCGGCATCAGAGTGAACCTCTTAACACTACCCGTCTAATATGGTCCTGAACACCTGCGGATCTCTATAAACATAATAGAACCTCAACCAAAAATGCCCTGTGCTGATGAACCTCTGAACCAACATCTCATATCGCCATGTACTATGTTAGTGCACTAACTATCTATACCCCGAATGTGCGTGAGGGCTACTCACTATATAAATATACTTTATCTAACCCCCAATCGGGCCGACTGTGCAATATGAAGCTAATCATAATGTCCCATAACCCCCGCTACACAATCCGAGATACATCTGACCGGAACTGAGCTGTGCCATCTAGGGGTTTTTGCTAACCACCAAATTGTTTCTGGCACCTAAATCAAAAGTTTATGTTGAGTATATAACAAGTGGGAGGTAAAAAAATGTTTTACTTTATTACATTGTATTTTCAAAAGCACTTTACAAACTTGTAATTTAAACACTTCATTTCGAAACGATTTTCAGTAATTCACCTTTTCGACTAATTTCTTTCACTCCGTCAAACACTTCTAGATTATCGCCGATGCTCTAACTTCACTACACAATCCATACAGCACGAAATGCCCTTAGTTCAACGTTTTAACCATAAAACATACAAAGGGCTTTCAAAGTCGACTATATTTGAAACGAACTTCGATTCTAATAAAACTTTACGCAAGCAATTTCATTCGATAAGTGACATAGATAATATGATAAGTGAAATTGACCAAAATGCTCCTACACATGAATTACCCCATAAAAACTATAATGCTTTGAAGAACTTTTTTCAAACGACCCCATGTTATTCGATGTAATAGGACTACACACGTCAACAATAACCCAAAGAATTGCACACTCGTGTTACAATTAAATTTTTTCAAAAATTATGTGGGCACCAAATGCTATTGACAGACATATGGTTAAATTCTAAACTCAAGAGACTTTCCATAGAGTCTAAAAACACCCGAAAATATTTCTGAAATTTATGTTCGGCCTGTCCGAATAAAATCCTAAAATTTCAACCTCGAACTATCCGAAAACAGTCCCGAAATTCAGCCCGAACTGTTCGAACACACTCGAAAATTCCTAAAAATTCCTAAACTCAATCCAAAATTTCGAATCGGTTTACGACCTTCACAGCCTCCTAAGAAAATTCCCCCAAGCCATTACATAGCATTTAGCTCAAAATAACACAAATGTGAAAATCTCCTCACCTCTCAAGCCAGCGACGAACGCTAAGTCTTGCATCTACGTGAACTCCTTCGTAAGTGCACTGCCTTTGCCTCTCGCTCCGACAAAATCTACTCATCCAATTTCCTTAAACTGAGAAAGTTAAACGGGAGGAAAAATAAAAAAATCGCTCTCACCTCACTCTTCACACTCTGTCCGTCCGTCTCCTACCCATTTGATTTTTATTTTATTTTTATTTTTGTTTCTTTAATTATTATTCTTATTATTATTCGATAAATGTTATCGTGATCATCTAGTCAATTTCGCCTCGAAAAATTTATTTCTTTCGCTCACTTTATTTTAAATGAACTTGGGATCGCCATTTCGACTTCCGAGATTTTTGTAAAATCTCTGTCCTCAAGTTACTGACGACTTATCACCTAGAAAATCATAAAAATATTCTCGACCGCCCTGCACTTGACGAAAATTTATTAGATCACTAGATTTCGCAAGACGAATTTAACGGCGCAGTCCGTTTCATCATCCGAGATCTAGAGAATTTTCTAGGCTTCCCTGAACCATTCTAATAATTTATTATTATTATTATCCTTTTGAAATTCCATAATTTGTACTTTCACCCTCCACTTTCCTCTTAATTGCAAAGCAATTCTTTTAAAACTTTACAATTTCACCCTTAAAAACAACTTTCAAAAATTCTATTATGGCACTAAAATAATTAAGGAAGCCCTTGGTGCATATATGCGACCCTACGGTTACACATACCGTACACCCTATCAGGACGGGGCGTTACAATAAATTCTTTCAAGAAGCTGGTCCATGAAGGGTAGGGGGAAGTGATCTTTCCTTGTTACCTCATTTAATCTTCTATAATGATACATACCCTCCAACCTGTGGTAAGGCGGGTGGGCATTTCCTCTCCCTTTTCATTATGTACAGTAGTTACCCCTGATTTCTTTGACACAACCTGGGTTGGACTCACCTAAGTGCTATTGGATATGGGGTAAATGATACCAACTTGTAGCAATTCTTAGGGACTTCCTCGCACGCACCACCTCTCGCATATGAGGATTCAATCTCTCCGTTAGCCAAGGTTCTTACCGATTTTGCTTCCTCCACCAAGTAGATACGACGGGTGCAAACCATCAAGCAATTCCCTTGAAGTTCCCGTGGATTTTCTTATCCAATAAATTCGCTTGTTTCCTCCCCGAGGAGGTCCAAGAAGTTGTTTTCCTATGAAGAATCGAAAGCAGGAGGATATGATTAACCAGCACTCCGCTTCATGTTCTTCCGTGTATGCATATTTCAGCTCGCAGTGCGGCTCGAGATCCACTGAGGCTCATCGGGCTTCTTCCCCAACAAGAGGTAGAATTCTTCTTTTTTTTTCTCCATGGGCCATGTACGCTGCACAAGTCTTTTGGGGTTCCCGGAGCTCTTCGTAACGTGAGCGCTCCTCAATTAGCACATCCCGCATTTGCTGACAATTTGTTCCTCCGAATCAGACAATTATGTAAACTTCTGCACTCTCTTCCATTGGTTGCATGTGCTTTTACTCAAGTGGAAGATGCTGAGTTCTAAGGTCAGCACTCCTAAATGTAAGTTGCATAATCTACTCGACAATTGATAATTCAGATTGAGGTGGCTAAGAATGGTCTTCTGAGGATGATAGGCACATAATTAGCCCCCACTGCAACCGGTTTTGTATCAAGCACAACAAAGTCTATAGGATAGTAGAATTTTTCCACTTGTATTAAAACATCCTCCACAGTGCCCTTTGGTTTTTTTATGGATCTATCTATAAGGGACAATGTGATGGAAGTGGGCTTAAGCTCTCCCAAACCTAGCTTCTTATACACCGAATAAGGCAGTTAGCCGCACCGCTCAGGGAGTCTAGCAAAGGCCTTTTCTACAAGTGCTCTCTGAGCATTCACCGAGATGGTAGGGCAACCCGGATCTTTGCATTTCACTAGAGTCTTGCACTGAATGATGGCACTGACTTGTTCTGTCAGGAAGGCCTTTTTGTCAACATTTAGTCATCTCTTCACTATGCACAGATCCTTTAAAAACTCGCATATGTTTGGGACCTTTAACTGCTGTCGCTGTGGGATGTTGACTTTCACCTGCCTTAGCACTTCTAACATTTTAGTCTGGTTGATGGCCTTTTTTTTGGCTTTTAGTGCTTGCGAGAAAGGTGGGGGTGTGCTCTTTTTCACTGCATTTTCTTTGACGCTCCCCTCTAAATTTCGCTTTTCGCCCCTCTCATTCCTTTCCGGTCAAGCCAGTGGACCGGTTGCTCAACCTCCTTCCACTTCTCAAAGTGATAACGCTTTAATTTCATCTATCCCGGGATTTGCCTACTGAAGAGCTCACTTCATGCACCCTTTAGGATTAGGTCGTGGTATGAGAGAAATTTCCTTTTCCTACACCTCGCCGGTTTGTCAACCTTGAAATTGAAAGTAATCGTAGAGTTGTCAAATTTGAGAAATTTCATACCGCAGTTCTCTATTTTCTGCTCAATGTGCCTTCCACTCAGACAATCCTCCGTTAGCCTCGAGTGTTCACGCCTTCTGTTCTTCCATAAAATTTCCCACCACCTTGCTCAAGTTCATGATGTTCTTGTTCAACTCGGTGATGACGACAGGCGGCCAGGGCTAGGTTGAAGAAATATACTGCTCAGGCAAACAGGGGGCACATATGGTGGAGGCTTTGGCTTCAAGGAGAGGTTAGGATGGTTCCTCTAGTTAGGGTTATAAGTGTTTCCATATAGGCGCTTGGTCGTGGCTTGTATCGACTCCACAACATTGGCATGCTCAACCATCATATCCATTACTGAAGGAACAATTGGGTAGTGCTCTCTCGCGCTCGCAAAGTGGGATTGACAAATGAAATAAGGCTGGTTAGGCATAGATGCCCCACATCGGCCGCACTCCTCATGGTGATTTCGCATTTCAAGCTCCTCCAACCTTCTAGCTAAGGTGGATAGCTTTGCCTTCATCTCCAAGTCCTTTGTGATTAAGTACATGCCTCCCCTTGAATTGGCTGCAGGTCTCATCCTCTCTGCCTCTCTCGGGTTAGGTTCATCCCATGCTTTGGATGTCTTAGCCACATAATTCAAGAAGTCCATGGCTTCCTCTAGATGTTTGCTCATGAAGTCCCCTCCACACATAGTCTCCAACAATTGCTTCATATAGAGGACTCCATTATAGAAGTGATTAACCAAAGATCCAAGTATCAGCTTACGCGAGGGCGTGCACCGATGTCCTAGGTACCTTTCCCAGCACTGGTAGAATTTCTCATTTTCTTGGGCTGTAAAGGTATAAATTTCCCTCTTCAAACTATTCTTTTTGTGGGTGCTGAAGAATTTCTTTAAAAATTATGCTTGCATATATCCCCAATTCCTAATAGTTCGGCCCGTAGATTTAAGCTAGATTTAGCCTTGCCCTCTCGTGAGTCGTGAGGGAAAGAACTACCTCATTAGGATCCACATTGGGGATGTCCTTTGAAGGTATTGGGTATACTTCCTCGAACCCCTGGGATGTGAATGGGGATTTTCACCTCCATTCCATGGAAAGTGGGGAGCTGTGGGCACTATATAGGCTCGATACAATGCCTCCTCGGCAGGCACAATGCGTGAGGGTGCACTCACTTTGGGGTGTATATGGTCCTCATTGTTCTCAGATGCATTGGGTTCCTTCTGAGCCCCCGTTGGCTCTACCGCTCCTCGTGGAGGCTCCATCCGACTACCTTGTATGCTCAATTCATTACCGTTTCGTGGAGCACCGCTTCCTTTCTAATTCCGCCACTGTGTTCTTATCCCAAAGGTTGCACAAACTCCCAAAAGAGTACAAAACAACAAGAGACAAAACAAAACAGCTACCAAAAGGTTACACTAAAAAATGAATAGAAATTGTATATGGACAAGATAAATTGAATCAACCTAATGTTGAACTACCAGGGAAATAATGCAAGAACAAAAAGGTTGAAAATTCACCAACACTTGTGATGTGGATCACAAGTTAAACAACTCGTCACTTGCACTTAGGCACCATCCCCGGCAACGGCGCCATTTGATTCGCTAAAATCGTAGCATGCACAGGGTAGAGATTTGGTGCTCGGAATCAAAAATATTTATAAACCTAAACTTTACTCCAGCATAGCTACTCAAGAAGCAATGCTCTAGGGCCGAACACGTGGATGGGTTTTCTTCAGGTTAGTAACTAAATAAATGATTCAAATGGTGATTTCACTTGGATTTTTTTGTTTTTCATAAAAGAGCGGGGTTAGGATTTGAAGACCGCAACTAAAATGTAATAAAATGTAAAAAGAAACTCAAGTTCTCAGGCCACCGGGCCTGAGGTTCTGTAAGGAACCGAGAGGTCCTGTCCTTTTTCCTCGCTATTGGGGAGAATGACCTATAGTCATTTCCCAAACCGAATCTTCATTTAGCTATGAAACCTAACCCTAATAGTTTTCTCTGCTCGTCTGCGGAAGATATGTACTCAAACCACTAACTTAACACCTATATGAACCTACACTTTTCCCGCAGCCACAAGTCAAATTGACCTGAGTTTTCTTAAAATTGAATAAAACTGATTTAATGTTCTGGAATCATGAATAGGTTCAGTCTATGACACTGCAAATGTACAAGTCATACAAATAGTAAAATTTGGATGTAAGTCCATATATCATTCTCACAGAGATTGATTTGGATTCTCAAAATCAACTACCCCAACTAATCAAGATCCATACTATCTGGATCTCTATGTGGCGTTTCACACTAGGAAAATAATTGTTCTAGAGAATACATCTAAAAGTAAAAGAAAGTTGAATTTATGATAATAAAACAAATAACAAACAAAGAAGAGCATCGATCGAATCAATTCTTTCGTGAGAAATGAACACTATCAAAGAAGTATTGTGGAAACACTCAATTTCTCGCACCATCAAGGAATTGTTACTCATTATGCTAGATTCGGGAATTGTCCAAGATGCCTAACAATGCGGTTGGATTTCTCCATAATTCACTTACTAAAGGTCCCTGCTTCTCTCAAAGACAAGGGTCTAACCAATTACTGCAGGCTTGCACAATCTTAACAAGATTGGCATTTTTCTTTCTAATACTTCATACCCATTTCTCGAGACTACGCATTGCTTCCAAGTAAGGGTCACGCAAAATTCTACAACTCGATTGGATGACTCATCCTTTAAATCTAGTAGATATTTCCATTCCTGATTAGATCTCTACACACAAAGTTCAAGAGCTTTCCAACGTATTAAGGTGAAATCTCATTATTAAATTGATAATTATTCCCATCCAACATCAATTATGAGTGAATCGAATTTATCTAAGCGAACTCGAGTTTCAATAGTTTCTTCTTAAAGGTAGTCTAACATACCCATCAATTAATGTCTCTAACTCAGAATTCCATCTCGTGTCACTCTCGAGGGTCTCCCAGAAATCGTGAGCAGGATACATACCTTGGAAGGGTATTCGAGCAATTACTAGTGAGAATCGTATCCATTCAATAACACATCAACCAAATAAATTCCAACTGTGTAATTCTCTCTCTAATTCTATTCGTAGTGCCTCAGAAGCAACAATAAATCCAATCTAGTGAAGTCGTTTTTAATTACATAACACAAGCAATGGAGTGTCAGATCAAGAACATCCATCGTAGTTATAATTTCCTGAAGAAATGACCCCAAAATTTGTTTGAACTTCATTGATTCCAGTCTAATTAGAAAAAGAGAATAAAATTAAATCCAAATTTTTACATTCTAAATTACTAGTTCGCATCCAAAAGAAAAAGGAAAGAAAAGAAGAAAAGAATATATATTCTTAAAATATATAATGAGTCTCCTCCTCCCTCCCTCCTTAAAATGGGCTCTTAAAACCGAAGCTCCTTTACTAAAACTGTATACGCCTATTTATAACCTTAAATCGGGGCTTGATTCCAAGGGGCCCATTTTTCTAACCAATGGCCTACCACTGCTTCGGGTCGCGGATCTCATAAGCTTATCGCGACGTAAAACTTGGCCCGTTTGTCGTTACCAGGACTCAAGGAACCGGGTCGTGACTTCTTTCTCATTTTGTACTTGCAATTGTTGAGCTACTTAATTCCGATGTTTTCTCGTTGCAACTTGTTTCTTCAATTGTACCTTCGACGAAGTGGTCGCAACATGAATTCCTTTATCGACTATGTTAGGTCATTCACGCTGTTGAAACCCCGTTATACCTCATTTTTCTTGCTTCAGACTTGCCTCGGATCTCAAAACGTAGTCGCGGACCTTACTCTCTTTGCCTTTACTGCATTTCTATGTCGCGACCTTGATTCGATGTCGCGACCTCATTTTTGTTGTTAGCCTCTTTGCTTCTTGGTCAATGCTCCTCTTTCCATGTTGTGACATCATTCAGTTGTCTTGAGCCTTCAAGCAGGTCGCGACTCAACTTTGCTAGTCTGATTATTTTCTTGTCACGACATGGTCATCAGGTCGCGACCAAGTAGTTTCTTTAATCAGTGCAATTCCTGTCGTGACCTCAAAAGTATGTCGCGACCTGACTGTTCTTCCTTTTTGCTGAAATATTTGTCGCGACCTCAATTCCATGTCGCACATAATTTTTCGCTAAATTTATCATCTGGTCGGCGAGACCACGTCGAATTTTTAATAAATTCTATGTCGCCAACCTCGCCATTGCCACACCGAGGTCACTTAGCCAGCTCCAATCGATTTCAGGTCGCTGACCTCAATCTTATGTCACACTTGTATTTCCTTTGCTTAACCGATTCTTTCAGTCACAAATCTTTTTTCATGCTGTGACTTAAAATTGTTTATCTTTTTGTCATTTCTCATTACCGACATGAGATTTCAGTCACCACATCAATTGCTCTCTTCCTTGTTGCTCGCTTATGTCACAACCTTGCATGCGACATCAATTCTCCCCATCCCGTCGCAACCTCACTTCTATGACTCTACAACACTTCTCATCAATTCATCTTCTTTTCCGGTCGCGACCTAGAAAGTGCGGTCGGACTCAAGAGTGGCCCTTCTTACTTTGTTTTGTCTAAAGAACTTTCATACTTACCGCGATACGTTTTAACTGTTCAGCTCATTTTTATGTCATGACATAAAATCCTGGTCGCGACCTCAATTGGTGTCCTCAGCTTACATTTTTGTCGCAACATCAATTTTCTGTTGCTACCAACAATGTCTTCTTTCTATGTCATGACCTAGAAACGTTGTCGTGACATGATGGTGCCTTTTCTTACCTATGCTCTTGTCACAATTGCTTAAATGTAGTCGCAACATAATTACCTAAATACAAGAACCTTGGTTTGGTCCCAACTTATATTGTTGTCGCGAACCTTAAAATCACTGCAGGGACCTATGTCCTTCGATATTCCTTCCGGTCGCAGATGATCAATTTTCTCTGCCATGCACCAACAATGTCTTTTTTGTGTCACGACCTCGCTTTCTTGGTACGCGACACTCCCTCAAGTTCTTTATTCAGTCAAACGCTTTCATCACGCAACAACTTTGTCATTTGTTACTTCTGGGCCATGACTTAATTTCCGCCGTGGACTAAACGCTTTGTGCTATCAATTACTTGTCGCGACATCCATAATCTAATGTGTCCATAATTGTCTTTTTTGTGTCGCGACCTCAAAACGGTGTCACGAGATAGAATCCTCTCGACGCCCTTTGTCTCAAAGAATCTCTCCTTTATCGCAAATGTACCTTCATTCAACATAGTATGATTTCTGGTCGCGACAGAGAATCGAGGTCGTGACCTTACCTGGCCATTGAATTGTTTTCACTTTTGATCCTTGTTGAATTCTTCTTTTACAATAATTTCAAGAAAATAGGAATTTTGAAATATTGCTATTTCTCGTGATAAAAACAAGCAATTACATTGTAAGAACAACTTAAAATGGACTAAAATTCAATGAGTTTTTTACTAATATTACCTTTCTCTTGAGATATAGCATTTATTGGTCATTAATGTTTCAAGACAAGAAATCGATCCTTTGATCTATCCTACAAGCACAACAAATGGCAACCAAACCAGTCAAAGGGATCTAGCAACAAGCATCTATCGAACTCAAAAGATTGCCAAGACAATAATGATACATCAAAATGATTTAAACCCATAGTAAGATGTAGGCATAAATGATAACAACCGCGCGCGTTAAAACAAGATGACCAACGCTTACCTCAAAACCTAGCCCAGCTGTTCTACTCTTCAAGGATGTGGTGGTTTAGGCCAACCATCCTCCAGCGGTCATTCTCGTGTGGGTGTTTGGCAAGCGAGAAAGTGAGAGAAAATGAGGGAAAATGAGAGAAAAGAAAAAGAGCGGGAGAGCTGAAAGCTTTCACGCCAAAATTTATTGCATCCAAAGGATTCTCTCAGACAGAAGTCCCTCACTGTTTCATATATTGCTTTAACAAGAGAAATTACAATAATGTCCGAACTACCAAACACATAGAGGGTAGTTTAGAAAAAGCCACAAAAAGGTGGTAAAAAAAGGGTTAAACATAGAGTTGTGTTGCGTAATTTTCAAGAACTCATGAACTCAGAAGCTACGATTTTCGCAACCCCGCAGAAAAATTCCTGTTGTGGACCCAATTCTTTCTATTTTCACTTCAACTTCCGCTTATGACCGTGAACTTCCGAGTTCGGCTTAGGATTCTTTGTGTTTGGAGTCTATCTAACAATTTTGGCGGCAGTTTAGCTTGCATAAACTACAAGCAAAAATAGTTACAAAATGCGATTAGTAGTAAAGCCAAGACCTTAATGTGCCAATCAGGTTAATTAAGTTGATTAGTACATAAAAAGTACTCAAAACCTGCAATAAACAGGGCTCAAAATAGCATTATTTGGGCATTAATCAATAGGCTCTTGGTAAAGACTCATAGCGGATTAAGGTAAAAATTTATTAAAAACTACAAATGTAGCTTTTCTAGTAGCTATATTTAAAATATAAATTTTCCCTTTGTAGTTAAATTTATATAATTTAATTTAATTTTCTATTTATGAAATAACATATAATTTATAAAAAAAAAAATTTATGGTTATATGAAATGATATGAAAATTTTATCACCATATAAAAAAAATATGAAATAAATAATATTTTTATGGTTATAAATAATATTATTTTTTATTTATAGTTATAAGTACAAATATGAGATAAATAATATTTTAATGGTTATAAATAGCCAATATTTTTTATTTATAGTTATAAGCATAAATAAATTTTTATTTATGAATTATAAATAATAATAAATATGAAATTTATTTCATAAATGAATAAATAATATTACAAAAATAATCGAGAAAATTTTCAAAATTTATCACCATAAATTTATTTATTTATTTATGAAATAATATTATTTTTTATTAAATAAAAATGTATTTCATATTTTTTTATTTATGGTTATAAATTTTTATATCTTTATATTATTATTATTATCTTTTTATTTTTTTATTTTTATTTCTTTATCATGTTTGTACATGTTAATTAACCATCTAATCAACTAGTTTACCAAGTAGTAATTTATAAATGAGGTATCATTAATTTTTCTTTCCTAGTAATTTTTCGGTTTCAAACAAACTAAGAGAATTCTTATTGTTTTCTAAATTTAGGTGGCATTTGTTTTTTTTACTTAATGTTAAGTAGAATTATTTTTAACTTAATGCTAAATAATACTTAATAATATTAAGTATTAACTTGTTTGTTTTTAATATTATAAGAATTTAATGTTGCTTGGCTCTCCTCTTTAATTGGGCAAAATGACTTTTTCTGATTTTGACCTTTTCTATTGAGAATTTTTTTTAGAAAATGATGATGCTTTTTTCGAATCAACCGGAAGGTTTAGCTACATGCGATTTTCATTTCGCCGATCCGTTGTCTCCGGATCGCCGGGATCCTCTATAAAACCAGAAAACAAAAAGGATCGGCGGCTCGCCTCGCTGTCTTCCAATGCCTAAGCCACTTTCCAAAGAGAATATCAACCGCTATAATGGCGCCGCGCATGCTCGCGCATCTTTCACCGATGGGGTGGCCTCGGCATTTATAATGTATGATCAAGTGACAACTTTCCTAGTTGGATGATGACATCGGTCAAGATTCTTTCCTTATCGAGGATGATATTTATATTCCCTCCCACCGGGTGGGAGATTTTCTTCCTTATCAAACTATTTAATAAGTGATAACATGACTTTCCTAATGGATGATTTATTACGATATTCCTCCCATTGGTGAGAGATTTTCTTTCCTTATTGTTAACCGATTAATAAGGGATAATTGATGGGCAATAATTAGGAAATATTATGTTTTCCTAATCGGTGGAGATTGAATATTTTCCTTTAATACGAATTCTTTGATTACATTACTACCTCTTTAAAGGGTGAATCGGAGCCCTGTTTCTGCATATATTTGTGGGATGTCATCAAGGGCCCAACACCGGCATCATAGGCCCTGCTTTCTTAATCCCTTCTTAAGCCTCGCATTTTGGGTCGTGGCTCGGGCTCGCGCGCCTATTATTTTAAACCTGATTGCCCGAGCCTTCGCCAAAGCAAAGGTAGGCAAGGGCCGTATCGCTACGACATTGACTTTTTTAGGTTAATATACCGATTTATTATCATTGTTTTGCTAAATCGAGATACTTGGTTTCCTCGTATGTCCGAGTCAAGCAGCCCCCAAACCGAGCCACTGGGCTCTGTGTGGCTATCGTGCATTTTTCGGAAAGCAATTAGGCTTCAAACCGGTTACCGAGCTCCCGCGACAAGGTTGCCTGAAATTCGCAAGTTCTCTCGCAACCGAGCTACTCTACCCCGGCCACATGGCCCGTGGCTACTTGGCCTTTTTGAGTCGTAAGCTCTATAACCGAGCTCACATGACACTCTCGGGTGCCTACACTGGCCCGCGACCACTGCCTTCGAGCTAGCTCCGAGCTACATGGCTCCGTGGTCATTGGGCCTTTTGAGCTAGCTCGAGCTACATGGCTTCGTACATTGCCTTTGTCGAGCCGTGCTTCTCGCAAACCGAGCTACATGGCTCCGTGGCTCGGGCCTTGAGTCATACGCCTACAACCGAGCTACTCGGGCTCCCGAGCTACATGGCCTGCGGGCTACTTGGCCTTTTGAGCCGTTAAGCCCGCAGAACCGAGCTTATACGGCTCTGAGTCAGCACACCCGTACTCGGGCCTTGTTGAACTGCTAAGCTCCGCAAACTGGGCCACGGCCTGAGCCACATGGCCCGTGGCTACTGGGCCTTGAGCTAGCCCCTTCAGCCACACAGCCCGTGGCTACCGGGCATTTTCAGCTATTACGCCTCCGCAAATCCTCACATGGCTCGTGACTACTTGGCCTTTTGAGTCAAGAGGCTCGCGAATCGAGCTGATGGCCCCGAGCCATGGCTCAGGGCTACTTGGCCTTTGTTTGAAATGCTAAGCTCAAGAACCTGTGAGCTGGCACTCGCCTCAGCCTGCCATGGCCCGCGCCACTGGGCCTTTTTGAGCCATTAAGCCTCGCGAACCGAGCCATTGGCTCCGAGCTACATGGCTATGTGTGGCTACTTAGCCATTGTTGCTTCGTTGCTTCCGCAACCGAGCTACATACCCGTACTACTGGGCCTTTTCGAGCTATTACGCCCAAACTAAGCTTACCGGGCTCCTAAGCCACATGGCCCGTGGCTACTGGGCCTTGAAATGTTGCTCCTCGCGAACTAAGCTTACTGGCTCCCCGAGCTACATGGCTACGGGCTACTGGGCCTTGTTTCAGCCGTGCTTTCCGCAAACCAGCCATGGCTCGAGTTACATGGCTGCGTGGCTACTCGCTTTGGGAAATGCTACGCCTACAAACCGAGCTACTCGGGGTCGCATACGCCTGGCCTTGAGTCGTTACTACCGCAAACTAAGCCACTAGGGCTCCTAAGCCATGGTCAAGGTATTACTTGGCCTTTTATTGTTAAGCCTCTTACGAACTCGAGCTGTCGGGCTCCCGAGCTACATGGTCAGGCTACTGGGTCTCGTTAAGCTATTAAGCTCTGCAAACTAAGCTACATGGCTCCGAGTTACATGGCTCCGTGGCTACTTGACCTTTTTGAGCTGTTACGCTCTACAAATTGAGTTATTAGGCTCTGTAGCTACTTGGCCTTTTGAGTCGTTACGCCTACAAATCGAAAGCCAACGGGCCCCGAGCTACACTGGGCCCCGGCTACTGGCCTGAGTCAAGTAAGCTCGCGAACTGAAACACAAACCAGAAACATACTGCGGCTACTGCCTTTTGAGTCATAGTTCTATAAACTAAGCTACATGGTCTGTGGCTACTTGGCCTTTATTATTAAGCTCGCAACCGGAAGATGATAGGCCCCGAGCATCCGCGGCGGGGCCCATATGATTTTTGTAAGACAGGTGGCTCCATGGGTCTTTGCTTCACGAACGCCCTCATCCGCAGATTCAACTTTACTAGAAGCGGAAGTGCAAGACTCGACAAGTGAACGGAGACTCCTAAGCGAGCCGTACCTGTGGCGTCCATAGACTGAGCTCTACTTTACTACTACCTTCATGTGGCTGATTTCGCCGATGTCCTTTGAACTCGCTTCCCACGAACCCTCTCGCTGCGCGATTACCCGGGTCAGGTAAGGATCATGCCTCGGTATGGCTAGTTTCCTCTTCTCTATCCGCTTCTCGACGAGGGTCGAGGTGTCAGCTTTTCCTGCAACATGGTTTTGGTCTTTCTGGCTTGTCGTGTCTCCTCGGGGCGCTGATTTACCGTGAGTTGTTCCAACTTTTCAGCAGAAGTATTGGTCAGGACGCACCGCCCACCTCGCCCGTCGCGGTTGTCAAGAGCGCCTTTAACGCGCTCCGTAAGGTCGGCTGCCCACGCTGCCTCTCGCTAGTCTTGATCCTTGGAGGATTGGCGCAGCCCCGCTGTGTTCCGAGTTGATACCTATCACTTGTTTGGTAGTTTCACATTTCTGTAAGAACCGCCTGCTCAAATCCGGCCAAACCGATGATGCTTTTCAACCGAACCAGCTCTGAAAAGGCTGGATTTTACTGGCTTCTGGCCCGTCGTCAACGCTGCTCCTTCGCAAAAATCAAGAAACAAAAAGGATCGGCGCTCCCGCTACTCCGATGCCTAAGCCGCTTTCCCGGAAGACACAACCGCTAGAGAATCGTAAGCTGCATAAGTCCGCTGCATCTTTCACCTGATGTGGGGTGACCGCATATAATGAATGATCACGACAACTTTCCAATGGATGACGACACCGACAAGATTCTCTCCATTTCAAGATGATGATATTCCTCCCTAATCGCGAGGATTCTTTCATCAACCGATTAATAAGGGATAATCGATTTACTTTCCTACTTACGACATATCGATATTCTTCCCTTTCATGGTAGATTTTCTTCCTTATTGTTAACCTAATAATAAGTGGATAATTGATGGGCAATAATTAGAAATATCTTGTTTTCCTAATCGGAGATTGAAAAGATTTTCCTTAATAATAATTTCATCGCATTAATAAAATTTCTTTGAAGGTGAATCGTCTGCTTAGCCTATATTCGTGGATGTCATCAAGGGCCCAAAGATCGGTACTAGGCCTGCTTCTTAATCCCTTCTTAAGCTTAGCATTTGGGCTCTTGTTCTGGACCTGCGCGCCTATTATTTTAAACCACATCAGAAAATTTTACAATTAAGTCATGTAAAAGTTAAAAAAAAAAATAGGTTGAATGATCCGAAAGTTATTTAGCTTTAAGTAAAAAAACAAAAAACAAATAGCCGAAAAAACAAATGCCATCTAAGGGGTTGTTTGTTTGACTTAGCCATAAAGATTCAACTGCTTTGCTTTTAAATTTTCACAATTTATTATTAAATTTCTAAAAATAAGCATGACAGAAAATAAAAATATTTCGATATTTTATATTCAAGAAAAGTCATCTTCCACCAAAAATAAAAACTACATCATTGCCCAATAAAGAGGGGGTTCGGACGGGTGGCCCTATCTCAACCCTCGGCCCGTTTATTATTTTTTAAATTCACCTATCGTATTCAAAATTAAACTCGGCTGTGGCGTGAGTTTACGTGATTTTAAAATCTAAACCTCGCCTGCTTTATATTTTATTTTTTATATTTGTTTATTTTATTTTTATTATATTAAAATTAATATATTTCATAAAAATAAAAATTATGAATTTTTATAAATTATTTATTAAAAATATTCTAATTATTATTATTATTTATATTAAAGTATAAAACGAAATAATAAAAAAATATTAAATATAATCGGGACGGGCCAAAAATAACAATACTCGAACCTGTCTCTGCCAAAATAACCGAATGTGTGTAACCCGATTAAAGAACTAAACACGTCCTATCGCGATATGGCACAGTAACCCGAAGAACTCCACTTATTGCTATCCCTACTCACTATCCAATATTAAAAAAAAAAAAACTTAGTATTATTAAATATTATTCATTATTAAGCTCAAAAAATTTTATATTCAACGTTAAGTAAAAATAAAATAAAATCAAACCCACCATAAGTGTTTTATGTATTTTTGTGTTTTTTAAAATTAAAGTGAAAAAGGTATGAAAATACTAAATAATGTTGTCCGTGTTTTCTTTCTCCTTTAAAATTAAAAGAAAAAAAAACAGTTTTGGAAAAGGAAAACGGTAAATTAAAAGAACTGAATAGTGAATACTGAAATTGAGTATGTATGTATGGCTGCAATGTGTAGAGTAGAGTGGGCGGCAGAATGGAGATGAGAACCAGGGAAGACACAGAAATGGGGACAGACCTTACTCCTCCACTCCCACCCTTAGCCTCCTCTCTCCACGACTCTCACCTTCTCTCTCACTGCTCCGCCTGCTTCTCACCTCTCCCACCATCACCATCACCATCACCATCACCATCACCACCCACTCTTCTTACTCTTCTCTCCAATAATACCAATAACCCTAATACTAGTTATCCCTCCAAGCTACTGCTCTCCTATGCCCTGCTTCCGACCCCCCTCCACTTCTCCACCGTCAGAGCACCACCTCTTCCTCCTCCCATTCCCAAATCCCACCACTGCCCACCCCTCCGACCTCCGTGCCGCCCCGCCTCCATCCTCCGCCTCCATACCCAGCCGCCCAATCGAGTCTGCGGCTTCTACTCACCAACTGGCCACCACTTCGTCTCGAATGATGAGACTGGCGAGAATCCGAGACGGTGGCAAAGGCCATGGCCATTGCCAGATGTATGCGAGACGGTAGGAGTTCTGGGGACTCCAGGGCTGGAGGAGGCCCTGCTCTGCCTGGTCCCTCACCAATGCCGTTGAAGGCAGGTTACTGGAGGCTCTGCTCAGGATAATGTCTACGATTGGTGTTTCTCCTGGATCAATCACAGCTGCCTCCTAATGCTTGTTACCGGTTCTTGCCCTTGTTCATCTTGAGACGCCCCTGTTTTCTGGCGAGTTTGGGCTGTGATTGTCCCTGGAGGCGATGATGAAATTGAAGTAAAGAAAACATATCGCTCTCATAAAATTTGAATTGTTTCTTTAAATTTAACCATATGAAACTGGAAATGCTTTTCAGATGGAGAATGTTGTTCGTAGCAGAAGTGAATCCAATAGTTGCATTGAATTGAACCTTTCTATTTTAGTACATATATATATATATATATATATATATATATATATATATATATATATATATATTTCTCAACTTGGTTGATATTTTGAGTATCTTCCCTTGTAATTACTGTCTCTAGTAAAGGATGCAAATATATATGGGCCAAGAATTATTGTTCGAGCATCAAGGCAATTAAAAAGGTGAGGAAGTACACACTGACCTCGTGTTTTAAGGTAATCTTTTCTTTGTCGGTATCACAGTTCCACCTTTAAGAGATTAAATGTGCAAAAAGTGCTTGTCAATTTAGTATATATGTGATTACTTGTAAGCTTAGATAGATTATTACATTATGCCTTATGTTTAACGCAAATACCTGTGCAATTAGACATGCAGAAAGGTAGTGAAGTATCGGTTTTCCCATATGAAGTCGATGTAATGCATCGCCCCCTACTATGGATCTTGTTTTGCAAGCAAGAATTCTATAGAATAATATATACCTTTCATTTTCTTATTTTGATGTTTAGAGAAATCTGAGAGAAGTCCAGAAGAATCATTTGCAAATTTACTCTAGATCGAGGGGAAGGTGATCTTCTGCTGTGTAAGAACCATGCATGTATGTCATATTCATGGCACCATGAGTATTAAGATCTACTGTTGCATGAAGCTTTCTGCTGAAAGTATATACCAACTGTTTCTCATTCCTATTGGGATAATTCCTTCATCCTTCCCCTAGTTTATTTGTTCTTATTTTGATACAAAAAAAGAGTGCCAAATGAGCAATTAGGGAAATCTGTATTTTTGGGAAGTAGAATATTGAGAGTGATAAAATCATGTAAATTAGAGAGGAATTCTGTATAAAGGTAGAGGAGCAGATTTATATATTCTTATTCCTAGGATCAAGGGATATAATTGTGTCTACTCAATATGGGGAGAAACCTACAGAGTATTCTATATTTTGATCAATGAAATATTCATTCCCCTACCCATGGCTTGTTGGTAATTGGAGTAGTTTTGCCTGATTTTTTATCTGGGTTTCTTTTTCTCTGCTATCTTTAAGCATCATCCCCGTCCCTTCATCATGTTTGAAGTACCATCAGTCTCTATATCATTAATCCTTTAAATACTGCCTCTTCATCCCAAACAGAATGGAACTCTTGGAAAACTGGGGCTCCATTCTCACTAATTCATATTACTACCATTCGGCTGAATGGAGATAATTTTCTCCGATGGTCACAAGCAGTCCGGATGTATACCAAAGGTAGTGGCAAGATGGGGTATTTAATTGGCAAAACAAAGGCTCCAAAAAGCACGGATCCTTCTTATGCAACATGGGACGTGGAACACTCCATGGTGATGATGTGGCTTGTAAACTCAATGGAGGAAGATATCAGTTCCAACTATATGTGCTATTCAACGGCACAAGAGTTTTGGGAAAACATCTATTAGATGTACTATGATTTGGGAAATTCAATTTCAATTTTCGAGTTGACTCTCAAGATTGAGATCTATGTCAAGGGAAGACACTATCATTGTAATATTTCAATTCCGCTGCTTGAATATGGCATGATTTGGATTTCTTCAACACCTATGAGGAATTTTCTTGATTCCCATCCAGATAAGAAGTTCTTACAAACCGGCTATTTATAGCGCATGTCTCTTTTAAAGTGGAATTCATCCTTTTGTTTTTTTTCCTTTTCTTCATTTAATTTCTGATCTCTTCCCGCTTCATCGATTTTGTCCCATCCTCCTTTTCTTCCGAAAAAGGAAGGAAAATCTTCCGAAAAAAAGTGGAAGGAGAAGGATCTTCTTCTGGATCTCTTGTTCAAGTAGTTCTCTTCGCTTCGAAGTCTCTTCTATTTCTTACATCCGTTTTCTTCCTCACTTTCCCCTCTTCTTCCGCTTCTCGAGGCTCTTTCAGCCCTAGCAAGAATGTGGGTGACTCAGATTCCACCCAAATAGTAGACACAATAAAGTAATAAATAAGAGAATACTAAAGATTCGACATAGAATTCCACCATGATGAAGGTACGCTTGTTAGACTCTAATAAGTACATTAGATCTAATAGAAGGATTTTGCCGTATCCAGACTAATACCAATCCAACCCATTTCATGAATAAAATGTGACCAATTAACCAACCAACAAAACTACTTGTTACGAATAACATCTTGTTGTTGCATCGAAACATATAAATGTTGATTAATCCGCTAACATTGAACTTGGTAAAATGAAATGGTTTAATAATTGAAAAATGAGATTATTCAAAGAATACACATTGAATGCCGAGATTACGCATTGAATTTCCGTAGTAGATCCATAATCAAAAAGTGTTTGTGATTGTTCCAAGAAATGAAACAAAAGATACAGAGAGCTAGGACACGCTTATCAGATGAGGTCTACCCAATGCTAGATGCGTAGGTGCATAATAGATCGATATGAACATCATGAGCTGTCCCGTAATAAAACCGCTATTGCCGATACCTTCTTCCTGCTCTTCTTCTCCTTCTTCTTCCATAACCCGAGCTCTGAGAAGGAAGAGATAAGAGGGCCTTGATAGGAGAATAAAATTTAAACCATAATAATAGAGTCCGACCACAAATGAATTCAATTGATTATCTTCATGCATATGATACTAGATTACCTAGTAGAAAAGATTTTAAAATCATCACAAACCTCCCTTTTTCTTTTCTATTGCAATTTCTGGATTATTATATGATGATTTTTTAACTTTCCAAAGAAAACTGTTGAAGACAACCGAATCTTTAAATTTCTGGCAGGGCTGAACGTTGAATTTGATGGGCGAGATGAAGAATTATTAGAGATAGCCTCTTCCTTCAATTGGTGAGGTGTTTTTGGAGGTTAGAAGTGAGGAAAGCAGAAGAAATGTGATGCTGGGAAAGAAGGGTCTTGGAGTTGCTGCCAAGGAGGATCGGCTTTTAGAGGTTGCTTCTTTGCCCTTAAAACATCAACTTATCAGTGTAGAACAGGAGAAACCAATGAAAAAACCATGAGTTTGTGTGACTATTGTGATAAGCCTTGTCACACTAGTGAAATGTGTTGGAAGCTACACGGAAAACCTTTAAATTGGAAAAACAAAGGAGAGAAGTCTGGATGGAGAGTTCCTACTGCTAATGAAGCAGATGCTGGTCCTTTCACCAAAGAACAAATGGAGCATCTTCGTATGCTGTTGAAATTTAGTTCTACCTCATCTAACTTTCCTAATGCTTCAATGGCTCATACATGTCTTGGATCTAAGGCTTTATTCAATTCTTTTCTGTCTAATTCATCATTTTTTTGTGTTCCATGGATCATAGATTTTGGTGCCTTTGACCATATGACAAATTCATTTAAACTCTTCCAATCATATACACCATGTTTTGGAAATAAAAAGATCAAAGTTGCAGATGGGGGTTTCTCTTCTGTTGCTGGAAAAGGTTCAATACAGATCTCAAAAAAAATCAACCTTTTAATTATGTCCTTCATGTTCCAAATTGGCCTTTAATCTTATATTATTAGTTAGTAAACTAACAAAAAATTCTACTTGTTTGGCTATTTTCGATGACTCTCATTGTGTTCTTCAAGACAGAAATTCGAGGATGACTATTGGTAGGGCTAGAATGATCAATGGCCTTTACTATTTTGAGGATAATTCACCTAGTACTAAAATTGCTAAGAGTCTAGTAATAATGTTTCTGTATCTGCTTATTAACAAATAATGGTTTAGCATTACAGATTGGGCCACCCTAGTTTTATTTATCTAAAACGTTTGTTTCCTTTGCTATTTAAGAATGTGAATTCTTTGGAACGAACTTAAATGTGAAAGTTGTTTGCTTGCTAAAAGTCAAGGAAAACCTTATGTCCCAAGGCCTTATTTACCATCAAAACTGTTTTATTTATTTCACAGTGATGTTTGGGGACCCTCAAGGGTTACTACTGTTTCAGGAAAAAGGTGGTTTGTAACTTTTATAGAAGACCATACTCGTCTATGTTGGGTATACTAAATGCATAAGAAGTCATAAGTAGAAACAATTTTTTTAGAATTTCTATAACATGATAGAAAATCAATTTCAAACAAATGTAGGAATTTTGAGGTCTGATAATGGGACATAGTATTATTATAATAGTATCCTTGAAAGATTTTTTTTTTTTAAAAAAGGGATCTTACATCAGTCTTCTTGCATTGATACTCCCGAACAAAATAGATTGTCTAGTGTAAGAGTAAACATCTATTGGAAGTCGCTCGTGCAATGATGTTTTATATGAACTTAAGTAAAAATATTTGTGGGGGGATGCTGTTTTAACTGCATTGTACCTAATTAATAGAATGCCTTCTAAGGTTTTCAATATAGTACTCCTTTAGAGTGCTTGAAATTTTTTTCCCTAAATCTAGAATTAATTCAGATCTGGCTTTAAAATATTTGGATGCACTACGATAAAAGTAATAATTTAAAGAAATCTCGGTCCAAGTTGGATCCTAGGGCAGCAAAATGTCTTTGTTGGTTATGCTCCAAATAAAAAGGGTACAAATTCTTTAATCCTTTCACACTGAAATTTTATGTCACTATGGATGCAACTTTTTTGGAAGATCTTCCTTTAACAAAAATTTAATTCAAGGGGAGAATTCTAGTAAATCAAATTTTTGGGAAATTGAAGCTTCACCAAATATAATTTTTGAAACAGATATGGAAACTAGGATCACTCAATCTTATAGTGTAGAAACTGATATTAGTTTAGTTTATTAGATATGGAAATATTACTACAAGAAAAAAATTGTTCCAATCTAGAACCTGTGGTTTACACCATAATTTTTTTTTTTTTTTTAATAAGGGTGAATGGTCTATTGATTAGTCCAGCACCTGTTCATGAGAAGTCTCCATGTGAAATCCTTCCAAATACATGAGGTAATACTTCACATTTCTTCCCTTTTGTTGTTCTTGAACCTAGCCCAGTTGTAAACCCTGTTCTTCTCACTGAAGAATCTGATCTTGATCATCCCATTGCCATTAGAAAAGGAACCCGTACTTGTACTAGACATCCAATTTCCAAATATGTGTCCTATGACCTTTCTCCTAAATATAAAGCCTTTACCACTGAAATTTCAAAACTTGTGATTCCTAGAAGTATTAGGGAGGCGTTGGATGATCAGAACTAGAGATCTGCAGTATTTGAAGAGATGGAGGCATTGAGGAAGAATGATACGTGGGATGTGGTGAAGTTGCCTAGAGAGAAAGATTGTTGGGTGCAAATGGGTGTTTGCAGTTAAAAGCAAAGCAGATGGTACTGTAGAAAGGTACAAGGCTAGCTTAGTTGCGAACGGTTTTACACAAACCCATAAAATAGATTATCAAGAAACATTTTCCCCTGTTGCCAAGATAAATTCCATTCGGGTTCTTTTATCTCTTGTTGTTAATGCAAATTGGCCATTGTACCAACTTGATGTGAAAAGAACCTTCCTTAATGTAGACCTAGAAGAGGAGGTGTTTATGAGTCTTCCTCCAGGCTTTGAAGAAAAATATGGTGTTGGAGAAGTTTTCAAACTGAAAAAATCTCTTTATGGACTTAAACAGTCACCAAGAGCTTGGTTTGAACGTTTTGGCAAAGCTGTTAAGAAATTTGGTTTCTTACAAAGTCAGGCTAACCATACCTTGTCTTACATGCATTCAAAAGAAGGTAAAGTTGCAGTTTTAATTGTATACGTTGATGACATTATTTTAATAGGGGATGATTGTGATCAATTAGAGAATTTGAAGAAGTTTATGGCCAAGGAATTTGAAATCAAGGACTTGGGAAACTTAAAGTATTTTTCTGATGAGCTTCAGAAATGACCCAAGGAGGGAATTGTTGTAAGTCAAAAGAAGTGCTTGATTGTTCATGAAACAGGTATGATGGGATGCAGGCTAGCTAAAACTCCCATGGAACCAAATTCGATACTTCAACTAGCTAGTGCAGAGAAAGTAAGAGGCAGAGAAAAGTTTCAAAGACTAAGGTACCGCATTTCTAGTAAGTATTGTTAGTCAGTTCATGCATTCACCGGGCCCAGAACACTTTGAGGCAGTTCATAGGATCCTAAGGTACCTAAAGGGAACACATGGAAAAGGTCTTTTCTTTAAGGCACAAGGACATCTTCAAGTTGAAGCCTACACTTATGCAGATTGGGCTGGATGTATATCAGATAGAAGATCAACTTGGATATTGCAATGTATGTTGAGGAATTTATGACTTAGAGAAGATACAAAATGTTGTGGCGAGGAGCAATGCAAAAGCAGAATTTCGGGCTGTTGCTCAAGGTATGTGTGAGGTGATATGGATTAGAAGAATATTATAGGAGTTGAAGGTTTCAGAAGCACTTCCTATGAAACTGTATTGTGACAATAAAGCAGCTATTTCTATCACTCACAATCCAGTTCTTAATGACTGAACAAAACATGTTGAAGTAGATAACCACTTCATCAAAGAAAAAATAGAAGGAGGTATAGTCTGCATGACCTATGTGCCAACCAGAGACCAAGTGACTGATCTGCTTACAAAGAGTCTTCCCAAAAAACAGTTTGATTTGTTAGCGAGCAAGCTGGTGATGAAATATCTTCAAACCAGCTTGAGGAGATGGAAAATCTTGTATTTTTAGGAGTAGAATATTGAGTGATAAAATCATGTAAATTAGGAGAGGAATTCTGTATAGCTGTAACTGTGTATTAGCTGTAGAGGAGCAGATTTGGTATATATTCTTATTCCTAGGATCAAGGATATAATTGTGTTCAGTTTCCTAATATAGGGAGAAACATGTTGTATATATTCTATATTTTGATCAATGAAATATTCATTCCCCTCACTCATTATTTTCAAGTGGGTCACACCTCATGTAAATGGGATGTGTACACAAAAGAACAAAACAAAGAATAAAAAGGCCACCTCAAAACCAAACTATCCACAATTACAACTATCGGTGAAAGCCATTATTGAGAAATTCCCCATTATTAACAGAACCTTGGACCAATCAAAGAGGGATTTAATAAAGCTCCCTTTTAACCTCTAATATGTGAGCTTTTCCCCATTAAAGATTTTATGGTTTCCCTCTTTCCATATACACCAGAACAAACATATGGTTTCTTCCCCCATAAAGTTTCCTATGTGAGAAAACATGATCTAAATGGAATTGTTCTTTGGTTGGGAAGTCCTCTGAAATTCAGCATGCAGTGAAATGTTATACAACTTAAGTCGTAATTCCCTTCCAATCTTAGGACAACCCCCTCCATTTCCTAATCTTGGAAGGACCTTTTGAAATGCATCCACTGGCCTCCTCTTACCTCTCCCATCCCACATGTTTGCAAAGCTTTTTCCATAGAAAATCCATCCTCACCTCAAAATTTCCACCCTTTCACCTGTTCCCTGCATTTTCTTTAGATGTTCTTCCTTAGCCAGCCTTGAAAGTTATACAACAGAACTTTCATGACAATCACAAGAGATAGAGGCGAGAGGATCACCCTGCCACAAGCCTCTAGATGTCTGAAAGAAATCTGGAGAAGAAACATTGGCTAAGATTGACATCCTCACAATCAAAAAATAAATCCACTTTGTCCATTTTAGTCCAAACTCTATTTTTTCCATTACTGAAAGGAGAAAGTTCCAATCAGTCATAAACCTACACTACGTCCAACTTGAAAACAAAACCAGCTCTAGAGCTTCTCACCTTCAAGTCAACCACCTCATTTGCAATTAGAGCTGCTTCCAAGATTTGTATGTCTTCTCTTTATTTTCTGCTTCACCTTTCCTATCTTTTGTTTCTGACTTTCTTCATTTTATGTCCCTAGTGGCATCTGTTTTTCCTTCTCTGGAGGCTGACGGGTGGAGTCTTTTCTCGATATCAATTGGAACCAGGAAAAGCTATTAAGTAACTCATAGCAGCTTTTCTCATCCTGTTTTATCCTTTCCCTTGTCCACATGGATTATGTTTTGGCGACCACTTGGTACTGTGAATTGCTCTCAATATTTCTGTATCAACTCTTAAGTCTGAACTTGACAAGCATTTTTTTTATCTGAAATTGAAGTGCATGGATTCTAGTACTGTCATGAAACAAGGACTGACATTTCTCTATTCTTCTCTGTAGGAAATTTTGGCTGAGAGTGACATAGATGAGGAAATCAGAGTTGACTGATTATATCGATGATGCCATAGCTGATTGTTGTCCAGTTGGCAGCCCTGAAGCTTGCTGTGAGATGCTTGAGAATGTGCTTGTTCAAGGTCTTCCAGATGAGCAGTTAGAACCAATTGTGGGAAAATCGCGAGCAAATATCAGGTTGCATGCCCTGCATCATCTCTCTTTAGCCACTTACACAACTCTGGCATCTGCATACAGAGTTCGTGCTAGTCAATTACTGGATCTGCATTCTGAAATGGATGGGGATGAGTTGGAAGCCTTGAGCTTGAGCAAGACCAGTGCAGCATACTCCTTGTTGCTTGCAGGTGCAACCCACCATCTTTTCCTCTCTGATTCTTCTTTAATCGCGGCAACTGCAAACTTCTGGATGAATGCTGGGGAGTCCCTTTTAAGTCTTGCTAGAAGCTCACTTTGGAATTCCTTTGTGCAATATAGGTTGCCTCTTCTAAACCTTTTGTCTCTTCAGAGTCATAAATGCTATAAGTGCTCACTAGCAGATAAATTCGAAGCCAATTCTTTTGGGAGTGAAGCTCAGAATGGAGGATTGGAGAACATATCTAAGCAGTTCCTTAACTGTATCTCAAGTATTACACCAAAAGTTTGGAGTTCTCTGATCCAGGCACACCATCTTTGTAAAATATTTAAAGATCCCAGTGATTCCAACTGGCTGGGAAAGATGGAAACTTCCAAGATCTGGGATTTTCTGGCTCACTCAGGCTGCAGTTCCATGGATTCTTCGAGTCAGCATGAAGAAAGTATTAATGAGTGTGAAGCACAGCGAGACACCAACCAAGAGAGGATAAATATGTATAAGCTTGGCTTCCATTGCTTATTGTATGGAGGATTTTTATCAAGCATTTGTTATGGTCCAAGTTCCTTCTTGACCATCCGAAATCTTGTAAATTGAGAAGAGCCTCACTGGTAATTCATCATCAGGATTGAGAGTGAACACTTGAATTTAGTTTTAAAGATCATTTTGATCCAATGATCTTTTACAATTTTTATCCTTGATAGTAGTTTTTTTTTTTTTACATCTATTCACTTTGCATTATTCTGACGTAGCATTATTCTGTTTAACATAAATTCTGACTCCTATTAAGGACTCAATGCCTAAACCTCTCCCCTCCATTGTGTCCGCAGGCTCTTAACCGCGCCTGAATTAGGTCTTAGACGACCCGGCAGGGTGTCTTTAATTTACATTGGAATAAGGAATGGAAATGAAGAGAATACTGCTTTACAGTCACATTTTCTCAAGGAATGGAATCAATGAATTTGATTCATTCTTGAGTGTTTGAATTTAGTGAAATGCCCATATGGGAATGATGATTTATTTTCATTTCAGGGTTTGTTTGGAATATGAGAATGAGGAATGAGATGAGGTAAACCGTTCTTATTTTATTGGAATGGAATCAAATGGTGATTAATTCTTGGTGTTTGGATTAGTTTTGAATTTTCTGATGAGAATGATTGTTTATTTTACATTTTGTGTTTTTACTTCAGATGAAAAAGGGAAATAAATTGATAATAATATCATATCACAAGATTTTTAAGAGTTTAAGAAACAATATAAGTTGGATAATTATTGCAAAATAATTATTTTACTTGAATTCTAAACAATAAACTACATAATTAGTTATCATTTTTTAATGGCTCAATATAAGATTTTGAAACTTTAAGATTTAGAATTTTATATTTTTAATAAAAAATATAAAATTATTTTATATTAATTATTTATGAAATTTTAAAAAATAAATTATTTTCGTGTTATCTTGTTGGATATTATGATGTAAAAAAGTCATTTTGAAATAACTAAAAATGTAGATTTTAAAAATATTTCAATTAGTAAGAATAATTTTTTTGGTAAAATTTAGAAAAATAATTATTATTTCTTAATTTGACTTATATATAAAATCAAGATTAAAATTAGAAAATAGTTTTTGGAAAACAAATTATGGAAGGTCAAAGCTTTGGTGGGACTAAAAAAGGCGATGAAGAGAGTATAGGTAAAATGATGATTTTTAAATTGCATATTTTTTAAGGAGAATAGAAAATGAGAATCTAGTATCTTTGGTAGTGTTTATATTTTTCGACTTTATTTTATTTTGATTTAAAAAATATCTTTATGAGAAAATCCATATTTTATTTTTATTTTTCAAAGTAAAAAAATAATTTATTTTATTTTTAAGTTTTATTGGCTTGGCTTAAAGCGTTGGGTACATCGGGTTTGATGAACAAAAAATAGGTATAAAATAATAATTTTAAGTTTTTATATATATTTTTTTAAGAGAAGGTGAAATCAAAATACTATCGATATTTAAGAAATCAAAATTATACTTAGAAGTAGGATTTGATTACTCCCTTAATTAATTTTCATTCCATACCTCATTCTTTAATTTTAATCCAAACATGGGAATGGATTAAAGAGGTAATGACATTTCCATGTTCCAAACACACCTTTGGTGTATGGTAATACTAGATATTGGAATGAAAAAGAAATAAATTAATAATAATATCCTAAAACTTTAAGAGCTTTTAAAAAAAGCATCATTTATTAATAAAAATATTTTAATTATTCTCTACTGTTTTTCACGATATTGGCGATGTTATTGGATCAGGTAGACGAGGGTAATGTGTGTACCCAGTACAAGAAAGAAATAATTGAGAGAAGAGAAAGAAAAATATGTAAGAAAACGGAGAATGAGCAAAGGGAAGGAGAGGAAGAAATAACGGAGAAAAGGAAAGGAAGAAAGAAAATGAGAAGAAGATGTCGGGAGAGGAACTAGTCCACCGCTAGAAAGGGTTATGTGCATTTAGGGGATTCGGATTCAAAATGATGGAGTTGTGATGTGTTGGGGAAAAAGAAAGGCTGAAATTTAATATTTAAAGTAGGAGATAAGATGGGCCTAAAAAATAAAAATAAAAATAATAAAGAGGACAAATTTTAGGGTCTACACATCTTCTTAGGCTTTATGTAAGAGTTTTATAAAAATGTTTTCTTAAGATTATAAATTTAATTATAAAATAAAATATTAATGTACTTTCTCACAAAAAAAAAGAGGTAAAAAAAAAATAAAAAATAAAAAATTTCAAAACACTTCCAACACAATTTTTTGGATTTTCAATCACATTATTTTCATAAAATGCATTAAATTACTGATTGAAATTATGAGATCTAATGAACAAAAGGTTAAATATAAAATAGTAAATTTAAGTTTTTATGTTTTTTAAGGAGAATGATGAATAGTCGTCAAAGAAAAGGAGAAGGGTGAATCCGAATACCGCATATATTTAAGGAATCCAAATCCTATTTAGAAATAGAATTTGATTTTTCGTTGAATTAGTTTCAATCCATTATTTCTTACTTAAATTTCATCCAAACATGGGAATGGAGTTGAAAGGGTAATAACATTCCCATTCCACCTTTCCATTTTCATGATCCAAACACATCCTTATAGGATTTTAAGATAAGAGAAAATGCATCTCGGGTCTTAATTATCATTAATGTGTTCTAATACTAGGTTGAAATTTTGGTTGCTAAATTGGGCTATAGGGTTGGGCACATCGTAGGATCCAATCATGATTCTTCTTTTTTTATGCGGGTTGCTTGAAGATCGGGTTGGATTGGGGCAATCAAACCTTCCATAGATGATGAAACCCAACACTAAGGTGGTGTTTATTTTTTTAACTTAATGCTAAATTTTTTTTTATAACTTTTATCTGAATGATGCTTATCTGCGAATTAGAAGTATTAAGTTGTTTATTTTTTAATATTGGGTAGCAAGTAGGGATGACAAATGGGTGAATTATTTCGGGTTTACGCTGCTTCGCTCTTAATGGGGGGCAGGATTTTGAGTTTATTTTCTCAATCAAGGGACGGGTTCCGAGAGACGGGTTAAGGTATTGTTGCTCTGTAGCCCAATTATATTTTAAAAATCTTGTACATTTTATTATTTTCACCTCTTTGATATAAATAATAATAACAATTGATGAAGGTTGAAAAAATAGGTGGCCTTGAGGCCTCTTCATTAGGCGAGGAGCGGGCCCTATAAAGCGCGAAACTAGCGTCGGCCCAAAAGGAAAGGCGATCCTTTCGGCCCCCAGGCGGTTATGGATAATTGAGAAAGCTACTTATCACGCAAGTCAGTTAATTTACGCGATAAGGAAAGTAGAATAATCACTATAACTTATTATCCACGGCCAGATAGCTAAATCTTTAATTAAATGCCGTTAAGGAAAACGAGGATAATTCTCAATAATATATTATCACGCAAATCGATGAATCTCGCAGTAAAGTAGGATAATTCTCAATAAACTATTCCTTCAAAATCTCTTTCTAAAATCCGATAAAGCTGATAAATATCTCGTCGATAGAGAAAGAATCGCCCCTACCCTCAAATTGGGAATATTATACAACACCATCTGAGGCCACCCAGTGAAAATGCAGCTACATTGAATCACCGATACTAATTACCACAGCATTCTCTCTTTTCTCTCGAGGAAGATAAAGCTTTGGCGTCAGAGGCAATTCAAACGAAAGCCCTCGTAGAAACCCTGTTTTCCTCGGTTTTGCGAGTTGCCGTCGGGGCTGCGAGATCAACGGTGCGGCGATCTGCCTCGACGGACAATCTAAGAGCACATCCCGGCTCATGAGCAATCCGGAGTCGGCCAATGACCCCTTGCAGCTCGGCCAGTTCAGTTGAAAAAGCATCATCGATTGGCGCGAATGCGTGGGAGCGGCGGTTCCTGAGAAAAATATAAGCTTGATTTCGATTCGCGATGGTATCAACAAAGACACGGCGAGAAGCGAGCGATGTCGCGGGATCACGAGGACCCGACCCGAGCAAGCGCGGGCGACTCTGCGGCTGGCCCCAAAGCAAATTAGTATTATCTGCGAAGAGGTGGGCGCTCAGCCTCGCCTCCTGCGGCCGACGCGATAGAAGAATTAGACGACTTACCAGCGGTGTGCCGAAGACACGGCGCGAGTTGGAAGTCCCGCAGGCACCGCCGCCGTGAAGGCGACGACTCACAATGTAGAGTCGACAAAGCGAACGAGTCTTGGTGGATCGGCGAGCGATCAAACCGGCGCTTCATCTACGCGCGGTTGATTACGCTGAAGCGAATATCAAGCATAAACTCCATAGCGATGAAGCGCCATCATAAGAGGCGAGCGCTCGGAAGTGTATGGCGCTTCAAAATTCTGCGATCGGCATTAAAGGCGCTCGCACCTTTCCCGAAGTCAGTCGAATGGCCGCATCGCGGCGACTCGACTTGCTTTGGCGAGCTCACTACTCCCACGCGAGGCCCGCAGCGCGCTTAGTCGGACCATTTCGGGCTAAATCGCCGCACCGGCCTGTTGCCGGAGCCTGTGGCGCTCACTTTGACGGGCGCTACTCCCACACAGGCCCGCGGCGCCTCGGGAGATTAGACCCGGCTCGGGCTACATTGCCGCCGGCCCTGGGGCGCGAGCCACGGCGCTCACCTTCCCACGAGCTCACTGCTGCACGAGGCCACGGCGCCTTAAGTCGGACCATTTCAGGGCTACATCGCCACTCGGCCTCGGCCGGAGCCACGTTGCTCACTTTTGGCGAGCTCACCTCCACACAGGCCACGGCGCCTCGGGAGTCGAACCGGCTCGAGCTGTTGCCACTGACCCTGGTTGCCGAGCCCTGTTGCTCACCGCTGGCTTGAGCTCACCTGCCACAGTCGCGTGCCTTAGAGAATTGGACATTTCGGGCTACATCGCCATGGCCTCGGCGGGTGGCCCATCAGCTTTGGCAGGCTCACTGCTCCCACGAGGCCCGCCTCGGTCGGTTCCATTTCGGCCCATTTGCACTCGAGCCGCCGGCGCCGGAGCCCGCCTCGCGCGCAGTGAGCTCACACCTGCTCCACCACAGGACCACATTATAGGGAGTTAGACCCGGCTCTGAGCTCCCCGGTGCCAGCTCATTCTGTCGCCCATTTCGGTACACATCGCCACCCGAGCTCTGACGCCCTTGGGCTCAATCGCCACTCGGCTCGTCCTTCGCTCGGCTACATCGCCACTCGGCTACATCGCCCTTTCGAATTTGGAGCGCCGGCCCAAGACCCCTTGGCCCCCGGAGCAGTAATTCATGTGGCGAGCTCGTCCACCAGCAGGTAGCGAGCCCCTGCGGCTACGGTGGCGAGCCCTTGACGCACTCGGCGGGCGCGAGGCTCCTTCTTACCACGTCATAGCCCGGTTTCGTCCTGAACTCGAGAATGGCGAATTTTTACTATTCCGCGGTGGCGAAGCCCTTATTTGCGCTCGGTGAGCGGACTTCTTCTTACGATTCATATTGACAAGGCTCCTCCCTCGGCTTCGGATGGGCGAGCCCACTATTAGCGATGGCAATGCTTATTTGCTTCCGAACGAGCCAGGCTCCTTCTTACGATTCATGTGTGAGAACGTCGCCGGCTTCGAATAATTTTACTATTCCACGGTGGCGAGCCCTTACATTGCGCTCGAGCAGACGGGCTCGCGTATTCCATTGGCGGCTCGTCCCTCGCGGATCGGTGATACCGCTATTCACGGTGGCGAGCCCTTGTGCACTCCCGGTGAAGGGCTCCGTCGTGCAATTCATATTGGCGAGGCTCGTCCCTCGGCACCGGATGGGCGAGCCCCTGCTTATTTACATTGACAAGCCCTTCATTGGACTCCCGAAGCAGGGCGGGGCTCCTCCTCTTATTTACATTGACAAGCCTTCATTGGACTCCCAAGCAGGAGCCCGGGCTCCTTCCTATTTACATTGGCGAGCACCTCAATGACTTTATCGGCGAGCTCACATTATATACGTAGACGAGCTCTTCTGACGGTCACTGACGAGCTCTTACAGCGGCTGCCCAGCGACTCATTGCTGTTGCGGGCGACTCTTCTGTGATGCACTGACGAGCTCCTCGAGCTTCTGCACTTGAGCTCTATTATTTACATGGGTGAGCTCTTCTGATGATACACTGTGAGCTCCTCCCGGCGAAACTCTACATCGGCGGCTCTGTTGCCATACATGGGCGAGCTCTTACCGCAAGTCTATCACTGACGACCTCCCGACGGCTCTCTTGGCGAGCCCACATTATTTACATGGGCCAGGCTCTTGCCTGGCTTGATGCAGCGAGCTCCTCAACGGCTCTATGACGAGCTCTATTATTTACATGGACTGAGCTCTTACAATGATGCAGCGAGCTCCGGCAGCTACACTTGGCGAGCTCCCCATTATTCCATGGGCGAGCTCTTGCTTGATGCTGCTGGCGAGCTCCTCGAAACAACTCTACTTCACGAGCTCTGTTATTTACATGGATGAGCTCTTCTGTGATACACTGACAGCTCCTCAAGCGGCTACACTTGAGCTCTATTATTTATGGACGAGCTCTTACATGATCTACTGACGAGGCTCCTCCCAGCGGCTATCGGCAGGCTCACATTATTTACATGGACGGACTCTTGTAGCGATCCAACTGACGGCTCCTCAAGCGGCTCTACTTGGCGAGCTCCCCATTTACATGGGCGACTCTTCACAATGATCTACGGCGAGCTCCTCCCAGCTGACTCACCTCGACGAGCTCTATTGTTGCATGGATGAGCTCTTACAACGGTCTACGGCGAGCTCCTCCCAGCGGCTGCTCGGCGAGCTCTATTGGCCCCATGGGCGAGCTGCCCCACAACGATGCAGCGAGCTCCTCAGCGGCTACATCGGCGAGCTCTATTATTTACATGGGCGAGCTCTTACTAGCGGTATCACGGCGAGCTTTCTCAGCGGCTCTCGCCCAGCGAGCCCCTATTATTTCGTAAACCCGAGCTGCTGTGATCCACTGGCGAGCTCACTCAACGGCCTCGCGGCGGCTCTATTATTTGCTGGGCGACTCTTACAATGATCTACACGGCGAGCTCCTCAGCTTGACTACTTAACGAGCTCTATTATTTACATGGGCGAGCTCTTACAACGATCTACACGACGAGCTCCTCCCAATGACTATCGGCCAAATCTGTCCATTTTACATGGAATGACTCTTGACGATCGAAACTTTGACGAGCTCCTCCAACGGCTACCTTGACGAGCTCTATTTACATGGGCGAGCTCTTACAGCGATCTACGGCAGGCTCCTCCGCGGCGGCTCTGTCGGCGAGCTCCTATTATTTGCATGGATGAGCTCTTGGCAGTCTACGGCGAGCTCCTCTAATAGCTACATCGGCGAGCTCTATTATTTATGGACGAGCTCTTCTGACGATCTGCAGCCCAGTCTCCTCCCCGTGTTCCCATCTGACCAGCTCCTGTGTTTACATGGGCGAGCTCTTACAACGATCACGACGAGCTCCTCGAAGCGGCTCTACTTGGCGAGCTCCCTATTTACATGGGCGAGCTCTTCTGGCTTGATCTACCCGTGAGCTCCTCCCAGCGGCTATCGGCGAGCTCATTGACTACATGGGCGAGGCTCAACTTCCTGACGATGCACGGCGATCTCCTCCCGCGGCTATCGGCGAGCTCTATTATTTACATGGCGAGCTCTTCTGACGGTCCCACCCCGGCGAGCTCCTCCAACTGGCTTTGCTCTGACGAGCTCCTATTATTTACATGGGCGAGCTCTTCTGTGATTTGCGGCAGGCTCCTTCAACTGACTCTACTGTGAGCCTATTATTTACATGGAACTGAGCTCATGGCGATCTACTGGCAATTCTTCCCGATAGCTCTGCACGGCGAGCTCCTCGAGCAACCTGTGACGAGCCGCTTCCGCACGTGGACGTACGGGCTCCTCCACCTGAAATTACATTGAATGCTTTCCTCGATATGAATGAGTTCCCAGCTGTTGACTGACGAGGCCGCTGCTTGCTGGCCGGATGGGTGGCTCACCGCTTCTTATTTCCATTGTGTTTCTTTTATCGATCGACATGGGCGAGCTCGCTGCTCACGCGTTCGATGAGCCTTCGCAGCGTCCGCAATACTTGGCTCTTCCCGAGTTCGCTATGACTCTTCCCATCGATACACATGGGCTGAGCTACATATTCGCTGGCCAGGTCGTCTACTCGAGCAATCATTCACGAGGAGTCGGATCGGCCCGACCGATGGCCGCCGACCCGATTGCCCCTCGGCTACATCGCCCCGCCGACCGATCGCCGCCGACGATCTTGCTCGGCTCTGCGCCGCTCGGCTCAATCGCCGCTTTCGGTTCGTGTGGCGGCTTCGACGATGTACTCAACGAATTTCTGACACCGCACTCATTTCCGATCGCCGCCGACGATTGCCCACTTCGATACATACCTTTTGTCAATCGCCCACCGACCGATCGCCACTTTCGACTCGATCGCCACTTTCGGCTCTGATCATTACTCGACTCCGATCGCGTTGAAATTTCTGGCGCCTACTCCCGGTACCGATCGTATAGCTCGATGTCGCGCTGGGCTACAAGCGCCGCCGACTCGATCGCCCCTTGGCTACATCGCCGCCGACGTCGCCACTCGGCTCCAATCGCCACCTGACTCGTCATGCCTTTCGGCTACAACGCCACTGACCGATCGTGCTTCAGTTTCCGTCATGCATTTCGAATTTCTGTCGGCCGCTTCGGCTGATCGCCACTTCGGTTCAGCGCCCTGGCCAGGCGCGAAACCGACTCTGGCGCCCGCTCTCGACTCCGTTAGCCACTCGGTACATCGCCCATTTCGAACGATCGTAGCTCGAACCGATGCCCGCTCGGCTACATTCGCGGCTCTGCTCGTCGCCACTCGGTTACAACACCACTCGGCTCGGTGCCACTCGGCTCAATCGTGACCGATGCGCCACTTTCGGCTACAGCGCCCTTTCGGCTCGATCGCCCTTTCGGCTACATCGGCCTTCGACTCTGATCGCCACTCGGATTGATCGCCACTTGGCTCGATGCGCCGCTTTCGACTGCCGTAGCTCGGTACCCGATCGCCCTTTCTGCTGCCGCCACTTTCGGCTCGATCGCCCTTTCGGCTACATCGCCGCTCGACTCGATCGCCACTCGGCTCTGGCGCCACTCGGCTCGATCGCCGCACTCGATCAATGCGCCCGCTCATTTCACACCGCCACTTTCGGCTCGGTCGCCAGCTAATTACGATGCGAAACAAATAGCGGCTCAGAACGATATTACGCTGGGATACATGCGCCACTCGACTCGATCGCCACTCGAGTACCTGGCGCCACTGTTTCAATCGCCACTGACTACAACGCCTCGACAATCGCCGCACTCGGTTCAAGCGCCGCCGGCTCGATCGCCGCTTTCGGCTGCGCCGCGCAGAAACCGGTAGCACCCATTCCAGTACGCTGGTACATCATGTCGGCTCGATGATCGCCCACTCGACTCCCGATCGCCCTTTCGGCTGCAGCCACTTCCGGCTCTCGTCGCGCTCGGCTCAATCGCCGCCATTTCTGAAACGCCACTTTCGGCTCGATCGCGCGCTCGGCTACGCCACCGGCTCGATCGCCCTTTCGGCTAGCGCCACTTTCGGCAATCGCCACTCGGCTGCGCCCTTTCGGCTCGTCGGCATTCGGCTCAATCGCCCTCGGCTGCAGCGCTCATTTCTGGTCGCCACTTTCGGCTCGATCTCCCGCCGACTCAGTGTGCTCGAACCGATGGCGCGGCTTCTGCGACGTCGCTGACTGATATTATCCCGCTCGGCTACATAAGCCCTTTCGGCAATCACCGTGGGCTACGGCGGCTCAGGCTGTGGCTACTCGACTCGTCGCCTCATTTCAATCAGATTTCGGTTCTGTGCGCTTCGACCGATCGCCCGTCGGCTGATGCGCCACTCAGGCTGGCGCCGCTCAACCATTGGCCGCCATTGTAGCGCTCGACTGCATGTGCTGAACCGATCGCGTGGATGTTAGCCGCCTCGAAACTCTGCGCTGCCGATAAGTCTTGCTCGACCGATCGCCACTCGACTCGATCTCGCCCTCGGGCTCAGTGTGTTTGTTTCTGGCCAGCTCGACTCGATCGTCTTCATTTCCAGTCGCCACCTCCGACTCGTCGCCACTCGACCGATCGCCCTTTCATTTCGATCACCCTTCGGTTCTGAGCGCCAACCGACCGATCGCCGCCGACCGATCGCCACTCGACCGATCGCCCCTTTCGGCTCTGGCGCCCGCTGACTCGTCGCCCTTTCGGTACCACCGCCCGCTGATGATCGCCGCACCGAATTTACGTCGGCCCATTCGGCTCGATGCCCGCTGGCTGCAGCCACTTGGCTCGGTCGCCTCTCCCCAGCAGGCTCTTCGATCACTCGACATGGACGAGCTCCTCTGGATATTCATTCATGCGAGCTCTTCCCCATCCTTTCTCGACATGAATGTTTCATCATAGTCAGCCCCATTCATACGATCTGCATCAAATGGCGTGACGAAATCTTATTCGTAGTGAGCTGCCAATTGTTCAGCTACCAGAGCCGCTTCCATTAGTTTGCCCAGGCGAGCTCGCACGATTGTTTACTCAGAGCGAGCTCTTCAGTGCCGGAGTTCACTTGGGCGAGCTCTCTCGTCGTTCACTACGGCGAGCTCTTCCCTCAGTTCTCATGGGCGAGCTCTGTTCAGATAAATTCCGCATTGGCGAGCTCTGCAAAGAAATTGCTGGCATGGCGAAAAATCAGGCCCGGCCAAAGCAAGTCTAACGGCGGGCGCGAACGAAGCGACGAGTTCGTCCCTGCCGGCCTGAATATGCGAGCCCTAAGGAATCAATTCAACCCGGGCAACTCGGTAGATGGAGATCGGCGGCTTCGCGGCGACTCGGTAAAGTCGTGCGACTGGGAATCAGTCCGGCTCGAACAAGCCCCAGCCCACGAAGCCACTAAGCGACTTCAGGTTTAATGACTTAATTTCTCGACTTCAGGCGCTTCGATTTAGGCCGTTCGACCGAGAGTATGAGCGAACGATCGGATATTCTGGCGGAAGAAATAAGCGCGAAGAGCAAGAAAGGTCATCATTATCTGAACCTCCAGGCAGTGACAAAGCGCCGGCTCATCCGGCCGGCGGCTGTGACTCACGTCGCAACGATATACGGCACCGCGCGCGCATTACCTGAGTAAGTAACGATAGTTACGGCGGCGCGCGGAACACTCAAACGAGGCGGCCACATAAAACGAAGCGCTGGCGTAAGCGAGCGATCTTCGGCCCAAAGTAGGTTATGAATAATTGAAGCCATATCAAGATGGGATTAGTTTCGCGATAGGGAAAGTAGAATGACCATAGCTTGTTATCACTGTGAATCTAGCCGTCTTTACAAATTGAAATAATTCGGAAAACATGATGAATACCGATAATATATTATCATGAATCCCGTCGAATCTACGTGATAAGGAAGTAGGATGATTCTCGATAAGTATTAAACTGATATCTCTTTAAAATCAGATACAAAGCGATAATAATAAAGTCGATGGGAAAGAATCATCTTGCCTCAGATTGGGAATAATATCTGTTATAAATACGAGAGTATTTTGCGTGATTGAAAGATACTTATTTAGTGGGATCTGTCTTGGTCTACAGCATTCTCTCTTTTCTCTCGGAAGAATCGAAGCAGCGGAGGCGGCTAAGTAACCTCGCCCAGGCTTTTGTTTCTCGATTTTTGCGAAATCTTACGTCAGGCTGGTCAACTGATCTGGCGATCCTACCTCGGCTAGACAATCTAGGCACAAATCATTCGCAAACAATCGAGTCGGCCAATGACCCCCACACGGCTCGGCCCGGGTTCAGGTTGAAAAGCGTAAATCGATAATTATTAGAATTTTTTAATAAATAATTTATAAAAATTCGTAATATTTTATTTATATGAAATATATTAATTTTAATATAATAAAAATAAAAAAACAAATAAAAAAAAAATGAAATATAAACAAGGAGAGTTAGGGAATTTTTCGAAATTAAAAAGCCACTTGTCGTTTAATTTTTTAAATGAGATAAGTTTGGGAATTGAAAAAATAAACGAGCAAAAGTTGAGAGAAGTAGATAAAGTCTAGAATATTCAGATTATTATCACTTAATAGTAGATATTCTTAGTAGCACTCTTGTGGGTAATAGTGAAGTTTTTCTTATTTTATGGTAAATGATTTTTACAAATAAAAAAATCGAATATTTTTAAATTTTTAATTGAAAATTTTTAAAAATATCGATGATAAATCGTAAAAATTTAAAAAAAAAAAGCAAACAAAAGTTATTGATTTAATATTCCATTAAAACAATAATCAGAAGTCAATCAATAGTGAATTTTATGAGCTCTAATCTAGTCTAGTCTAGACTCTTCTCATAGGTTCGACCAAGTGCCTTTGAACAACGACATGTCATTTGAGAAAATGTTGAAGATTAGGTTTGATTTGGAGGGTGAGAGAAAGGAAGAAGACAATGAATTATTTCTTGTTAGAAGAGTTTGGGCCCTTTGGGGGGGGGGTACATGGAAGACGTGGGCTCAGCCACCCCATCCCTCCCATGTTCTGATTTATTGTCTTTTTCCTTTGGAACGTGGCAACACGATTTTGGACCATTATAACCACACCCAACACCTGTTCCTACTTCACCATCAACCACAAAGCCTCTTCTCCTTTCCCCACGTCAGTTCACAGTTTTTGATTGATTTTTAATCCTAATTTTTTTAATTAATTAAATTTAAAGACTATTTCAAAAAAATAAAAAAAATCTCGAGAGAATAATAACATGTGGCAGGCATAGAAGATGAACAGGGCCTTGCCGACAGAGACACAATGGGCCCCAGCACCGGCCACCATCTCCTGGTCCCCAGACATTTCCCACCTCTCCTTTCCTGCTCCTTATAGTTAGTTTATTATGAATCTTCTTTTCTTTCCCCCTCCCTTTTTTTATTTTTATTTTTCTCTGTTCAAATATCTGGCCCACATCCCAACTGGGCCAAGTCCATTTAATATATAAAAAATTACCATGTTGAACTGCTCTTAGAGTTCAACATAAGACCTATTTTATTATAGTTTGATTAGTGGATGCTTAATTAAAATTCTTATTATTGCTTCTATGATGTTTTAATAATTTTTAAATAGCCCTTAGGAATGTTTACTACAAGTACATAATTGACAATTGATGTTAAAAATATAAATTAAATTCAGATCCTATTTGTAAAGAAAAATTATTTACAACAAAGTGCCCTTGCATGTACAACAAATAAACTAATAGTCAAAAGAAGGAAAAATACAAAATTATCCTCTCATAGAGTCAAGCTCAATTAAGGAAATGGATCCCAAGTCATAAAGGAAGATGAATAGAAACACCTAAGCCCCCGTTTAGTTCACAAATTTTTTTAATTATATCCAAAATTCAAAATATGAAAATTTTAATATATTAATAATATTTAGTTTTAAATTTTTAGAAAATAAGTTTAAATAACGAATTTGGTTGAAAATAAATAATAAGAAGAATCAGTTTTGTAAGCGGGTTTTATTGAAAATGAAGTTAATAAAAGCAATGAAAATGTGTTTAAAATCTGATTATTCTAGCGTCGTGTTTCGTGGCACGATGAGAAGAAAATCGAAGTGGAAGGCGAAGGGGAAGAAAAGAAGAAAATAAGCGCGGATCAGGTGTTTTTCGTTTTATACCGATATTGAATCGTGTTTTGATTTGGTCGAAAACGAGAAAGCAATGTGAGCAGTTTTACGATTCGTATATAAAATGTTGAAATAATGGGTCGATTTTAACTTTGTTTTGAAATTTGTTTTGTGATGCAAATAGCTAGCGTGTTTTAAATGTTTTTCGAAAGTTTGGATAGAGAAAGCGAAAATTTACTATCTCTTAAAAGCGTGACTGAAATAGACATAAAATATTAATTAGTGAAAAATTTATGTAAGTTATTAGCTAACCTAATTATTATATATTTCGCATGAATAAGAATTAAAAAAAAAAGAAGATATATGACAAAGTGAAATGGTAGGATTAGTTGGAAAAAGATAACGAACAATAAATAATGTAGGTGGGATTGAATCTGATTTCACATGCCTGTGATGAAAGATCATTTACTTTTATGAAGGCAAATCGTTTATGGAATCAGGTCATCTTCAATGGCGTGTGAATTAGGCAAATCATTTCTATTTTATCTCCCAGGTTTTTGATTTTTATTAAAATTGAAATTTAATTGATTATTGCTGTGTGATCACATCGTGACAGTGTCAGGTTGTTAAAAATATCTTTAAAGATATTATGACGTTGAGTTAATTGCATTAACATAACGACTTAACACAAAGTCTATACATTTTAAAATTCTATAATAATTAGAATTCATAAAACTATAGTTCTATAGCATCAAGACGATCCTGATTGGAATTGATGTTTTTGTCTAATCAAATATGTTTTGAATCGCTCAAAATACTAGTACCTATTGTAATAAGCCAATGAAAGGTGTAATAAGACGGTGACGAAAACATTAAAAAAAAAAAGAAAAAAAAGATGGAACGACCACTTGATTAATAAAAAGTGGAAAAAAAAATATAGATAGAGCGATTTTAGACTAAGAATAAAAAATTATCACTGTGGACCTGGGGAGAGGGGGGGGGAGGCAGAGGCTGAGTGACAGAGGGATAAAATCAACTAAAACAACTTGAATTACCATTAAAAAAAACCTTAAAACTCACCTCGGTTTTGATCTTAAATTACATTTATAATTTACTTTTAATAAAGTTGAAAGTGTTTTTTTTTAATTAATTACTGCATGAAAGATATAGGGTCTGTTTAGTGATTCTTTCAAAAGAATTCTGAAAAACGTTTTTTTGAAAGAAAACCTAAATGTGTAAAATTGTTTTTAACATTTTTAATTATATTTTTAAAATAATTTTTACATATTGTTTTTTTTTATCATTTTGTATGTTGGTATAATTATTTTTTATAACAGTTCTAAAAAAACAATTGAAAAAAGAAAATAACTAAAATGATATTCTCTAAAAATCCTGCTTTTTTTTTTTGGTTAAATATAGAGAATAAAAAATAGTTTTTTTCTATTAAAAGTGCTTTCCTAATTTTATTGTATAGATAAGAGAAAATTGTTCTAGAAATTAATAATCAAATCTGCTCATATATTTTGCATTTTTTGTTTTTTACCCACACATGTTCAGACCAAAAAACATTTTTAATTGAAAAAAGTTTTGATTTCTTAAAAGCAAATTCAAACTTTTGATGAGTTCTAAATTCATTTCTAAATTAATAAGCTTCTAATCACTTATATATTGATTTAGAAATAATGAATAAAGGTTAATAACATACGTTTTGATGAGTTCTCATCTGTTGGTGCCATCACCAATTAAACTTTTGTCCTTTAATCCACCTTGCATGCTTTCATTGAGGAAACCCATTAAGAGGGGTACATAAATGGCCTTATTTTTAGGTTTTATAGAAATAAAAAGAGAAAAATATGAATAGAATGGAAGAAATGATTGAAAACTTATTCAAACTATTTTCTTGAACAAGTTTGAGAATCCGAAAAATAATTGTTTTATATGTGTGTGTCTATATATATATATATATATATATATATTTTTACGATAAAAGCTTCTAGTTAAAACCTAAAATATTTTTAACATGTTTTTTTTTTTTTCTATACAATGAGGCGACCTTAAAAGCTATTAAACATCTAGGTCTCCTCACATTCATGGAAGCCCAAGCTTACTTGGAGGCTATAAGAGGCAAGTTAGTCCACGGCTAGATTTGAAATATATTTTAAAAATAATATCTAATTTTAATATTTTATCTTTAATAATGTGTAATTATTTTTTTAAACGATTATCACACAGCAAATAAAAAATAAAAAATACCTAGAAATGTTATTTAAAAATAGTACAGTTTTTATTTTAAGAACATAAAACAGTTTTTAGTCAAAAGTTATTTTCTTTTCTTTTTCTCTAAAAGATAAAAACATTTGTTAGCAAAAATAGGAGGTTTTTTTTTTTTTGAAGAGATGAACAATTTCATTCATTCAAACTAGCAATATTTTAATAGAAACATAAAATCAAAATCGATAAAACCCATAAAGGATGAAACAATATCTTAAAACCTATACATTTAATATTACTTTTATGATAGTAGACACATGACTTTCGTTTTATAGCATATTATCGATTATTGATTTGATTTATCGTCTTTGATCGTATATATTTTACTTGTCTCAATCGTTTAAATACAAATAAAAATTGCATTATGATCACCCAGTCTGGCGGATTTGTCTGTAGATACAATACCCGTCACTGGCAAAGACGATAACGATTATACATCCTTGTCGAAGTGACAATAATTCGTGTATATGAAATGACGATAATCATATACGTATCAAGGCGGCGACTAAATCCGCAGCGAATAATTAAACACGGATTAAGTGTGAAATAACTATTTTATTGAAAAAATGAAAAAATGTCTGAATGAGTAATTTAGTGAGAATAAAAAAAATTTTAAATAATTTTATTATTATTATTTATTTTAATATTTATTTACTTATAAATTATATTATTATATTTCATAGTACTCAAGATTCGAGCTTAGACCTATCATACACCTGTCCCCTTTTACCACTTTAGCCGAACCGCAAAGGGCTGAGTAATTTTAATATATTTAATGCTTTTTCTTGATTTTTCTTTCTCTGTGTTTTTACTACTTTGTTAAAGATGAAACAAAGAAACAAGTGAAATGGTGGTATACTACTACTACATATGTCTTTCAAACGTTCCAACTTTGGAAATAAATCCAACTAACGGATGCTAACGTTTGTTTTATTTGAGGAATTAACGGATACTAACGTTTGAAAAAGAAAATTGATAATATGAGGGAAATCTAAACGTGTGGTTACAAATAATTAGCAATTTAGCTTGGTGGTGAAGGTGAATTGCCGACACACTAACACACAAAGTACTGAAAACAAAAACATTTGCAGATAAGATCATAATAAGAACGGTGGATGGGCGTGGGGCCCCCCACCAATTCACAATGCCACGTCATCACTCCCACGATCTTTGGCAGCAGCCAGCAGTTAATAATAATTATAAATACCCACCCCACCACCATATCCAATTCCATCACTCACCACTCCCTCGTTTCACTACCACCAATCAACCAGTAACCACCATGTCTGAGGAGAAGCACCACCACCACCACCACCTCTTCCACCACAAGGATGAGGATAAACCCGTCGACGACGACGCCGTTGCCTTACCCGAATCATTACCTACGCCACCGATCATTGCCACCGGCTACGACGAAACCACCCAAGTGTTGGCAGACGACCCTACCCCTGACTACAAGAAGGAGGAGAAGCACCACAAGCACCTCGAGCACCTCGGCGAACTCGGCGCCGCCGCTGCCGGCGTTTACGCCTTGGTAATCCCCCCCAGACAATATTCTGTTTTCCATCCCGCCCCTTGAGCACTAAAGTTAGTCAGGCTTCAAGATAAATATTTGTTTGATTCTTTCTTAATTATTATGTTAGACTATCAATTCCTAAAAGCTCAAGCCCATTAACCTTTATTACGAAGAGAGATCGGTTTAAAATGGATATTTTCAAAACTAACCTTGTTTCCAACAAAAATGACTATAAAAGTACAAAGATAAAAACTTCATATGATAACTAAATTCTCATTGCCATTTTGTCTAATCTCCTTATTATATTTTTGTTCAAAAATATATTTGTTATATATACTTGTATTTGGATTTATCCTGCTAACCCCGGATGAACTATCCTTCATGCGCGGGACCAAGAAACAAACAAATCATTGTAAATGGATTCTTCTAACCCATGAACTTTGATATTATGATAAACTATTTTTTTTTTTTTAAAGTTAAAATTCGTAAAATTTGAATTCAATATGAATATAATGTTTTTTTTTTTTAATGATTGGATGGTACTTGAAATGATAGCATGAGAAGCATAAGGCGGAGAAAGACCCAGAGCATGCCCACAAGCACAAGATAGAAGAAGAGATAGCGGCGGTCGCGGCGGTGGGAGCCGGCGGGTATGCGTTCCACGAGCATCACGAGAAGAAAGAAGCCAAGGAAGAATATGAAGAGTCGCATGAAAAGAAGCACCATTTTTTCTAGACTACTTGACGCATGCATGTGTACTGTCTCCTGCTTGTTGTCTATGCTTAAATAATTCCATGTATGAGTTATGTGGGATGGGTTTGTCATGTCTTTATAATTTCCATGATGGTCTCCTCTTTGTTTTTGTGTGAAACCACCTTCTTCCTTCTTCTTCTTTTTCTTATGTGGCTTTGTTATGGTCATTCCATGTTAATAATATCATAGTATGATATTTTCTTCCAATATTTTATATCTTATGTTCATTCTTCTTTCTCTTCTCTTCTCTACACCACAACTTTTTGAGAAAATATCTTTAATTTGTACTATATGGTCAAACCATCCTCAGTAGTCACTATCCTAACCCAATAAAATAAGGAAAAATTATGTTATGAGTGTGGATTTTAATTTATTTAAAATTATTGGTGAAATGTTAGATGTTTTGATTTTAAAAATATTTGATAAAGAATTTAATAAATTTTAAGTATAATTTTAATAAACTTTATATATGAAGTTGTATTTAATAAATATAATAGTACCTTATATTTACTTAGATATTTTATTAATTTTTTTATAATTTTTATAAATATATTTGAAATCGGGGTCTTGGCTTTTTATTCAAGTCCTTTGCTCTAAGTTTTTAAATAAATTAAAATAGAGACCCATAATATAATATAGTTTTCCTATAAAACAATCCTTCTTTTTTTCTAACTTCTAAATCAAGACACATCATGATTATGATCACTTTGACAAGTTTCCCTATAATCCATTAAAGTTAATTCACTGTTAAGGTTCCATATGAGGACAAGCTTCTCGGGGGAGTTGGGATATGAATACTCAATATTTCAACGTGGAGTATCAATATTGGATGACTAGTTTTGTATATATTTCAACGCGGAGAACTATTTTCTTGAACAAGTTTGAGAATCAGAAAAATAATTGTTATATATACATTTTTTTAACGATAAAAGACTTTAGTTAAAACCTAAAATATTTTTAACATCTTTTTTTTTTCCAATACAATGGCGCGAACTTAAAAATTATTAAATTATCCGAAGAATGACAAAGCCTCCTATCTTAAGAAAGAATAAACCTATAACTCATTCGAGGGCTTCTCATATTCATGGACCCATATTCAATGGGAGGCTATAAAAGGCAAGTTAGTCCATAGCTCGATTTGAAATATATGTTAAAAATAATATATATTTTTAATATTTTATCTTTAATAATGTGTAATTATTTTTTAACACAATTATCATACAGCAAATAAAAAATAGAAAATACCTAGAATTGTTATTTAAAAATACTACAGTTCTTATTTCAAGAACATAAAATAATTTTTAGTCAAAAGTTAATTTCTTTTCTTTCTCTATTTAAGATAAAAAAATTTGTTTGCAAAAATAATAGGTTTTGAAGAGAATAATGATTTCATTTATTCAAACTACTAATACATCAATAGAAACATAAAATCAATATCACTATAAACTATAAAAGATGAAACAATATCCAGGTTAATAGTATAATGAAACGACTCAAAACCTTTACATTTAATATTACTATCACGATTATGATCAGACTTCAAAATTCGCGTTAGAGGTTTTTTCCTTCACATAATCCCACATCGAAAATCGATTAAAGAACAGCCCCTTTCCCTATGTTGCTTCTCCCTTTATTCGAGCAGTTAGTGCTTAAAACATAGCTTCCCCCCACCAAAGAGTGGGAGCTCCTAATGACTCTTAATTAAATAATTTTTTGAGGAAATAAATTAGGACATATACCTATATAATTTAGATCATATTAGTCTCTTAAGTTTGTTTTTTTAAGCAGTAATTACGAGCCTTTCATCACATCAGTTTTAAGTCTCTAATCTGTCTCAAATTTTAAAATGCTATTTTTAAATATATACTGTGGGTAATCTTAGAGCACGATCCTAGCTTTTTATACACTTCACTATATACGACTTACTATAGCTACCCGTTTTTATATAAAGTTATTTTTAATTAATTGTTTTGTATATATATTTAATTTATTGTTATATTTAATTAGTCATTTAATTTATAGTCTTATTATTTTCCTTGTAAATTATTATTGTTTTTTGTTTATTTAATTAAATTGATTGTTGATGTTTTTTTTAATAATTCAACTTATTTTTCCCTAACATATAAACACCCAATCTGAATTTATTAAAATCCTCAAATTTCAAAAATTCAAGTTCTAAATTTTCATTTCTAGATTTTTAAAATTCAAATGTTCAAATTTCAAACTTCAAATTCTCAATTTCTTATTTTCTAAAATTCAAATTTTCAATTTTAAAATTCAAGTCCTCAAAATCTAAAATTTCAAATTTTCAAGTTTCTAATTTCAAAATTGTAAATTCCACTTCAAAATCAAGTGCCATAATTTCAAATTAATTTCCACATTTTCCACTTCAATTTTAAAGTTTATACTCTCAAATTTACAAAAAATTTATAATGCACCCGTTTATAAATTTCAAATTTTCAAATCTCAATTTCAAGATTCAAGTATCCTAATCTTAAAATTTGAAAATTCCCAATTTCTAAAATTCAAGTCCCCAAAAATCTCAAATTTCAAATTTCAACTTTAAACTTTCAATTTTCAAAACTTTAATTTCAAACCGGTCTTCAAAAAATTTCAAACATTAGCTATTAATTCTACACCCTCATAAAACAAATCTTAAGGAGTTAAATCACAGAACATATAAACGAAATGTGCAAAATTTCAACATTCCATGTATCATTTTATTAAATACTTTGACATATGATTTATAACCAATTTTTAATTGAATGTGGATAGTGTGACGCCCCCAACCCGACACCCGGTGTCAAGCGAAAATGTCACTTTTTTTTTTTTTTTTGTTACTATAAACTTATAAACTTTAAGCTTGTTCATTTATATAATGTTAAACATTTAACTTGTACTATTTTATTAGTTAATGGGATTACAAAATATATATACAAAGTTCTCCATATACAATGTTTCAACATTTACACATTTACTGCTTACAAAAGTTAAACAAAATATATATACACACTTCAAAAAGGTCTTCCAGTGGCACCTGAAATACAAAAGGCCCGCGATCACATGATTAGTTCATTCCTCCGCTTCTCAGACCTACACTGACGAACACCTACGCTAAAGTTCTTATGTTCTAAGAGTAATTAATACATATGGACGACCCTGAATAAGATCATCACACTTTAGACACACATGTATTAAGCAATACTTAAAAATATTACATTTACATATACTTATCCATTTTTCATATTTACTTTTTCATAACATATTTACAGCTTATCGTATTTGCCATATACTTTTCGTGTTATCTAAAGCACTTTACTTTTGCTTCAGAATCGAACACTATCATCACATACAGTCACGATGGCTTCTCATATCATATCATATACTTCAGATATACTGTCATTTCTTTTGATGCTTCATGCCTACATAAACCTTGCAGTAGGTTTTATTGAACGAAACTATAAGGCCAAGGCGCCAGGACTCACCGCATCGAAACAACGGGTCTATAAGTACCGGCGCACTGCTATCATCACATGAGACAATGACCATCTATGGGCAGCCTAAAGGCACCGTTATCATCAGCACGGTGACAATGACTATCTATATACTAAAGGCGATTGGCATGACTCAAATCCGGGGCCAACTAATCAGTATGCTGCAAACTTGTTTTTCCCTAATAGGCATGCTCATCTATCCCTCTACCAATTTCTAAGCAGACAATCCATGTGTATTTTATGTTTAGTACATATCTCATATTCACGTATCAATTATCATTATCCGGTAATCATATTGCAGATATTTACAATCATTTATTCATATCTTTACATTTTCATATCTCATTATACGCATTTAATAACTACTACTAGCAGATGCCATAATTATTTCATGAAGCCATACTACGACACCATGTGACACAAGAGGGCCTACGTTTTCTCATGTCTCTTTGACCTAATATGAGTTCCAATTTCCCACTAAACCATATATGGATGGATTCAGACCTCAAAGGGCTTCTCCATAGTAGTCCAAGCAACATCCAAAACGGTCTGACGTGCCATGACCGGGTCCGTCGGAGGTCACAATAATGAAGAAATAATCCTAGCCGACTGTACCCCATCTCCGCCAGAGCCTGAAAAACCTAGATTTCAATGGTGGTTATGTTCACCTACTATCCTCCACAAAGATATGGTTGGAATCTTGGATTCCACTTAATTACAGAGTCCAAGGAACATCTCAAATGTGAGTTCGAACGGTATATGGGGACCGTCCTCAAGCCGGAGGTCACACACAGTAGCCAATCCTAGCTTCACAAATTCTATCCAAATTAGAAAGCCTGTAAAACCATATATTTCAGCAGGGTTATGTTCACCTACCGTCCTCCACACATGCATAGCGGTTGAATCTCACCACCAAGCTTCCATGTAGCCAAAGAACACTAAACGGTAGTCTGGATCTAGCAAGCACACTCCATCCCGGCTGGAGGTCACATACGAGTCGTCGGCCTTACCCTAATCACAGTCACTGCCCTAATACTAAATTTACAATTTAATTCGGTCGACCCTTAGCCACCGCTTTCATTTAGATCGTCAGTGGTAACGAATCCATAACTCAAGGCAGAGGTCTGAATGCGAGAAATTAAAACTAAGACTGCTTCAACGACGTGGCTACAATTTCAATTCGAAGGACTCACTACCAACACCCTTTATTTCCTACCAAAACCAGTTCTAAAGTCCGGCTAATGCGCAGATGCCACCCGGTAATTTCCCTTGGGGCAAGACACCACCACACAACCCTTAAATGCAAAGGAACCCGAGTAGGAGAAACCCCTACACAATTAATGGGTTATGAGAGTTTCCTAAGTCTAAAAAATTTGGGGAATCCATACTTAGTTTCCATACAACCCCAAATCAACCACAAAATCAAACCAAAACAACTCCAAATCTAATCTAAACTCGCTAATATACTAGTAGGGTTCTTGTAATCTAAATTCATCAAAAATGGGTTTATGGTTTGATTTTTCCATACAAAATCATAAATCCATACAAAATCCATAGCATCCATACAAAAAAAAAACCAACTTCCATACCTTTGATCTTCTTTTCTCCTTCTTTCTTCCTTCTTCTCTTCTCATCTTCTTCTTCTTCTTTTTCTTTTTCTTCTTCTTCTCCTTCTCTTCTCCCTTATCCGTTTTTTGCTTCCCAAAATGAGAGTACCCTATTTTGGATCTTATCCTTTTTTATTTTACTTCTGGCCCTCCAACTCTCTAATATTTGGTAAATCAATTTATGCTATTCTATAATAGCCTCTCATCTTCTTAACTTATAATTTATGTCCTATTTGACAAATTCCACTTATAATATACCCATTCCTTGAAATAATTTTTCCGTTTCACGTTTATTTCTAAAATTATGATTTAACTTATATATTATATTCTAAACACATACTATAAAACTCAAGTACGGCATATTTTTATTATTACGCATAGTCAGATTTCTCATATCGCACTTACAATGCTTCCCCACCTAGCCTAACACGCAAATTCAGTACACATTTTTCTTATCCCAATTTTGCTTGATTATTTATTTATATATATCTTGGGTTGCTTTGTATTGTTATTATCGCTTATCTTCGTATTCATTAGTTGATTTTTAGTCAAATGCCATATTTTCCTTAATTTTGCTTAAGTAGGAACTCCAACTTTAAAAAGGCTAGAAGTAAGTGCTACTTTGTCGTTACCGTGATCTTCTCTGATGTTAAACCCGACCCTCATACCTAAATTCGATTTTCACTTCACTCTTCTTATCGTGAGTCACATTTAGAGTTTTTCTTTATTATTTTGTTTTCCTTATTAAAATAAAAATAAAAATAAGTGGTGATTCCAAAACCATTTTTTTTTAAAAGGTTTTTTCAAAGAAATAAAAATGATTCTTGCCCTTTTAAGTGGGAAACGCATAATAGCAAAAAATGTGGGGTTCACAAAATGGTGACTCTATTAGGGACAATGAGGGTTATGCTTGAATACAAATTAGGGAAAATGTGACGTTTGATTAGTTGATTGATAAATACCTCTTTTTGTTGTTTTTGTGTACTTGGTTGTTGGTAGCACATTGAGAGTTTTGACTACCCTGGACAGAACTTTCATATGTATGATTGTCAGATCATTGGGTATTGGTCAGGGTTGACTTCATTGATTGATTCGTCTGTTCATCTTGTTATGTCACTTGTTTCTCATGGTTTGTTATATATTCACCTTGTTCATCTTTTACTTCTGCTTAGATCGTGTGTGGATTTGGATGATATACTTGTGCTTTGCTTGACTAATTGTTGCATGACTACCTTTCTCCTACATGATTGGTTGTTGCATTGCCCATGCCAAGTACACAATCCCCTTATCTCCAAACCTTAGTCTCACGACTTTGCCTCTCGTTTTGTGTTTGCGCTTGAGACTTGTTGCTCCTTGCTTTCTTTCGACCGAGCTTTCAGTGACTAGGAATAAGGTCTAATGATGGGATATATCCGTAAAACCTGGGAAAAAATTTAATTTTTCTGAAAAATGGCAAAAATAGTAAAATTGCCGAAATGGTTTAGGGAAGCTTGAAATTTTTTTTAGATATCGAATGATGAAACGGACTTTACTGTTGGATTCCTCTCATGAAATCTAGTTACCCAGACGAATTTCATTAAATTTCGAGACAGTCGGATTTTTCATGATTTTCGGGGCGTCGAGTGTCCCGTGAACCCCAAAAAGGGGATTTTTGAGAAAAATATCGAAAGTGAAAAATAAATCAAGTAAAATTCATTTAAAATAAATTGAACTTGAATCGGGACAAAATAATTTGTTTCGAGATAGAAACAGACCCTGATAAGTTAAGGACATGTGGCGTGATGTGGGCCACGGTCTAACTTAAGCATTAAGTTAGAACAAAAGATAAATTGGGAGAGGGGGAGCCTATTTTCGGGGCAAGATTAATAGAGAAAGATAGAGAAGAGAGAGTAGAGATAGAAGCTTCAACTTCTCTCTACGATCTACGGAGCTCGGTTGCTCGATTTTCGTTGGGTTAAGAACTAAAGTCCATCTACCCGACAAGAGCTACACGTGGGTACCAAAAACAAAGGATTTCTGGCCAAGACAATCTGAAGAGTTCGAGATCGTGGGCTCGAGTCTCCGGGACTTCCGAAAGCTTTGTCTTCGCTCCAAGAGGTAGTGTTTTTTCCTACTTTGGTTTATTTTCCATTCTAGGGGTTGTTTGGTTGATTTTTAATGCTCTAAGGGACTGTTTGGCCCTTTTTGCCCTAAGGGGTTGTTTGCAAAATAATGGGTTATGGGAATAGTGCCTTGTTTTGACTCTATATGATGTCCAATTTTTGGGGCTGATTTTTGGTTATAAAAAGTGAGAATTTGGACTAGTATCCTTCAAGAAAATTGTAGCTCTATCTGAGAACTTGATGTTAGGCTTTTGAATCACCCAAATTGGACCTCTATGTCCCCAAGTTATGGTCCTGTTCAGATCACATAAGTCAGGTTTATTTTTTGGCCGAACCTACTGGTCTGCATTTTTGGGACTGATTTTCGGTTCGAAAAAGTGGAGAATTTGGACTAGCATCCTTCAAGGAAATTATATCTCTATCTCAGAACTTTGATGTTAGGATTTTGAATCACCCAAATCGACCTCTATAACTCAAGCTATGGTCTGCTTTTCTCAGACTCCACAAATTAGCTATTTAATGGTTAGTGTCTAGATTTTGGGACTGTTAGGGGACTAGTTTTTCGAATTGAGTTCAGAACTATCCTGTGGTCTATTATGGCTTGTTGTGTGGAATGTTTTGTGGGCATCTCTATGCCACAATTGGTTTTGAGGATGAGTTTGTCATTGCTTGAGTTTGAATGAGATGCTTGATAATAATTGATTGGATGTCAATATGTGTATCCTAATGTATTGATATGTGATGAATGGTGTGTATAGAGATGGCCATTACATGGCATGTTGTAGGCTATTTTTTGGACATGTTATGTCATAATTTAGTCTAGGGGATAAAGTGCATCGTTGCTTGACTAAGTAATGATTTGATCGTGATATTGATATATGTGCGTATGATATATCAATACGAATCTAAATTCATGGAGATTACACGATGTTCGATATAATTGTCCATGATGCACAGGTGATATGCATGAGTAGAATTGTCCATATATCATTCATCATATATGTGACATGGTATTAAAAAATGTACATGTATAGGTAAATGAGACTTTGTATATGTATAGATCAGGATGGATAACTTAATTCTGTAAGTGGTAGTTCTTCGTATATGTAAATAGATTTCTTTGTTATTACAGAATTATTTGTATACTACGTGCGCACAACTCCGAGAAAGCAACAGGTCAATGTGAGTCCCAAAGATGTAAGACAAAGATAAGATATAGTATAGAAAGTCTCACGCCTGGGACTTCGCCTGATCCGCCAATCGAGCCTGACCGGACGGAGTATGATACCGAGAAGTGCATCGTAACAGCGTTTAGGCGCTGAAAGCCTATGTTTAGGCTCTTCTAGATAGAGTATAAGATGCTAAAACATAGATAGGAGTATAAGATGTTATTCTAGGATGTAGTATAAGAAGAGTCTAGATAGAGACATAAGATAGAAAAAGATAGATATGGATAAGTATAGAAAAGTATCGTTTCCGATGTGGATGTCCCGTGTTATGTATAGATGACAATGAAGTGATATAGATATGACATAGAGAATAGAAATGAAAAGAGTTATGTAAGAAATGTCATGTAAAAGATATGAAAATAAAAGACTTGACATAGAACAGATAAAGCGCATAGTATGAATTTCGAGGACAAAATTTTATGGGCATGAGGGAGAGTCAGAACATCCCAAATATACCTTACAGCTTTTAGACTTGCTTAGTGGTATATTAAAAGTTAAATGGGAATTTTCTGAAATAAAATAAGAGACCCGACCATTACTGGAGCCAAGGGGTAAATATGTAATTTACCACTTGAGGATTGCTAAAAGGCACAAATCAAGCAGTTTGTATGCCATTATGAGATTTGAGAAAGTTGGAATAGAAATGTAAGAGAGAAATGGGGGCTAAGATGCAATTAGAAACTTAAGGGCAAAATGAGAAAAGTGTTAAAAATGGGTTTTCTGTCTTCGCTAAAACATGGCCTAACAGTCCCATGGATAAGACCAAACATTTGGTCTCATTTTGAGAGAGAGAACCGTAGAGAGAAGGAGGAAAAGAGAGAAGAAGAGGAAGAGGAAGAAGAAGAAGAAGAGAAGAAGAGGAAGGAAGGAAATCAAGCAAGCCAAGATCAAGAGGTATGGAACTACATGGACTTTTAAAGCTTGGAATTGTTTTTCCATACAATTGCATGGTGATTAGTTTGTTCCCAAAAACCTAGGGTTTTGTTAGGATTTCTTCCTAACCCTAGAATTCTTAAAAGTGTGCTCTCATGAAACTCAATAGGAGAAGTAAACACATGAAATCCTCTCTTTCGAGGATGGATTCATATTCAAGTGGCAAAGTAATCGAAGTTAGTGGTTTAGAATAAACCTTAGCTAATCTACATAGTTATGTATGGGTTAGGATCCATATAATAGTGGGTTTGAGAGTAAATCATGATAGGTTTTTAAATAAAGATAAGTATTGAAAGAGGAATTGATAGAAAAGAGATTATAAGATGACTGGAAATGGTTTAGATGTGTGTTCAAGTATAGAATTGGTCTTGGGTATCAAAAATATGGAAAAATGGGGAAAAACACACATTTTAGGCATTTCGTGACTTGTACTGTACACTTTGAAAGTGTACTGGGTACACTTCGTTCTGTCATTTTTGGCCGAAGTGTACCTGGTACACTTTAGTGTACCCACACCTCGTCGGCCTGCTTTCCATTTTCGACCGCTTTTGTATTGCCATAGCTTTCATTTCTTATCCGATTTGAGTCATTCAAGTGTTTCGCTAATTAAAATGTAATTTCAAGGAGAACCATCCATAGAAATAGATATTGTCAAATTATGACTCTAAGTGGCCCAAAAATCCACTGAAGTTTGACTATGTGCAAACCAAATTCCGTTTAAGTGTTGAAATTATAGAGAAGTCCAAGTTGTTTCTTGATGTAACTTGAGCTCCCTATTCGAATTGGGTGATTCCAGTTGGAATAGAACCCTTAGCACCTTAGCTTTAAATTATTATAAGGATATAGTATCAAAATATAAAGTTAAGACCCCGGAAAAATGAGTAATACAAAACTGTCACTAGGAAAATCTAAGAATGAATTAGCTATATGAAAATGCCATAGCTTTAGTTCGATGATCCGATTACTGATTCCAATTTCTAAATAAAAGTGATTCATAGAGGAATAAGAATACATAGGTTTACAATGTACAAGTATAGAAAGGTATAGGAATATTTCATAAGATATGATAGGTATAAGTCATAAAATATGATAAGATATGATAGAACATGTCATAAGATATGATAGTCTAAAGTACACGAATGATAGAGACATATGCATACAAGATTAAACAGATAAGGAATATAAGCGCAGTATGATAGGATTATGAAGGATAGATATACTTAAATGAATGTATGTAACATGCTAAGAACAAATGATAGGAATACGAAAGATACAGAGTATAAGATAGACATACCGAAAAGAATAAGATGGAACAATAGAATATATGATGTGACAAAACTAAATGATAGAAAAAAGATGAATATGTATTATATAGATATATGAGAACCTAAATGTGAAACTACAATATGAGAACTAATAGTAAAGTAATGATAGTATATATGCATAAGCAAATATGATAACAATAGTTATTCATGCTTACGATATGCATTTAAAATGTAATAAAGTCGATTGTCCGTTTAGACCCTGGTAGAGGTTAGATAGGGCATGCTGCCTATAGGGAAGATACGCTTGTCAGCAAGATATTCATGTACGTATATCGATATACTCAAGGCTCGATGACATAGATCCCAGTCTGTGGCCCCGCAAGGGTCACCACAATAGACAAAGATCACCGCCGTACATCGGGATGCACCTCTGCACCGATAGCATATGGCATAGGTCACTGCTCGCATGCTGATGATACCTTCCTGGGTATTAACAGCATTGCAGATCACGTCGCACAAAGGATAGTACCTTCGGGTACACATAGTTTCCCGTATCCGCTTCTAAGGTATTTGCAGACATGAAACCAAAAAGGAAATGACATGATATGTGAAGCATAGCACTGCTATGCGATGAAACATAGACAAACTACAAGAACAAGAGCAGAATGATAGCATTTAATGGGGCATATTGAAAAAATATATGAACAGTACAATATATGAAAGAGAAAAGTATATGACAAGTATACAAGTACAAGAAATAAAGTGTCAATGACACGAAATGTATATGACAGATAAAGTATATGAAAAGCATATGAAAAGCACAGTATATGAATATCATATGAAAGTATAGTATATGACAGTATAAGATGAAAAATACAGTATATGACTATTATATGAAAAGTATAATAAGAAAACAGTATAGGAAATGCACAGTACATGAATATAGGTATATGAAAACAATACATGAATATAGTATACAGAAAAGTACAAAAATATAGTACACTAAAGGATGTAAAGTACATGTTATAAAGGTATATGAAAAGTATAAGATATGGAAAACATAGGAAAATATAGTATATGAAGTATCATATGAAAGCATACCAAAGTACTGAACGTGAAAGTATATAAATGTAGATAAAAATACAGACAATATAAGATAGGTTATATGAAAGATATGAGATAAGAATGTATATGATACATTAAGATAATAAACATGAAAGTAAATGAACACAGATAAAGTATAGGGATATAAAGTATAGAAATAGGAACACAAAGAAAAGTATAGATAAAAGATATGCCAAAGACATAGAATATGTATCGAAGAGATTGACATACACAAAGCAAAGTATATGTGATAGATAAGTAATTAAAGTTATATGTAACATGTATAGATATATGAAATGCATAAGAATAAGCTTGTGATACGCCATTGGTGGTTGTCCATACTTATGCTCCCACTAAGCGTGAAAGCTAAGACGGTGAACTAATCCAAGGTAGGTACGTAAGGTAAGACAAAGATAGAGGATGTGATATCTCACACAAGAAAGAAGGCCGACTCAGAGATAGCTCACCAAAGGCCAGCTCGCAATCTCCGATGTTTTGTATTAGAAAAATGTACATGTATAGGTAATGAGACTTTGTATATGCAAGATAGACAGATGACAATTCACCCGTGGTAGTTCTTTGTATATGTAAAATGATTTTGTTATTACTTAAATTATTTGTATACTACAAAATAACTACAACTCGAGAAAGAACAGTCAATGAGAGTCCCAAGATAAAGAGGTATAGTATAGTATATAGTATAGAAAGTTCGCCTTGACTTTGCCTGATCCGCTCAACCTAGCCGACCTGGATCGGGGCTTGACAAACTCACCTTAATCCAGTGTGGAACTCAATCAATCGCGTATCACCTCCATGTCAGGAGGCCTGGCCGATGAAATAGCCATTTTATCGATCATCCACTCGGATGATGACCTAACTCTTTATGTGTCGAATGGCTTAGGTCCAGATTTTCGGAGATCGCAGTCGCCTATTCAGCCTCGAGAATCCGTCATCGCCTCGAGGAGTCGCACCGACCTCTCTGGTTGACATGATGCATATATGAGGCGCTTGGAAGCTGCAGCACAGCAACTGGTTGTTTCTGCTAACTTCACGAAGAAGAAACATTCGCACTGGGAAACAATCGTGGTCCTTCAAAGAAACATGATTCCGCCTGCGGCCTCTAGGTTCCAACTTAAGCAAACTTTAATGGAGCCTAACGTGATGGTCGCCGCGCGATTATTCGATCGGCATTACCGGCCCAGTGCCCGACTTGTGATCGATTAGGCCACGTTGCGAGTCGTCCTCAATTCCATTCTCGAATGTTTCAATCAATTGTACTCTGCATCTAATGGAAGGGATAAAAATTGGTTACTTGATTCGATTTGCTTCTCATAATATCACGGGTGATCTTTCCGATTTATCTATTCATTAAGATATGATGGGCCCGATGAGTAATTCTCGGTGATGAAGCAGGTTTGAGTAGTCTCACATGTGGTTCTTTGGCTTTGCACTCTCCTCCGCGAACTTTTATTGCGTGATACTCTTTGTGTTCCAAACCTTTGCAAAAATTTAATTTTCGATTCATCCGTCTCACGAAACAAAATAATGTCTTTGTTGAATTTCTTCCTTTTATTTTCTTGTGAAGAGACTGAATCTCGGCGATTCTACTAAGGGCATGTGATGGCATCTACACTTCCCGGAATCAATAGTAGCATAAAAAAGGTTGCTAATGTGCATGAACGGACCTGACGATGGATTAGCCTGGCGTCTTGGGCATCCTTCTATTAAAATTATCCGTCATCTTGGTAAAAATTTTTTTCTCTTCCTATTTCATCGACTAAAACTTTGTCTTCACTATGTCATTCACTGTTCTATAATAAAGCTCATCCTTGACCCTTTAGTGTCGATAGTCTCGAAGTCATGAGCCACTTGAACTTATTTACAGCGTGTGGTCCTGCTAGTTATCACCGGGTGATGGATCAAGATATTACCTTATTTTGTTGATCATTACTCTGAAATATATATGGTTTTATCGATGGTCACTAAATCAGGTGTTTCTAAGAATTTTCCACATTTCAAGCGGTTTGTTGAAACCAGCTTTCAAAATCAATCAAAACATTATACTCTAGACAATGGTAGTGAGTTTATTGCTTTAAAATCATCTCTACTTCATGGCATAACTCACTATACTCTTTTGCTCCCCACACCGCACTTAACAAAATGGTGTCTACGAGCGTCGTCATCGTCATCGTTGAAAGCAGACCTTACGCCCTTCATGATGCCCATCTTGATTTCTCTTATTAACCATGCCTTTCAAACAGCTTCTACCTCATAAGCAGATAGCCCACACCTCTTCTTGAGGAAAAATCACCTTTTAGAGTCATACAATTTTGGCTTGCGAAAGTATTTGAAATTAAATTTGGATGCATTGTTATACTCTCCTGAGGCCACTTCTAACTCAAATAGATGCCCGAATCAAACTGTCTTTTTCGGCTATTACCAACTGAAAATGCATACAGTGTCTTGAACTCCAAACGAAAAATTTCTCTTCTCAGAAACGCGTCTTTGTTTGATGAAACCGAGGTCGATCCGAGTCTCTCGACCACGGTCTTAGTGCTAACCGAAACCTCTAGACCCTCCCCATTCTTGCCTCTCTTTTTCGGTGCTCAACGGTTCCACCCAGTCTTGATAAATCTTTTTTGCACCCAGCGCTGCATCATGCAACCTTCGGAAGAGTTCTGCCATTGTCGCGGCCTCCTCGAATTGCTTCGGACCTATTGGTTCTTTACTTCATGATTCCTTGCTCGATTTATAAATCACCCCCATCTCGTGAGCTCCTCCTTTAGATGATACTAGGGTTGCTTCCCTTAAATCTTCCATCCCATCTCTATTCCTACTCCGGTCCCACCCGTCTCGATCCAGTTACCTCCTCCATCTTCGGATTTCCCAAACCCTCCCCGGCCGTCTCACCCAACGCACTCATAACGCGACCACGAGATCAATGAGCCAAATCACCCGAACCCGAACGGATCATCACGGTCCGAACATCCTCTTGAACCATTGGGCGACCGGTGTGAAATTTAAGCCGTTTCCCGACCTCAGTGAGGCCACGCTGTCATGAGCTCTTTGCTCTAATGAAACATGGGACTTGAGACCTATTTTTACCACCCTCAAAATGTACACCCGTGGGTTGTAAGTGGGTCTTACGAGTAAAAAGGCATGTTGATGGATTCGTGGGGCCCAGTTAGCTTAGATCTAGTTGCTAAGGGTTGCCAGTCAGTGCCTGGTATTGATTCACAAGAAGAAACCGCTAGCCACAGTGGTCAAACGTGACTATTAGAGTATATTATCTATTGGCACATCATGAAAGGAGTAGGATTTAAGGCAAATGGATGTCATAAAGCCTTTCTAAATAGTGCATTAGCGAAACTGTTTTTATGGCACAACCCAGGGGTTGAGGACTTGTCGAACCTAACCATGTTGCGGAGTTAAAAAGGCGATTCCCGGGCTTAAGCAAACTCTGCAGGAGCTTGGTACCTGACGCACCAAAATGCCATTCTTAATTTGTGTTTTCCACAGGTTCTAAAGAAGTAGGCTCCTCACCTCTTCATTTACAGGTCAAGGCTCGATCTTTGTTATTTTAAGTTTATGTTGATGATCTTGTTATTCTAGGAAATAGTCGATTCACGTAGCGATATTATTAAGCATTTGGGTGATATTTTCTCTGAAGATATAGGTTCCTCTTCATTTCTTCTTGGGATTGAAGTAATAGATTCCTACTCGAATTTGGGTTATTTCTCTCCTGACATAAATATGTTCGTGACCTTTTAGCCCATTCTGATATGAGTGGTCGCGAAGATGTCTCAGCCCTTCTCTCTACGACTCAATCCCTTCTGATTGATTAATGGCCAGCTGCTGGCATTGGATAACCGAGGTTTCGTAGAATAATTAGCGCGCTGATACCTTTCCTTGACACGTCGGAGCATCTCATTGCGATTCGACCGACTTTCTTGGTTATGCCTGAAGCCAAGCTAAGATCAGACTGACAATGAAAACCCCATGCATTTGCTTAAAACAAACCATTTTTCATGGTATTCGGATTCCTGGTAGCCTTCCCATAACAGAACATACTCCGTCTTGATTGTTTGGAAATGTGGATATTTTACGTCGACCTCTGCTATATCAGTTTTTAGACTCAATCCCATTTCTTGGGTAGACTCAGCGTATGGCCAGTTGCACGATCCACGGCAGAGGTTGAATCACCGGACCCCAGCGATGTAATACGAGACAATGTGGTTGTCGGCTCTTACCGAGTAGCATTTCGATCCGCGAGAATCTGTTGCTATTGATAACCTCCGAAGACCACGCATCTCAATTTCATACAGTCGTCGATTCGTCGCCCAAACGCGTCCGTCGACGACGGCTATGCGTGACTTAGTGCGTAAGGGAAGCCTCTCCTGGGTTAAACTTATGTTCGTACTCGAGACGAATGGTGATCTATTAACAAAGTCATTGTCGAGGCGGTATACGGAAGCTACGTAACAAGATTAGTCTTGTCGATGGAAGCTGATCTTGCGGGGGGCGTATAAGGGAGCACATGTGCAGCCTGAATCATGTTCTGTCATTAATTTTATATTTGAATATAATTATAGCAGTAAAGCTTAATTTTATATCACAGTTGACCCGACTTTATGTAATTATAGCATTAGCTTAATTTAAGCCTTACCATTAACATGTTTACTAAATTAGACTCGATCCACTGTATATATTTAGAATTTATCGATGAAGGTATCGAAAAATCTATTGTGTTTTACAAATAGTTTGTCTTTGTTATTATGGCTAACATTGTTTGATTGATAGCGGCAACATGCGATCAAGTGCATTTTCTCATCGACTTTACTTGTTGTTATTTATATATATGCTTGCGTCTTTTGTATTATTGTGCTTATCTTGATGGGTAGTTGATTAGTCGAATATCATATTTTATTTATTTGTTTAATGAACCCAGACTTTTTAGAAGCAGAAGTCTTTATATTTGCTTCTGATGCATAGATAAATACTTGTGACCGCCAGGCCTAGGCTCGGTTTTACCAGACTGCTTTTCTTATCGGGAGCACATTTAGAGTTTTTTATTTTGTTTTATATTAAATAAAAACAAAAATAGTAAGCGAACTCGAAAATATATTTTTTAAATGGTTTCAAAGAAATAAAAACAAGTCTTTGGCACCCAAGTGGGAGGCAGTAATAGCAAAAACATGGGGTCAGTAAATCGTATGGTACCAGGTTTGCGATAATATTGGCAATGAATTGATTTGATTTATTATCTTTGATCGTATATGTTTTTCTTTCGTCTGAATCGTGGCGCGAATAAGCGTTGCGTGGCGACGATAAAAAATAAATGGCTATATTGAGAATAATATGTGGCGATCGTGGGAGGCAGCTATTGATCGCATACCTTGCTTGAAAGCGGCAGCAATCATACTTGTGGCAAGGTATTCATCGCTGAAAAAACAAATAAAACAGAATTTGTAAAATCTTGAACATTGAGAAAAAAAAATGAGAAAAAGGTACGAATAAGTGATTTCAAATGTCAAGAATGATAAAAAAATCTTAATTTTTATTATTATTATTTAATATCTATTTACTTTTATATTACATCGATATATTATTTTGTTCTCATAAGACTCAAGATTGGATCTTCCATGCACCTGTCCCCTTTTACCACTTTAGCCTAACCTCAAAGGGCTAGGTAATTTTATTATATTTAATGCTTTTTTCTTTTTCATTTTCTTTCTATTTTTACTATTTTGTTAAGGATGAAACAAAGAAACAAGTGAAATGGTGGCATACTATATATATCTTTCAAACTTTCCAACTAACGGATACTAACGTTTTTTTTCTTTGGGCAAACGGATACTTACGTTTGAAAAAGAGAATTGATAATATGAGGGAAATCTAAACATGTGGTTACAAATAATTAGCTATTTGGCTTGGTGGTTTATGGTGATTAAAGATCCAAACAATTTTTATTTTTATTTTTCATCACATCATAAGGTGTTCTAAGTGGGTACGCACCCACACCGAAATGAAACTCAACCCTTGTAATTGCATGATCCAAACAAAATTGCCGACACACAAACAAAGTATTTTATTGACAAAGCACTAGCCCCATCGATATTTGAAAACAAAAACATTTGCAGATAAGAATGGTGGATGGCGTGGGCCCCCACCAATTCACAATGCCACGTCATCAATCCCATGATCGTCGGACAACTTGAGCAACCAGCAGCAGTTATAAATACCCACCCCACCACCATTTCTAATTCCACCACTCTCAAGTGCGCCACCGTCTTCTTCCCTCATCCACCAACCAGTAGCCACCATGTCTGAGGAGAAGCACCACCACCACCACCTCTTCCACCACAAGGATGAGAACAAACCCGTCGACGACGCCGTTGCCTACTCCGAAACTACCTACGCCACCGACGGCTACACCGGCTACGCCGAAACCACCCAAGTGTTGGCAGACGACCCTACCCCTCATGACTACAAGAAGGAGGAGAAGCACCACAAGCATCTCGAGCACCTCGGCGAACTCGGAGCCGCCGCCGCCGGCGCTTACGCCTTGGTAATCCCCATCCCCTCCCCCCCACCAAACAATCTTGAATTCAAAACTAATCTTGAATTTGTTTCGAACGAAAATACCCTTAAATCGCAAAAGATAAAACCACCGAATTATAACTAAATCCCTAATAGCATTTTGTTTAATCTTTCATATTATAACTAAATTTATAAGGGTATTTTTGTTCAAAAATATATTTTTTTATACTTGTCTTGGGATTTCAAAGAAAAACATTACTTTCGCAAATCATTTTTAGGAATTTTGTCCATTTAAAACTGTTATCTCATTCCCGTGTGAGACCAAGAGACAAACAAATCAATGTAAACGGATTCTTCAAACCCCCATGAACTTTTGCCTAATCAGATTCTAATATCATGTTAAAGTATTAATTTTTTTGAAAGTTTAACATGTTAATATGATTGGAACAACATATTGACGACGGTACTTGAAATGATAGCATAGGAAGCACAAGGCGAAAGACGGAGCATACTCCCACAAGCACAAGATAGAAGAAGAGATAGCGGCAGTGGCGGCGGTGGGAATACATGGATGCGTTCCAGGCATCACGAGAAGAAAGAAGCCAAGGAAGAATATAAAGTCGCATGAAAAGAAGCACCATTTTCTAGACTATGACGCATGCATGTGTGCCTCCCCTGCTTGTTGTGTATGCATATGTCTATCCTTAAATAATTCCATGTTTGAGTTATGTGGGATGGGTTTGTCATGTCTTTTTAATTTCCATGGTCTCCTCTTTGTGCTTTTGTGTGAAACCCCCTTGCCTTCTTCTTCTTTTGCTTACAGCTTTATGAATTATTCCATATTGTAATTACTCTCATATTATAATCTTTTCTTCCAATATCTTACATCTTATGTTCATTCTGCTTTCTCTTCTCTTCTCTACACCACAACTTTTTGAGAAAATATCTTTAATTTGTAGAAAATATCTTTAATTTGTACTATATGGTCAAATCACCCTAGTAGTCACTACCCTAACCCAATAAAATAAGGAAATATTATACTATAAATGTGGATTTCAATTTATTTAAAAAAATTATGATCAAATGTCACATCTTTTTATTGATAAAAAATCTAATAAATTTTAATAAATCTTAGGTGTGAAATTGTACCTAATAAATATAGTAATACCTTAGGTTTATTTAAGATTTGTTAGATATTTTATAATTTTTATAAATATATATGAAATTGAGGACTTGACTTTTTATTCGGGTCCGTTGGTCTTAATTTTTTAAATAAATTAAAATAGAGATTCATAATATAATATAGTTTTCCTATAAAAAAAATCCTTCTTTTTTCTAACTTCCAAATCAAGATACATCATGATTATGATCCGCTTGACAACTTGCCCTGTAATCCATTAAAGTTAATTCACTGTTAAGGTTCCATATGAGGACAAGTTTCTCGGGGGAGTTGGGATATGAATGCTCAATATTTCCACGTGGACTACTAATATTTGTTTCTTTTTATCTTCCTCTTTTCCTTTTTCTTAGGTGTTTTTAGAACAGTGTGCATGGATGCTACTACCATTTCAATTGGGCATATTTGAACCATATAAAAGATGGCCTTATCATGATCTTGAAATATGGGGTCCAACATAGTAATTAGTATCATACTCATCATCTGAAAATTAATAATCATATTATGAAAAAGTGAAAAAAGGAAGCGGTTATAGATGCAATGAATAACTATAGGCTGTAAAGGTGATCAATAATTGTGAGGGGTAACTAGAGTGAAAAAAATAAAATTCGAGACTGTAAATACAATGAATAGCTAAAAGCTCTAAAGGTGATCAATAATTGCGCGGGAGTAACTAGAAGGGTGTTGCTACAAAAGTCATCATAATTTTATATTTTTGTCATTTATCATAAAGGAAAAAACTTTATATTTTTAGAGATGATGTTTGACATTATAGTGTTATCAAACATTTTTCTTAATTAGAATGACAAAAAATGAAATTTCTACCACAAATTAATGCACCGTTAACCAATAGAGGGGTGGACAAATTTTTTAGTCTAGATGCACATTAATCCAGAAGAAGAAAGGACATATTTAACAGGAAGATGGAGAATCAAGATCCATACATGTAGTGGATTGAGAGAAGAAAGAAAATGACAGGTATTTGAATGAAAACAGGTGGCAAATGACTCATCATGGGTCAATTGAAGGTATCACAAGGAAATGGCTAACTGTAATAATAACTAGGAATGGCAGGTAAGGGGAGGTTAAGTTGAAACCCAAGAAATGAAGGAAAACCTTTTCTTGTGTGTAATCATCTCTTTATGTCGACGTGGGCTGGTGGGAGTGTGATTTTCTTCTTCCGTTGATTATTAGCATTTGACCTTTGAAAAACCTAAGGCTATGTTTGGTTATTTATGAAAAAAAATAATGAATTTATTCTTTTTTTTTTTTTTCTTTTCATGACTTTAATAAATGTTTTTCTTATTTATATATATATATATATATATATATATATATATCTACCCTACTATATATATATATATATATACATCTGCATGAGTCTAAGAACCTGATATTACATAGAATTAATACAAATCAATATTTTTAATATCATCCAAAAAAAATTAATTTCAAATAACTTTTTCCTTTCCTAATATTTTTCGAGAATCTAACACAAACATAAATCTTGTTCCCAATGATCACAAACAAGAACACATCATCAAATGGTCAATTGATTGATCTGCTTGAAAATGAAATAACACCCAGTGTGCGCCAGGCAACAAGAGTTGTGCATACATTGTTGCAGGTCATGCTCAGTAATCATGTCTTCTTAGAGACTCACATAGTTGGATGTCATGTCATAGATGACCCCTTAAGTATATACCTCTAAATTAAAATCAATACTTTGCTTTGCATTCCACCCTGATTTGACGCTTCTCATTCATTAGCTTGTGGACTTTATGTGTCTGGCACCCGTGACTTAAGGGAAAAATGAAAATCAAAGAAAAAAAGATTTGAATCTTTTGAGAATATTCTTGGAAATCTTCCTCCATTTTGGGCTGAAACCTGATGAGTGATCCGGTTTAAGTTTCGAATTTATCAATCCATATTAATCCAATTATTATTGAACATGAGGGTTGGATGGCCTTAGAGTTAGTGCGAGATTAACAATCGATTTGATTCATTCCATTCCGATCATGGGTTAAAATGAGTTGTGTTAATTTGATCGATTCTTATTAGAGTAGTTTTTTGACGAGTCGTAGCGGCTAATAATTAACGGCAAAACATTAAAAAATACTAAAAAAAAAATTAATTTTACAAATTATATCATTACTCAAATGGTAAATTAATATTAAATATATAAAATATTAATAATAAAATAATTGAGTCTAAACAATATAATAATAATATGACTTTATATAAATAAATAATGTTACGACGTTATAATCGAAATTATGTGTAGCTAACGATGGTGTAAAGAAACGATAAAATAGCGACAATACAGCGTATTTGAAAGAAAACGAACACGAGTGAAGTAAGTCTTATATATGCTGTCTTCCATTATTGTAGTAACCGTTATATCGGAAATATAATAACATGTGACACCGTTAAAAAGATGTACGCATCTCGATGTTAGTTAGTTTTAGAATAATGCTCAGCATAAATTTAATTTATATTTGGAATAAAAATATATATATTTTTTCTAAAAATACATTTCAACCGTATAATAATAAAATATTATATTTCTTTTGAAAAATCATCTTACTAGAACATATAATCACGTTAAAAAAATGTATATTATCATATTTGTTTTGAAAATCCACCTTGCAAGAACATATAATCATATTAGGAAAGAAATAAATGTATAATATTTGTTATTTATTTTAAAAATATCTTTCAAATATTTTGTTAATGCTTTGCTTGTTTAAGTAATATTTTGCAAAAAACACTAGTTTGGTAAGCAGGGAAATTTATTTAAAATATACTAATAGTTTGTATTTATTAAATTAAATTCTAAATTTACATAAACTGTTTTGACTGTTTTTTATAAAAAATGATTGGCAAATTTAAAAACAAATAAAAAATGTAAATATTTAAAAATACAAATTAATGAGATAAATAAATATATTCAATATTAAAATTGTAATTTATTTAATTCAAATGCATTCACGTAACTTTTTCACATACAGATTTTTAAACCAAATTATCTATAAACCCATAATAAAAATATCACATTAAAGGTGAAAATAAACTGATTAAAACGACAAAGTTTAATATGTAATTATATATTATAATTATCATTATTTTAAAAATCTATGCTATAAAGTAGATATTTGACTTCTACATGTTTAGAGCAAAATATCAGAATTTTACATTGATGGTCTTGAAAATCTTGGTAATAAAGGTACGACACTTATAAGAATTAAATAAAGATTTAACGGTAAATTCTGAATTGTCAGGCGATCTCCAGGCCAAAACACTACGTAGTGCGAGAACGGGTTGGGTCAATTTGTTAGATTTTCACGTCCAGGTTTAAATTTCGCTAATATACAACGAAAATCGGATTAAATAGGGTTGACGGCGTCTAATGAAGCAATATTCTGCGTATTTCTGAATGGTAATAGTGTTAAGGCGATACCGTAAATAAATTTGCAAATTTGTGATCACAGGCCAAGCGAATTTGGTCAATTTTTTGGGTAAATAAAATAGCAATTTGGACCGGCCTAATTTTAGACAGAATCAAAGCTGTTCTTATAAAAGTAGTATTAAAGTAATAATTCGGATCAGGATGGGACCAAAATAGGATTATTACTTAAATTTTGGCCCATTTTTTGGTGACAAACTAGCAGCTCAGCGAGGTGCTCTGATGCAGATATGGAAGAAGCGATTTCAATTTTGATTATGTTAGGCTAGGATTGCTTAGCCCACCGTCAATAATATTAGCTATTTGCTGTTTGGGTATTCTCTAAACTTAAAGGTTTTTTTATATGGAAAATAAACTTAATAAAGGCATTAAGGCCAGTTCATTTTTTTTGGTTAAAATAATGAAAACATGCATTCTCCTCCTATTAAATCGAAATTGTTCTTAATGAGTTGATCAGTAGATGCGTTGTTGGCCAACGAAAATATGGAAAGTTTCAGGTATTTTATCGCATGAAAATATCGGTTTCGATGGATATATCGGGACTTGAATTTCATAGATATATTGATGAATATTTTTACATAAATATCGGTGATTAAAAATTATTCAAAATTAAGAATATTTAAGTTAAATATCAAAATTATTTTGAAAGCATAGAGAATGATAATATGAATTAGATTTGATTTTTTTTTTTGACATTTCTTTAGTATATCTATATTTGTTTATAAAAAATGAAATTATTTTTATTAAAATATATTTAATTAAGAAATAAATTATTTATATATGATTGCCACACAAAATGCACTATTATTCAGCAGTTAATTTTTTGAGAAATTTGGCATTTTGTAATAAGCACCAGAAACCAGAATACAATATTTTTATATATTTCATATTTATGTTTAGTCATTATAAATGATTAAAATATTCTGTAAATTTATAAAAAAAAACATTAATAAATAATAAGAACAATATATAAAATATTTTGTCTATATAACTCTAAAGACTTATATTAGATGAGATGATTGGATTCATGAAATTATGGGCAAGGTTCAAACCTAACAACACCATTTATAAGTTGATTGGGGGATGGGAGACGTTTTGATGACCACTTTACCATTATACCACATCATATCTCAGTGATTTAGGAAACATCCTTGCAAAAATCTGTGGGATACTGATACTCTCGATGAAATAATAGAGCCCAATAATAATTGCAAAAAATTACAGTACCAGTTGTTATTGCTCGGTGGGGATATATCGTGTCGGCCTTAGAAGCGAGCACAGATATATACCAAATCTCGGTAGGTATATTTGGATTTTCAGACCTTTGTTATTATATTGATGTAACATAGTCATCCTTAATGTGTTATATTAGTGTAATAATTATGTTAGATTAAGAATGACTATGCTACATTAGTGTAATACGATATTTACATTAAAGATGACTATAGTACATTATATATGTATTGTATTTATATTAAAGATTAATTTACTCTACCAAAGTGTCGAATAAATGGCGAATTAGTTAAGCTTTCATTTAAGAGACGATTTTAAATGCTAACAAAGTGGAAATTTTTACATTTTCCATGCCATTAACTCAGTGGAATTGGGTTATATTTTCTGTACTGTTGGTGCTATGTTTTTACGCCATTCCCCATTAAGCCAAAACATATGCATTTTAAAATGAGATTATTTAAAGAGCATATTTTCTCAAAATTGAATATAATATTAAAAAATTTGATTTTTATAGTAAAATAAAAAAATTAAATACTTAATCTATTAAACATTATTTGAGAACAAAGGTATATTCAATATTATTAAAAAAACCAATGTGACACAAGAATGAATGGAAAGATTAGATGCATTGCTGCTATTGCTAGGTATTATTTTTAGGGTTCAAGGGTGAAATTAAGGAGTTCTTCTTCTATAGGGCTGGGCCTTGTTTCAGTGCCCAATCTTGAACCTCACTTTTAATCTCTCGTTAAGTTGTAAACTCGTCATTTAATAAAATGAAAATTTAATTTTTAATTTTGGTTTCCAACAATGAGTTCTAATTCACATCGAAATTGTTTATTGAAGAGAGAGGAAGCTACGAGGGAGAGGAAGGGTTTTTGATTTACACTGAATAATTGTTCAATAAACACTTTTCAAAAATTCCACTCAAAACAAAAATGCCTCAATATTAAAATTAAATTTTCAAAAGCATACTTTGGTATATTTTGCATATATTATGTGAAATTTGCGAAAGGCATGAGTCTTGGAAGGCTTGGAAGGCGTATAGATGAGTGCAAGGGTATGTGAAGACAATGATATTTTTTCTCTGTTTTGTTTGAACAATGGTTATAGTATAAATGGGAATTAATAACAATACAAAAGGGGTCTATAGCTCAGTGGTAGGGCATTTAACTGCAGATCAAGATCACCGGTTCGAACCCGGTTGGGGGGCCCTTTTCATATTATTATTTATTTTCCATCTAATAATATTAAATGCATTTTTTAACGTGTCCAGATGCATTGATAGTGTTTGATTGCAGCATAGCATTCCTTATAAATTGTTTATTTCATCCTCCCTTCACGTTTTACAAATTCAGCTCCTCTCGGTTCGGTTACTCAATTATTTGGAAATTTCTATGCACCTATTGCTAAAATTCCTTTGGGCTCTGTTTTTTTTTTTAAATAAGAAAATGATTTTCTCTTGTTTAGTTTAACCATGAAAAATTTAAAAGAAAATAAAAATATAAATCGATTTACTCAAATTTTTATATATATTTTTCATTTTTTGGTTCTTACTGCAATAAAGAAACAAATAAATCAGGTTTAAATAACCATAAAATTAATTTATTTATTTAAACCCATTTTTTTATTTTGAAAAATGATGCTATGATTTATCGACATGATTCTATTTAAAAAAAAGTTTGCTGGTTGTTAATGTGAAGAAAGAAAGTTCTTGTTTAAAATGCCCTATATATATATATACTTATAATGACTAATCTTTAAAATCTGTTATTTAAAAATATCTGCTAATTTTTATTTTTATTTTATTTTGGTTTTGAGGTTTAAAAATGACATATTTGAACAAAACTTCCTACTTAGTAATGCATAAATTATTGTTAAATGAAAGTTAGCTTACCCTTGAGTTTCTCATATCTAATAGATTATTTTTAAAATGAGTTAACTTGCCTTAGTTTTCCATTCCTCATAAACTTTTTTTTTTAAATAAAATCAAATTGATAAATCATAGCATAATTTTCCTTTTATTTGGGGACAATTGTATGACCAGGCATCAATAAAATGAAAACCAGTATGAAGGAGTACAAAGAACATGAAATGCATTGTTCACTATATACTATGGAAAAATAATTATTAACAATGGAACAAGGTGGTGACTAAGTTCTCCCAAAGTACTCAATATCAACAATCCTGACTAGGACTTAAAAAAAGACAAAATTTGCTCAAGAAGCGCTCCCTCCTTTCACTCCCTTCCTATAGCATCTTCACGTCGCACCTCTCATGATTTTGCAAAGCAAGAGGAAAGAAACCTGAAGCTGCTTCCCACTTGGTGTTGAAGCCCTTCCCTTCCTTTCTTAACAGCTAATCGAGTATAATGCAAAAAAATAAAACTTTTGAGGCTAATCACAATCCTTCCATGACTCCATCTTTCCATCTTCAAGCCGAACCCTAGCGTGGTTGAAGGGCACTTTCAAGTGATGATCCATTTCCACTTCATTTAAGGCAACAACGATACCATTTGCTTGTCCTATTTTGTAGATATCAATTTATTATGTAGAGGAAGGATAAATCCAGAATTTATACAGAAGGTAAAGTATGTGTGAGTCTTCCTATTAGACGAAAGGTAAGTGGAAAAGTAATCTCTTTTATTGTATGTGGCTATATGTTTAATTATGTGTTTTATTATTTTTCGATGTTGTGGGAACTAAAATTAGTCCCTCTGTTTTTCTTATTTGGTTGTAAATGGTACCAATATCTTTTGTCGTAGGGCTATTCATAACAACTTTCACATAATTTAGAGCTTTGTAAGTACTTTAATGTGCCATTTGTTAACACCTACATGTTAGTACTACGTAATGTTTTTTCTTTTTGTTTGTGAAAATTTCCTAAAAGTAAACTTGTGATATATTTGCATAAAATTTTCCATACTATTTTATAAATGTTTCCTCAATATGTGTGAACTCAAGTGCCTTATAGTTAAACATATGATATAATATCGAGAACTAAGGTAGATGGTGTTTTTGCTAATAAAAGATATATGGGGAGAAGCATGTATATGCAAAGAGAATTTTTAAACTCTTAAAATTGTTGTGGGATGCTAGAAATGATGAAGTGGTTTAATGACTAATATAGGATGTTGTATTCCTTCGAAGATAAATTAGGTTGGTGAGTACACTTGCATTTTGGTTTGTGCAATTGAAATAAAAAACAATAATAGAAAGTTAGGAATTAGGAAAAAAATGTCAATTCATTAAAGGACTGTTATACTAAGTTTGGTAAGACGCAAGACAATAAATAAAGAGTCTAATCCACATGTCAATTTGATCCATCAATGCTGGTATTATTACGTGATGAGCAAGAATTGTTGAAGATGTTCAAATTCAATGACATGTATTGTCGTTTTTATTACTTGTCTCCAGAAAGCCGTGTTGTGGTGAGATTACATATATTGCACCTTCGAGATATATTAATTTACATTCACTAGCAGTTACAAACAATGTCATGTACCATTTTGGCAAAGCACATGTTTAACGATGACTAAAGTTTACTCTCATGTCTTGTTAACAGAGTCCCGACACCTATTCAACCTGCTTCTAATAATGAACCCATTCCTATAAATGGAAATCCAAATGTGAATAGAGTTCCCGACACCTATTGTTGCTTCTAATTTTGAAAACGTTACTATCAATGGAAATCTAAATGTGAATTTGTCGATGGATATATCAATAGCTGACATTAGATAATAGGGCATTCAAAATGCAACGAAGCGTCCTTCATTACCTTCGAGGGCGATTTCAAAATGCAATCATGGAGTAGTGAACAAGACGTTTCCGAATGCTTAAAACTAGGGATGTTGTTTACCTAATGTCCTTGTTGCTTTGGTTTGATCTTTGCTACGAAAGAAACAGCGCAACACATAAGCATTGCGCACTTTAGTAAGGATAGTGGTTGCCCTTGGAAAATAACTTGCGATTATGCGCTTGAATGTTGTAAAGTACCGCGGTGCCAAATGACCCGCGGTCTCGCTCACGCGTAGATGATGTAGTTGCATCTGACCATTTTGTAAAGTCTAATTGTTCCTCCAGCGGTCATTGATGAGATCGTCGATCTACTCTAGTACTAACCACGAAGATTTTGTAAAAACTGGTGAGAGCATGGCATGAGATTCGACGCAGTGTTGGCGTACGTGGCAAATGAAGGAAAAAGCTAAGGAGAGAATACCTGGTCACCAGAATTATTATAGTTGTTGCCTTAGTTGTGACCGGTAGCACAGAAGTAATCAGAACAGGTTGTGGAACGACATGCCAAGGAATAATGACCGTTTTGAACAACTTTTGTTTGCACATGTCGTGTCTATCCAAGGGTTTATTGTTCACCAATCATTGCCATTGACTTATCATAGTGGAGCCATACGACGGTGCCTTATTCTACTAACATATGTGCCAATGTGCCACGCGACCCATTAGCATTTGGAGTTATGAGGTTAGAGAATTATGACATTGGTTGTGGTTCTTACAAAATGTAAGAAAGTTGTTGGCGCTAAGAAGGTTGTCATTATATTTGATAAACATCTGTGTCTTCTTTAAAGTGATGTGTGCAGAAAGATATTGGGGATCAAGGCCACATGCTTATTGTTATTGTCGCAGAGGAGAACTTTAGTAGCTTTTAAATAAAAAAATAAAAATAAAGGGATCTGAGAGGAAGGAAAATGCATTTGAATGGTTAAGATAAAATTGCTTATATTAGGATTGGATGCGGTTATAATTCTCACATGTTTGAATTACAAAAGTCTCTGGAGGTCATTAGCAACATGGATTAAATGATATGAACACGAGCATTGGGCCATCAAGAATTCAGCTCATAGATGGGACAAAATGACAACTAACCTTGCCGAGTCTTTGAAGGCTTGGCTAAGAAATGAGTTTCATCATTCAATTTGCAGCTTCATAATTGAGTATATCACTAAGTTGGGGGCAATGCTTGTTAAGCATAAACAAGAATCTAATAATTGGAAATGTCTGATCGGAGTAGAAAAATGGTGAGAAAGTAAAGAATAATAATCTTCAAAAGGGTGCCAGTTTACTTGATGTTACATTCATAAGTACAACCTCTTTCAGTTGGCAGGTAATTTGGTTTTGAATATTTGACATAGTGGAAAGGCATGCACATGTCGTTGTTAGCAAATGTCTAGTATACTGCGAGCATGCATGCGATTATACTTCTTCATGGGCGAATGTTGCGGAGCTTTGTTGATGTTGTATTCAGTACCCGCATAACAATTGGTATCGTAGGCATTTTTTTCATGCTCTGACTATGAGCACGAAAATGTGAAGACATGAGCGAAAATGTAGGCACGAGAATGTGAGAGCTATGACTTTGAAATGTGAGAGCTTATGAGGAAGCTATAAAGTACTGATATTTGCACATGTTGATCCCTGTATTTAGAAGCTTTCATCACTAATCTTAGCATGTTCACGGAGTAAATTTTGTGTGTTTTATTCTTGAGACATGCTATATGAAACATAAGAAGAAAGAAAGCAAAGAGGAGAATTGCATCGGAGGGTTGTGTGCAGCATAGGGCTTTATTGCTTTTCCATATTAAAGGGAGCTTTGCCCGGGTATAGCAGAGCAAATGCACAGCTACAACATGAAGGCAAGATGAAACAGGTTCTTGCTCTGACAGGCTGGCTACCACATTTTAACGGGTTTTCCCCATAGCGAAACGACGCTTGTCTGACGTCTGAGAGGGACATTTTTGAAGGATTTAAGTTGCCGTATAAAGCGAGAAGCAATCCACCGTCAAGTGGGTACTCATTTTACAAAGGAAAAACACCAGTATAGCGGTAGCAGCCTGACCTAATACGAGATTTTCGGGGTTGCTTTGGATACGGGGCCTATAAATGAGGACTTATGGCGGAGTCCATGTAAAGGGGAGACAGATAAATGTGGAGAGCGGGTTTGGAAGAAGCAGAGATTGATGATCGGAGGGACACGCGAAGCATATGGATCAAGATATTATGTGCATCATTGTTTCTGTATTTCTTTTCTCGAACCATTTAATAATTTCAGACCTTATGGCTTTATTGAACACCATTATGTTGTATATTTATTTCTAAGGTTTTGTTGTAGCCTCGTTTCGCCCAAATGGATTAATTAGTGCATTGTTTTTATTCAGTATTTATATGGATTTCTTCTGACTTGATTTATTTACGTGTTTTTTAATCAAATGGTGTGTTTGGCTAACATTGACATGCATTTTTACGGGAGTATGAGGACGGAGAGATGATAACCTAGGGATATGAATAGGCAACACGAAGGAGTTCAATTTGTCTTTTCAGATTCCCTGCCTAGAGCGGACAAAGGGGTCTCACGAGGCTATTAGGGACTCTTAACTTTCCTTTTCGATTGAGGTGGGCTGATTCATATAGCAGAATCAAAATATCATATAAATGATACAAAAATAAAACTACCACCATAGTGGTGTTCTGTCAATACATATAGTCGGTCCCATTTACATATACATATACCAAAAAAATGTACATTTACATTTATGAATGGGCGCGGAACTACCTTGATAAACCCTACAAGTGTCAGCCCACATTGAGAATGGGAAGATGAGATGTCCTCCTCTGTACCTACCACGATTGAAGCTTAGTAGCAGAGATATATATATACACATGCATTCATACCCTTTTTCAATAAACATATAACAGTAACAGATATCAGGATTCATCATGAATTCATATATGACTTGTACATATACTTTATTACCCATAAGCGGTATACTTATTCGGACCTCACGTGAAGATTCTGAGCTTGCCGCTATATTGATGTACCATGGTACTCGAGCTTATGCTTATATTGATGTATCGTAGGTCTTGTAGAGCTTATCTTGCCACAGAAGTACTGTGGAGTATTACGGATTGGAAACGATGTACATTTCTTTACTCTTATTCGTCATTGAGGTTCTTATCCTCGGCAAATTGTTTAACTACCCCAGACCCGATAATATAAATGGTAGGACACATAACCTGATAAAGTACCGAGTCTGATGCACGATGTGAGTTGTGGTAGCCTGAAGAGTCTTTGAACATTGATGAGCGTGCACACTTACATATACGCGAAGTGTCGTAACACTAGCGGGAGTCTTGGAAACGATTAGACGTATGCGCCGCGTATTAGCGAAGTGTCGGTAGCACTAGCGGGAGTCTTAGAAACGATGACGATACGCCGCGTAGCGAGTGTCGTGGCACTAGCGGGTCTTGAACGCACCCGACATGCACACATCACGTAATAAAGAGATAATAGGTGTGTTCGATATCGGTCTTAGGCATTCTCTGATTATATGTGTTAGAACTTAGGATATTCCATCATAAAAAAATTTTAAGTGTGCTATCAATGCAAACTTTGCTCCTTCTCGGCCGACGAGGTAATCTGTTATAATTTTTCCTTTACCCCTTTGTGAAACATGAATGGACTCTTTCATACACACTTATGGGATCCTTATTGGTCAATGGACAAAGTCCTTGGAATAATGGAATAGCGGGGCTCAAAATACAAAAACCGCAACATTTTCCTTACGCTGAGAGCAGTGGCTTACGCCCGTAGAACCGAGGCGCCAGCCCACCTCCCATTGACCATGCGGCGGCGGCATGCCATGCGCTGGCATGGGCCTTCACAGCGCGATGGGTCTACGCGCATGACGTAGGTGATAACGCGAAGATTTTTTGATGATTTAGTCCATTTTCAAAATCGACTCGAAAACAAGGAAAACTCATACATTATACGGAAAAACATAAAGCATGTTCTAACAACCAATACCAAACGCGCAGAGATTAATTAGGGTTTTTGACGACTCAATACTTTGTAAGTTAGGTTGCTTCTAACACCAATAAAGTATCCATACATCTTAAACCAGAGAATCCATATCGAGAAGGGAGGATTCTAACTCATGTACAAAATAGGGTATTACCGACTGACTTTCAAAATATTATAAGGGTTAGGATGGATTCCTAACTAAACTTCAGAAATGGAACCACTAATATCCGCACAAACACTTCCATACTCAAAGTTTCCATACTCAAAGTGTGAATCCATACAAATTCTAGTTCCACTTTTAAATAGTTCCATACCTTTCCTCTTAACTCTTCTTCCTCTTCTTATATCTTTCTTCTCTGCTTCATGTGTTTGCTCCACAAAAATGCCCGATTGACAGGACTAAAAGTGATCTTATTTGGACCTAATTTCCATAAAGCCTTGTTTGGCCGCAAAAATGCATTAATTTGACTTAAGTTTCATTTTTATTGCACTGAATTCATGACTCTTTATGTGTGCTCCTGAGTTGTATTTATTTCTATAATAGCCTCATCTTTTTATCTTATGACTTTTTTATGTCCCATTTGGCCAATTACCATTCCCTTGATTATTTAGGGTTTCTCGATTTCACGTTTTTGTATTTAAAATTCTGAAAAATTCAAGTCCATAACCACACAAAATACTAAACATGTCGAAAATGACTTAGGTTTATTTCGGGGTGTTACACAATTGGTGAATAGAGATATCTGGATTCCAAGTGTAAAAGCAGTAAGGGTTATACATTTAAGCATTTCGGATTTTGAGCGATCTGATACGCCTGCGGTAAAAGATAGGCCCGATATATCTCGAGGAGACAATATACGTAGGCAAGATCGACCCACCGAGTGTGAACCGTATAATCTTGAAGATAGAATAATCCATATAGGTTATAATCCATGCCTACATGACGGGGAAGAGTAAAACCACGGATTTTCATACATTGATTTGCGGCGATAGTTTTAGGATTTAGTTTTTCTACCATTATTAGGAATTCACTACAATTGAGGTCGATGTATTTAAAAGCTAAATTAAGTAGTCAACACACTTCTCCTTGTGGGACGACACTTGACGAGCCACTATATTACATGTACTCGACGCGTATACTTGTGCGTACGAGCTTACATTTTTACACTAATTTACACACCTGTTGGCACCCATCAAGTTTTTGGCGCCGTTTTCGGGGAGAAGTTTAACATTGATTTTGTGATAGCACATTTATAATACTTTGGATCAATTTTTTTATATTTTTATTTTTAATTTTAATTTTATTCTACCTTACACCTGGTAGCAGAGATTTGGCCTGGCTGCTTTGTTTGTGTGATTTTAGGAGGCTAATCTATGTGCATGCGAAGACAAGGTCAAGGCGAACTACTTCCTTTTTGATCCCAGGCTAGAGAGAACACATGAAGCAGGCTACATCTGAGATGAGAATCCATGAAGTGAGACATCGGCGAGTTTGTAGAATGAGAATAACAAGATCGGGTCCATGAGGCGAATGAGTAAATGGGGTGGAAAAATGGAAATAATGGTAGAATAACCCAGCTTGCATTCATCTGACTGGGTGACCCTCATATGTTGGCAGAGGTTGGGCTTTACCACCTACGGTTGTTGATGCATACGAGCCACATACAAGCTAACTCATTCGAGTTGGCTTGATGACAAGCATGGGTGCTTTGAGAACGCATCCGATTTCATGGGTTGGCAAGAGTGAGAACACCGAACAACGCGTCTAACAAACAATAGAAGTATCTCGTCCCGAATTTAATCTGATGGAGTAATAGAGGAAACTCTTAGGCGCTATTGTACCCATTATCCTGCTTTGATAAGGCTAAACATTGGTTGGCGAGCCAATAGCCGGATTCCGTGTGTAATGATTTTGGTGTAGAATTTCACGACTGGTTCTTGCCTCCTCAAAATTACTTGCTGGCGGAGAGTGTAAGTTAACACTTTAGGCGTTGGAGGGGAGGAACCTAAGCTGAACCTTGGCGGGATGCTGTGAGGCAGCGGGGAGATGCATGTCATGGGTTGGCCCAGATGGATGCAAGTGCACACATTTTACAACGGTCTGAGTGATTCTACCAAAATAGTTATAAATGCCACCAGTCGGTGGGTGCTTTAATGAAGAAAGAGAAGCCTTCGATCGGGCATATGGAATCTTGGAAGGCATGGCGCTGCACAATGGGAACGATTAACTAGGTATGGGGTATTACCAAGAAGGAAGAGGCGTGGGAAGCACGAGAGACACAAATGTGCGATTTGGTTAACACCCGTCTCGACTCACTAAACAACTCACAGAGTCTATGAGGGCGAGTAAATGCTATTCAAACTAACCGCGGGAAATATCACGAGAATCTTGCGGGGAGGACAACATTGTACTATAGAATCTTAGTGGGCGGATGGCGGTAGGGGGGGGGGCGGACTTAGTATGTGACTAGATTTAACTATCAGGCAACAATAGGGCCGTATGGACAAGCTTACATGCAAAATCGATTGCAGAACCACGAGTGCAGGTTGGTAGAATAATAAGAATAATCAGAATAATTAGAGCTATGGATGGAGGAATAATCAGAACAACATACCACCACCCTAAGTGAGAAAACCGCCATCGGAGAAAAAGGTAGATTTGGAAGAAGCACTAGCTCAGATGCTCACTTCCAATACAGCCTTTATGAATGAAACAAAGACAAATATTCAGAACTAGTCCTTTAATTGAATAACAGCGCACGATTTGAAATTTTAGTGTAGATGGGCTAAATGGCCCACTTTTGTTGATTGAGAGGCCACATAAGGCTCACTACCTAGCAACTCAAGAGTGAACTTGAGGAAAGAGGGCAAAAGAACGTGTTAAGGTATCTTTGCGAAGTGGTAGAGAATTGATACTTGAGGTAACCACCGGAAGAATGTTTTGTCTTTTTAAGCTTTCTACCACCCTTAGAGAACTTTGGGTTAGCACCTCTCATACTAGTTGGGTAATGCCCTGAAAATACCCTAACAGTTTTATAACATGTTCAGGGTGTAAAATAAATTAAATTATATTTTTTTGGCATTTAAATGACTAAAAATGAAAAATGATAAAAATCCATAAATTTAACAGGAGCCAAATAAATTTAGTAAAAAAATGTCAAATGGGGACCCAAGGGTCCTAAATGAGGAGTGTAATGTTCAAAAAGTGAATAAAATGAATGAAATTGAAATGAAAGTGAAATGAAGTGTTAAAATGGCAAAAATAATGAAATTGGCCAAGATGAGAAACATGGCCTTAGTCATGTAATGGGATTAAAGACCAATTTTTAAGTGTAGAAAGCCATTTCACATTGGGCATTTCCCTTTTGAGAGAAGAAAAGAAACTAGAGGCTTGTGGAGGAGAAAGGAGATTGGTGATTTTCTCGAGTAACCTTGAGGATTTAAGGGAATCAAGAGGAAGAAGAAAGATGTTTGGATATTGAAGAATCAAGAAGAAGAATTAAAGGTAGCGGAAACCAAACCCTAACTTTTCTTTCTGTGTTGGGTTGATGAAAACCCCAAAATTTTGGATGAGAAAGTGTTTGTATTGGTTGTAAACAGCTTTGGGGTTTCTCTAAGTTGTTTTTGGTTGTTTGATTGGTTTGGATTGGGTTTTGAAAATTTTTGTATAAAGGAAACGATGAAGTTTCAATAGATTCTTGGCTTAATTTTTCAAAAACCTTGTTCTTGTTTTGGCTATAGGTTAAGTTATAATCATCCAAATGGAGTGATTCCAATTGGTAAAGAACCATAAGATATAGAGCTACAAATTTATAGATGGGACTAGGAGCAAATTGTAGCTCTAATGCTCCCAAATATGGGCTTAAAGGTAAATTTCTGGTAGCTAATGGGTATGCTCTGTTTTGGGTGTGGTTATGGTGTTTTGGCCGTAAGTTGAGTTTCACTCATCCAAATTGAGTGATTCAAAATTTTGAATAAACTAGACTTATAGGGGAATAATTTAATTAAGTGAAGTGTATGCAATTTGTGACCCCGAGGGTTCCCCGAGAAATTTGTCAAAGTGGAGCTATATTGCCAGATTCACATTTGCCCAAATTAGGTAGGCTAGATGTAAAATGCAACCAACGAGTTTTGGTGATAAATTTCCAGTGTGGAGGAGGGAAGAAACCTTAGAACAAAAATATGCTTCAAATGAGTTAGAACTTCATTACCAATTTATGGGTTAAGACCCTAGAAATCGAAAAATAACATTTGATAGGTGATCGTTATTTATCGAATAGTTTGACATTAAAATCGTAACTTGGTTGGGTGATCAAATGAGATGATTTCAATTCCTAATAAAAAATAGACTCATAAAGATATCATTTTATTGAAAAGCATGAGAAAAAATATTGCTCATGTGTCCCAGAGAGAAAATTTTCAAGTGAAGAGCAATGGGTAGACGCCCAACTAAAATCACAGAATGTACACAATTGATTTTTCTTTCTTAGGTTGTTCTTTGATTGTGACATATTTGTGATGGATTAGGGGGTTGGTGATGAGGAGAGAGATTGACCAAGAACACAGGATTCGAGGATAGGATCGAAGAGTGACAGCAACACGAGGTTTTGTTCTTCAATCTCTTGTTTCAGAATTGGTTATTTCTACACTCTTCTTTCATTATTGTTCAAATTGATTTAAGGAGCCTGCCGTTGCGAAATATTGCATAGTGTTGAAAAATGAATTGTGTATTCAAATGTATACCACTCTTAGTAAATTTTGTTGAATGATTTGAATTCTCTTAAAAAGAATGTTAACCCAGATTGTTGGGGTGGATAGATTGGTATACGATAAGGGTGAGTGTCGCGGTATTGTGGGGAATCGCAATGAAGTGTCGCCGATCCACTTAGCCAGCGGGCGGTATTAGTAGTGTTCACAAAAATTGATTTTATGTGGTCGACCCAATAGGGCATCTGTGTGCAAAGCAGCCTATAAGGCTGCATTCCTTGATTATCATTAGTGTTCCGCGAAATTGATTTTTAATAACCGATCATGACCAGCGGAAGGCGTGCTGGTATAAACATTTTATACCAGCTGACCCCCTAGCGGGATACGTCTTAAGTGATTTGTTATCTTATTGCTGAAAGCATAAGGATTAAATTCAATAAAGGCGAAATGATAATGAGATTGAAAAAGGGTGCATGATTGTGAGTTCCAAATAGTTTTAATTACCTGAAATTACTGCATAACTTAAATGATAATTTGTAAATGAATGTAAATGAAATGATATATATATATATATATATATATATATATATATATATCTTACCCATATATATATATACGCCATCTCCTGCTATATATATATATCTTTATTAGTCAGTTAGAAAATGTCTAAAAAAGTATTGTTTTATAAAACATTACATGAATTAATTTAAGCGAAATGGAAAAGAATTGTGTAGACTACTGACATGAAAATGCTTGGCGTTGTTTTCCGCTCGCCGATCAGGTGGGGTGAGCGGTTTTCAAGGGACAAAGGCCATGATTTAGTCGGCGATCAAAGCTTCGTTAATCGGAAAAAGACCGACTATCATTCTTGAAATGGATTTTGACCATTTATTGTAAAACTCAGTTTTATTTTGATCATTTTGATATTGAAAACTACGATATATTTGGTAAATGATCGATTGAAAAGGGCATAAAATGCCATATTGGCCTTACTGATGTGGGATTTATCTGAGTAGTTAACTATCGCGAATGTTTTTTGATGCATATTATTCCTTATATTCTATAAGTATGCAAACATATTTGTATTCATCTGGAAGTATATTTGGGACCTTACAAGTTGGCATTAAGGTAATAGGTGTTGAAATGCCCGCGAACTTAGGCCCATTGGGGAGGAAGCTGAGACAAAATCATTCCATGATACTTTGTATTTTCATGGCTTCTTTTTCATATTCTTTTTCATTTTTACTGAATCTCTGTTGGTTTCACACCCATCATTTGTTCCTTGCCCTCTTTCTGATTGAAATAATGCTCCCACGAGCTTGTACTTTCTACTATTGGTGTGCCATGTGTGTCGTTGATCGATGACGACAAGGGTTCTTCTTGTAAGATTCAGATTTAAAGAAGGATTTAGGCTTTTCATTTGTTGGATGATGATGGAAATTGGTTTTGCTCGGAATAGAACTGGGTATAACTGCATATGCATATTATAAGAATTAAGCTGAAGGCTCCGAACTTCAATGGCCTATATAATTTCACTGATGATTTATTGCTGGGTTTCCTGTGACTAATCATACCCTGCAGTTCAGACTTTTGGGAAGTCAAACTACGGTGGATCTCGAAGATATTACTAATCTTGCACGTTTATTTGTTTCAGATGTACTTTTTACCATGTGATTTCGGGATTCGCAACCTTCTCCGTTTGTTTACCTGATGAGTGCGGAAGTCTTATTTGTTCGTCATTTGATTTAAATCTTCCACTGATCTTGAAGTTCCGCTTATTCGATACCAGCAACATCACACTTCCTCTTTGAGTTCAATAATTATTTTTGTTTCATACATCGTTTGCTGTTTTAGCGGTTTCTGAATTTTTGTTGCGTGTTGTTGCCTGACTCAAGATGTAACAACTTAAATATGATGGTCATTCAATTGAAAAAATTTAACTTGGCGTGGCGGCTCAATTCAATCGCATCATTTAATTTCCACCAAACAATTCCTGACTCTTTCATAAAATAAACCCCTGGAAGCGGTTTCTCCATTATTAGGAAATAATAAACCATATAACACTAAAAAAGTCATGCATTATTTGTTTATTGGTCGAAATGCAAAGAAAATAGACCTGAAATGCGAGAGAGAAAAATGGACCTGAAACTTTTACGGCCCGGTTTTCCATTTAACTTTTAGATAATTACAAATGTGTATTCATATCAAGAAATTACACAAGATTTTCATTCTTTTTCTTTTGGTTTTGGGCATTTTGAAGTTTTTGAGGATTTTTCCTTGGCTGCTTCCTTCTTCAAATATTCTTCAACTTCCTCTTTTAGGGTTAGTTCTTTACTTCTTGTTGTGCCAAAGGTTTTATTTTGAGGTGGTGCTGAGTACTGTTGCGCGGTGTGTATTCACCCGGGATTAGGTTAGAAAATGAATGGGAGGGTCTGTGACATCCTAAGGCACTATGGTGTAAGGTGTATAGTTGGATATTTTGATTTGTGGTAGTGACACTTTCTTTTTGCCTGAGACTGTCTTCATAGCTCAATCTAGAATCTTTACATTACTCTCTGTGAGTTCACGCTGCCTCTTGGCCAATGATTCCATGAGTGTCCTGTTGTTGACCTGCTTATGAGAAATTATCCTTAAACTGTCTCTGCAATGCTAAAGACTGTTTAGCCACTCTCTATCTCTGGATGTTAACTCTTCCTTGATGGCTTTGTCTCTCTTTTCTAGCATCTCACATAAATTGTATTCTTGCTTCCATGCTTCTTCCCAATAAATTACATCCCTATTTTTTAGCTCATCCATCCACCTTTCATCCCTCTTTTTTATCTCCTTTTTCCATTCTTCATCCCTTTGCTTTATTTCCTCTTCCCAGTATTGATCTCTCCTTCTTAGCTCCTTTTCCAGATATTTGTTTCTTAACTGCAGTTGCAGTTTCAGTTGTCTATCCCTTTCTTTCATTTCTAGTCTCATTTGTTTCAGCATTTCCATCAACTCTACATTGTTACTCTGTTGTCCTAAGCTCTCAGTTGTTTCCTGATGGATTTCTCTTACCTTTGGGAATATATATTCAGATGGCTTATGTTCCTTACTTTTGCTTCTTGTCGCTTCGAGCCGCTTTCCAAAATGTACTTGCTCTTCTTCTCTGTCATTCTCCTTTCTTCTTCAATTTCTACTTTTCGCTCTTCCTCTGGTTTCGCTCCTTAGTTTTATCAATAAGGTCGAGGAGGTTTCAGACATGTTTCTTCTTCTTCCCAATCTCCTTTTACACCTCCCAGGATACATAGTTTGGTGATCAATGCTGGGTGTGGAATCAGACCCCTGTATTTGCATCTGTAATAACGCAAAATGGATTTTTCAATTATTTTTCCCACACTAAATTTGTAGCCCTTTAGTAATGCATATAGGAGGATTGCATCTTCCTTTCTCACTGTATTGAGATGTTTGGGACTGAATTGACAAAGTAAAACCATACCTTAGCCTTCTCTATCAATGAACCTCTAGCAATGGATTCATATGGAGTTTTCTTTATTGACTTCCATTTCCCTTTTCCATCTATGAGCAAGTCCATAATTTTCTAATACTCAGGCTCTTTTACCAATTTCTTGAACTTTGATCCATCTTTTTTATTCTTCAAATTAAAGGTTTCATTTATCTTCTCTCTACCGAAAAAGATCTATTATCCTCTGACATACACAGTTTTCTCTCTCACTTCCACAATGTTCGCATAAAATTCCTTTACTACTGCCACAAAACCATGTGCTTTGTACTTAAAGGGTCGCCATCCTCTTTCTCACCACTTAATAAAGTCAAAGATAAGCTTGAACCCAGGCTTCTCAAGCACGAAATCCTTTCATTCAGAATATTCTCCCATAAGACCAAAGCATTGTTTGAAACGAACTCACTCACTTTTTATTTTTGCCCTTGCTCTGCCCCTGCTTCCTTAGCTCCCTTTTTTCTTTTCCTTGTTTCTTCAATTTCTTGCTCTCCCCCTGACTGAACCTCCTGAATGGATTTTTCCTCATTCTCTGCATATTCTTCCATTATCTCATTCAGGTTCAGAACAAGGTGAAGGTGGCTGAATGGTTTGATGGCTTATGAGGAAGGTGGCCTTTTCTAAATTTTATATAGTTCTCTAGTTATAAGTCAAATGATTTGTTGTGCCTTTTTAAATTGTCGCGACAAACACTAGCTTAGGGTTTATTTTTTATTTAGACCTATGTCGTGACATAGGGTATTATGTCGCGGCATAATTATCTAGTGAAGTAAATTAATGTTGCGAAATAAAGAATTATGTAGCGACATAATTTTCTGCAATGCATAGAAGGCTAGGGTGATCCTTGCCACGACAAAGCAAAAACAATGTTGCGACATAAAAAAATTAATGTCGCGACAATGCAGTGCATTGTCCTCAAAATCACAACTTCAACATTTTAAACCAATTAACACACAAATCAGTATTCAATACATTCATACCACTCAAATCATACTTGTGAAGACATGTGTTAACAACACAGAACCTCAATTCAAGTATGAACATGATGAGTGCTTCAAACACTCAGATTATACTGCCATTTTGCATTTTCATGCTGATTTGGCATTGGCTTATATAATTTTAGTGTTAGATTCCTTATTTAGTTTTTGTTTTGGAATACTGTGCATGATGAGGCGAAAGAACAACTCGAAGCCATTTTGGAGAAATGAGAGCATGCAAGGAAGTCATTGCCACGTCATGACGTTCCATCGCCGCGACGCCACCAAGTCGCGACGTGGGGTCACCAAAATGCAGAAGTCAACTACAGCCATCACGTCAAAGGGACGTTACCACGTCATGATCGCCGCCAAAAAATCTGCATCTCATCATTAAATGCGAGGGGCTCTGGATTCGGGGGATTGAAGAACGCATGGCTGCGAGATACTAATCGAGAACCCGCATCACGACTTCAAGGATCTCCTCGACTTTTGTAATGGGTTTTTTTTTATTATTATTGTTTGATTATTTTTGGATCACATGAGGATGTTCTTCTTACATTACATATTTTATTTTTCCATGATGTTCTAAACTTATTTCTGTGGTTACATCAAACCTGTCAATGCATAATGGATTAGAATTTAACCTTTCATGTTAATCAATTGTTGTTAATTTATCACATTCGTTTATACCGCATGTTAATTATATGATAATATCTGGCCAATATTAACATACTTACACCGAAGATCCGGTGAGGATCTCGAGAGATGAGGGCAGCCCCAGGATCCGGGGCAGAGTAGCCTTTTAGCCGATTCGGTAATAGAGATATCTCAACCTGAAGGTGGTTTTTGGGGTTGAACATTAAGCATTTCAATACCGAAGTCGAGATAGAGATATACTCGATTTATTCACGAAATAAAGAATATACCTCGAGAGGATATCTCGTGAGGGCAAGATCACCTTGCCATTGATATGTTATAAAATAACTGAATAACAACATCTTAGGAGAATAATCCATCGAATGACAGGGGGAGATTTAACCCTAGGCTCCTACATTATCAATTCACCAAACCAATAGCTTAGTTACGCTAGTATTTAAATTCCATCTTAGAATCATTTATCTCGCATTGTCCGAAAAGCGCAACATCCGTAGTCAATTCATCTTTCTCGCTGACGATACTCGCACACTAGTACACTATATTACTGAGGTATGCACAAAGGTGCACTTCAAGGCAAGATTTAGGCATACATTTTATACAATCATGCTTTCGGGCCCGTCATCGAAGACATCTCAATTCTTCACTCATAGCTTTTATTCCTAATCATGATGGATAATCAAAATATTTAAGGAATGGGCACAAAAGTTACTTTTATTTTCTACTCATAAAATACACTCCCTAAACTTCAATTAAGCATTATCATTAAAGAAATAGTTAGGGAAAAAGAAATACTCCCTTGTAGTACTTCTTCTTATAATAAGTTTGAGATAAAAATGCTTCCAAACCAAAGTCCATCTCCAATTTCAGCTTCATTGGCCTAAAAAGTCAACAAAGTAGACCTACTAATTTTAAATTCAAAATGGAAACTCAAAATCTATTCTACTGAATTATCTAAACCAATTAAAACATAATAAATTAAACAAAATCAAACTATAAATCAACTAAAAAATTTTCTTGGGTTGCCTCCCAAGTAGCTACTCATGTTTTGTGTCTTTAGTTAGACATTTGTTGTAAAATGCTTTCCTTTCAGCAAAATTCTTCCATTTCTTCTAAATATGGAGTTAATCTTCATTTATGTTCCCTCCAAAATAATGCTTTAATCTATGACCATTCACTTTAAACTAATTTCCAGAATTAGTTTTCAGTGTTACTCCTCCAAAGGGGGTACTTGTACTCATCGAAAAGGACCACTCCATTTCGACCTCGCTTTCCTGTAAATGCTTCTTGGAATTGAACAAATGTAGACTAGCTTCTCCTTCTTGAACTTTCTCCGTAATTTTGATCATGCCACTTCTTTATCTTATCCTTGTAGATTATAGCATTATCATAAGCTTCATTCGTCAACTCTTCCAGTTTATTCATTTGGAGTAATATCTATTCTTTGGCATCTTGGAAATCACAATTCAGTTTCTTGATGATCCACATAGCTTTATATTCAAGTTCAAGAAGGAGATGACAAGGCTTCAAAATACAATTCTGTATGGAGACATACCAATTGGAGTTTTGTAAGCAGTTCTATAAGCCCACAATGCATCATCTAGCTTTATAGACCAGTCTTTTCTGCTTGGGTTCACTGTTTTCTCTAGAATATTCTTTATCTCCCCATTGGAAATCTCAACCTGCCTATTTGACGGAGGGTGATAACCCAATCCTATTACATGTCTGATTTCATATCTGCTCATGAGTTGTGCAAACACTTTGTTTGCAAAATGGCTTCCCTCATCACTAATGATTGTTCTAGGTGCTCCAAATATGCTCAAAATATTTCTTTGTATGAACCCCACCACTGTGGTGGCATCATTATGGACAAGCCATTGAGATTCAATCGACATTTGGATACATAACTACGCCTAGGGAGAATGAATAAATTTTCAAATGAGGCTGAGAAAGGTCTCATGAAGTCTATCCCCCATACATAAAAAATCTGCACCACCAAGATTCCTTGTAAGGGCATCTCATTTCTTCTACTTATGTTGCCCATTCTCTGACATTTATCACAATGTTTCACCCATTCAAAACAATCTTTGAATATAGTAGGCCAATGAAAACCTAATTAGAGAATTTTATGGGTTGTTCTATCTCCTGCAAAGTGTCCTCCATGTGGTGATGCATGATATTCATCCAGAATTTTGCCTTGTTTTGTTTCTGGTACACATCTCCTGATAATCAAATTTGCTCATCTTCTGAAAAGTAGTGGATCATCCCATATATAAAATCTGCTATCAATTCTCAACTTTTTTTTTCTGCTGGTAGTTGAACTCGAGTTGCATAATTCCACAAGCTAAGTAATTCACCATATTAGCATACCAGGGTACTTGGACTGATAGCTGAAAAAGCTACTCATTAGGAAAATTTTCTACTAGTTCATTTCCTTTTTCATCTTCAATAAGCCTTTCTACTCTAAACAAGTGATCAACTATCACATTGTCACTACCCTTCTTACCTTTGATTTCTAAATCAAACTCTTGCAGCAATAATACCCATCTAATTTGTCTTGGTTTGACATCTTTCTTTGCCATTAGATATTTAATTGCAACATGATCAGTGTGTATGATAACATGGGACCCCAATATGTAAGGCTTGAATTTTTCACAAGCAAGCACCATTGTCAGCATCTCCATTTCTATGGTAAAGTAGTTCTCTTGTGCCTCATTGAAGGGTTTGTTGGCATAGTATATGGCCCTAAATATATTTTCAGTTTTTTATCCCAATACTACTCCCATTGCATAGTCAGCCAAGTATCGCTCGACTTAATTTCTCTCAACGCAGATCTACTCCGATTTATCAAAATCAAAATTTGCATATTTTTCCAACAATCTGCATTATGATCTAGAGATTTTTGAGAAGTCCCTTATAAATCTCTTGTAAAATCCAGCATGTCCTAGGAAAATTCTTATCCCTTTAACTGTTGTAGGTGGCAAGAGAGTTTTTATGACATAAACCTTTGCTTGGTCCACTTCTAACCCAGCTACAGAAATCTTGTACCCCAAGACAATTCCCTCCGTTACTAAAAAATGGCATTTTCCCCAATTTAGAGCTAAATTCTTGTCTTAGCACCTCTGAAGTATTGTTTCCAAATTTTCTAAACATTTCTCAAAACTGGATCCATATATTGAGAAGTCATCCATGAAGATTTCCATAGTCTCTTCCGCCAAATCTCGGGAAGAACATACATGTATCAGGCATACTTGAAAGGTGCAGTGAGATTACATAAATACAAATGACATCCTTCTAAAAGCAGCGCCATGCGACACGTAGAAATGTAGTCTTCTCCTGGTCCTCAAGGGTTATAACAATCTGGTTATATCCAGAATATCCATCAAGAAAACAAAAATGGGGGTGTCCTGCTAAACTGTCCAGCATTTGATCAATAAAGGGCAAAGGATAGTGATCCTCTATGGTTGCAATGTTCAATTTTCTGTATTCAATGCACACCCTCCATCATGTCATAGTTCTTATATGAATCAATTCATTTTTCTCATTTCCGATCATAGTGAATCCACCATTTTTAGGAACCACATGAACTGGGCTCACCAAAGGGCTGTCTGAGATTGCATATATAAAGCCTACATTCAACCATTTCAGTGCTTCTTTTCTAACAACTTCTTTCATTACTGGATTCAATCTTCTTTGATGTTCAATAGAGGTCTTTGCATTTTCCTCTAAGAGGATTTTATGCATGCAAATAGAATGACTGATTCCTTTTAAATCTTCTACTGACCAAGCAATTGCTCCTTTGTTCTTTCTGAGAATCTCTAGGAGTTTATGTTCTTCAAGCTCATTCAATGCAGCTTGATATAATCACAGGTTTAACTTTTTCTGGTTCTAAGAAAGCATACTTTAAGTGTCTGGGTAGTTCCTTCAAGAATAACCCTTCTAAACTTGTTTCTATTTCTTTTGTCTTCTCTTCATTGCCACTTGATTTCTCTGTACTATTCTCATTCAAATTGAAGACTGTTTCTTTTAAATCAAAATTGGAAGTCAGAAATTCACAATCAAGATCCTCAAGATACTGGAAATTCATCTCATTTTCATTGATTGAATTCTGAAAAATACAGTAAAAAATCAGTTTAGGACTAATGGGAACTATTGTTTCTATAGTCTTACAATCTGTACTTTCACATTCAGACTGTTTCAAGCTTTTGTTTAGATTAAAGTGTACTACTTCTTCCCCCACCCTGAGAGCAAGTTCTCCTTTCTTCACATCTATCAAGGTAGCTCCATTGGCCAGGAAAGGTCTTCCAAGCAGCAGTGGAACTTGTGTATCTTCCTCCATATCCATAACTACAAAGTCCACAGGGAAAACAAACTTTCCCACCTTGATAAGTACATCTTCAAGGACTCCCTCTGGTTGTGCCATAGTCCTATCTACCATTTGTAGGGTCATGTTTGTGGGAGTAAGGTCCCCCAAACTCAGTCTCTTCACTATTGATAGTGGCATCAAGTTGATGCTTGTCCCTGAATACACAAAGCCTTTTTAAATTCAACCCTCCCAATTGTGTAGGGAATGGTGAAGCTGCCAGGATCCTGCATCTTCATTGGTAGGCTCTTCTGGATTACTACGCTGAAGGTGGTTGTCATATTCACCATTCCTTCTTTAGAAAACCTCATCTTCTTGCTCAAAATGTCCTTAAAAAACTTAGCATAGTTAGGCATCTAAGTCAATGCCTCAGAAAAAGGTATATTAATCTCTATTTTCTTGAACATATCGAGAATCACAAGTATATATTTTTCTTTTTGAAGTCTCCGAGGGAATGGAATAGTAGGCATGTAGGCTTTCATTTCTTCATTCTTTTTAAGTTTTCTTTCCTCCACCTTCTGCTCATTCAACATCTCTTCTTTCTCAGTCTCTTCAACCACTTCTGAACTACTCAACTTGTCCTCTTTTCCAGTTTCTTCTTCCTCGGTCTTTTATGTCTTTTTTTGCTCCTCTTCTTTTCTGCTTTCCAACTTTCTACCACTCCTCATAGTCACCACCATACAATCCTTAGGATTCTTATTTGTATCACTTGGGAAGGCATCCTTGGATTGGTTTTGCATTGCTAGGGCCAGTTGCCTTACTTGTGTCTCCAAATTTTTTAGAGAGGTATTAATTTTGACCTAAAACACATTTGTGTTTGCCTGAAATGCTGCTAGCTTAACAAATTTCTGCTCATGAATGTTCAGCAACCTCTTATTCTCTCCCATGAATGTCGGCAGTCTTAAAGTTGAGATATCCTTTGCCACCAGTTTTTTGCTCTTTGACTCCCTTCTTCTGTCCTTAGAACCCACAGAGCATATAATGTTGAAAATTACGTTGATCTTGGACCTTCTTGTACTCACCTCCATATATGAAATTCTGGAGGTTCCTAAGTCTTTGGTGTGTAATGAAGGTTGGCGAGGTTGAAAGCAAAGTTAGCTTCTATTGCCATTGACAAGCGCCAGGCCTCCTCAACATGGCCAGAGGTTCCCTCATGGGCTAGTCCCTCTTCAGCACTACTCTTTTGTTCACTTTCTTCCATTGTTCTTACTTCACATGTTAGATGCATTCTTCTTTCTTGGTTTCCCAACTTGTTCATTAATGCATCAAGTTTGGCTTCTATGGCAGTCATTCTATTCAGTTTTATCACCCTACTTCTTTTCAATCTGTTGTTGCTCCTTGAAGTCTTGATGGAGCTCTGTAATTGCTTTTTCCTAGATCTTCAATCAACTGTCTTGCCTCTTTATCACTCTTATTCTTGAATACTCCACAGTAGGTTACAACAATTATACCTTTAGAGGTGTAGTTCATAAAGTGGTAAAAGATGTTCATCTGGGTGGTCAAATCCATTCCATGCATTAGGTATCTTTTCAGCAGTCTCTTATATCTCTCCCATGCATTATATAGACTTTCATCTTCTCCTTGTTTGAACACTATGATTTCCCCTCTCCTTTCTGAAGTGAGGGCAGGAGGGAAGAATCTGATCATGTTAGCCTCTATCAAATCTTCCCAATTGTCCACTGATCCATATGGTAGTGGTTCAAACCTAGTGGCTGCTACATCTCTTAGTGAAAAAGGGAAGAGTTGTAGTTTGATCACCTCGAGATGTGGCGACGCCCCAAATCGAGTGCCGTTGATAACCCGTCAGCTTTGGAATATTCATGGATGTGGGTTGCAGCCTTCGTAGTCGAGGCGAGTACTAAACATGCGGGGAGCTCTACGGGAGTACAAACCTGTCCCAACAGTTTACAATGACCACGCGAGGTCCAGCTACTTGGAAATTATAATAATGGCCGCGGGTCCACGCATCAATACTCTAAAATATATATCTGACAAATATATTACATGGTTGAAGTTTTTACCTTCTTCTTGAGTCAGCGTATATTAAAATTTCTGATTACACTTTACATGTTATACAAAATCAATACCAAAGCCTTGTCGGCTTTCTTCTACTTGACCTCTAGTGAGCGCCTTCCTCGTGCACACTCCTTGTACTTGAAATAGTGATCCCTCGACAAGGTGAGCAAAGCCCAGTATAGATAATTTCCTACCTGGGTTACTCCCCACCTAAGTGTACATGTCATGACAAACAATCACATTCAAGCAATTTCATGAACCTACTCGAATATCTACATGCCCAAACCCATGTCCCGAGTCCTCAGACTCCCTCATATCTTTAAGCGAATGCGAGTAAAATATCGATTTTCAAAACAAAAGCTATTTGTTCTTGAAAACACACTAGACTGGTAAAATCAATTGAAAACGACCCTCGAGAGAGATGAATTGCTAGATAGCAGCTCGAAATAGTCATGGTCCATCATCAGAAGTGATATCTTTGGATGACTCTCGAAACCAATTCTTGGAAAATCTTCTTGAAATTCTTTCACAAACATTTTCGTTTTCTTTCATTCATGTCATACTCAAACCTAATATTCTAGGGTGTACAGGTGCATATGGAATGCATTATGCAAATCCACAAAACATTATTGCTAATATATTCACATGCATATATATTAACGTAATTAATTTAAACAAATCATGTTATTAAATTCACATCAATAACACAAAAATCATTCGCGTAGGCTAATTAGTAAACAAGCAATTCTTTTGAATCACTTCGACATCATAAAAATCATCAAAAATCATGTCACTATTCACGTGAAACGGTGAAACCCTCGGGTTGGCAACTGTTCCGCAGCCATAACGATGAGGATTTTCTCCATGGTTAAAAGCTTTGAGGACCGAAAACCACGGCTAATCCCGAGCTCAGAACATCTGACCATAAACATAGCTAGCGAGAATGCTCATGATGGAAAGAATCACTGCACTCTTGGAGTTGTCGAACTCCACCGTCGGTCTGCGATGTACTTATCGCCGCGTGAATAACTTTTGCTTCTTGCTCACGTCGAGAGCAGAAATTAGATGACTAGAAATCTAGAGAGAAGTCACACTTTCTCTCTCTAGATTCACAAATCCAGCACCCATTGCATCCCTTCACGTTTTGGCTCTCAAATGGGGAAGATGAACCTTTGATAAATCTTTAGTGCTTATTATCATTAAACTTTCATTTAATTTTCAATGTGTCCCTTCTTCTAGATTTTTGACACTTGTCACAATCTAATCCGTCCATTTCCATGATCTCTCCAATCTTGCAACATGTGTCACAAGAGTACATGTAATGAGTGACTTTGTCCATCACATGTCTCGAATCCGTTCTGACACGGAGCACTGGTGCCTCGAAAATAATGAAATTCCAAGCGTCTCGGAATTTGTGAAATTCGGCGTGGTAACTAGATTTATGAATGATTCAGCGTGAATCAGTTTTGTCATCGAGATCTAGAAAAATTTTGGATTTTTACCGAAATTGTTTACCCTTTTGAGGGAAAATTTAAATTTTCGGTCTTAGGTCTCGCCCCATTGGTTATTGTATTTGCCATTCAATAAATCTTTCCATGTGCTTCATTGATTCTTCACTTGGATGGCGATATATTGATGTTCTTTGTACCATTGTGATCAAAAGCTGGCTTTAATTCAAAGTTGGTAGCCTCTGACGAGTTGTCTCAGTGAAGTAATCATCTCTAATGATTAGCCTCCAAAAATCCTCCATAGTCCTTTTCCTCTAAGGCCTTTCTGTTGTTGCTTCTGCTTGAGTATTTTATTGTACCTCTCTTTGTTCTACCATAACTGTTAATTTAGGACTTCGAACTTTCTTTAGATTTCTCAATGTCCTTTCCAATTCTGTGTCCAAAGGCAACAATTTGCTTTTGGTTTTCTATGCATGTAAAATCTTCCTTTAATAGAAACACATTAAGATAACTTGAAATCAGTGAAAAAAAAACAGATATATCTTTATAATCTCATAAAACATTTTCAGTAGCTTACTCAACTACTACAGTTAAAACTATTTTTGTAAATTTTCTGAAATTTTGATAAAACAGAAAAATGTAAGTAATTACTCTCTTTAGTTGGAATATTAATGTTTAAAATTCTTTTAGATCTTGACACTTATTGCAACTTATTCAGGACCATATTTTTCTATATACATATAATTTGCATCTTTGCTACCTAGGACTATTCGAGTCCCGTATTGATTACCAAAAACTGTTGGTAATATTTTCTATATACTTCAAATTTATGTCTGCTACTACCTGGGGTAATGAGTCCTCGATAGCGACTTCAAAAAGCGATCAATGATGAGAATTATAAAATAATGTTTCTGATATGCGTAATTTTGCAGAATTTAATATTTGGTCTAATTCTGCAAGTGCCACGGAGTCGCCTAACAAGTAATAAAGTGGTTTAAGTCCCAAATATCATTCCCACGAGAATCGATAGGCGATCTAAGATCAATTACCTACTACTTAAGATCTTTCTTATTTGAACTCAAAGTACAAATTGATTTGCTTAACTTAAAAGAGCAGATAGTGAATAAAATTTTATAACTAGCAAAAATTTAAAATGAATTGGAATTTAGAGTTCATTGAGTAAAGTTAACACTATGAAATAGATTAATGTATAATTATCAATTTCTGCATCATTCTACAACGTAGTTTGGCCATAAGTTTGAAATCTAAATTTATCAAAGATGCAAGGTAGTATAGTTTGGATTCTTCTATACACTATACATTTCACTAATTAGAAAACCATATTCTTGTAGGATTTGATTCTCATTTTAAGAACTAGGTATTTTTCCTTTCTAGTACTTCACACCTTGTTCCTAAGACTGAAGAATTCTTGTCCCCATAGACAGGATAATACAAGCCTTCTCCAATCTAATTGATATCTCATCCTACTAATTTGAGAAAACTCTCTATTTCCTTGATTAATCTATGCTAACACGGGATCAAGATAATTTAATTAAACAAGGAGAAGCCTCTATCAATTAGGCGATACATCAACTTGACTAATGTAATTTTAAAGGTAAATTGGTGATCTATCGAGGAAGTAATCTTCGAGTTCATTAGTTCATAATGTTGATCTAGCATACCCACACAGTAATTGATCTATATCGAGAATGCAAGTCTACCTTGTCGCTCGGAGAACACTCTTAAAATCGAGCAAGAGTGATCCTTTTAAGGTATAAGGAACAGTTAATTTCAAGAACAACACCAATTACATAAATTCAAAGTTCTAACGATGACATTCTTTCAAGTTGTGTAGAAAATGATAACTAATCATCAATTTGCTCCCATACAGAGCTCAGTCTTTTAAAACTGGATTACAGATAATAGTGACTAGCAGATTAGGAAAATTCATTGAATTTGCAAGCAAACTAAAATAAATGAACTCCAAAAAATTTCTACATTTCATTGAATTCAAACAGTAATGAAATTCAAATTTTTACAATGAACCTAGCTCGAAGCACAACCAGGATCTCATAAAATCCCAAGAAAATACTAACAAAATGTAAACAAAACTAACTCTGAAAAATGAATAAAAGAAAAATAATATACAAGGAGACTCTAGCTACCCATATGTTCCTAATTCAGTGACTGCACTAATCCTTATGTGCTTCAATTTATAGATTTTCAAATGATGGGCCACACTTTGAGGCTGAAATTGTGGATCCCCAAAAACTAGCACAAGTGGTGCCTTTGTTGTGACATTGTTTTGTTTGTCCTTTTTAGCTTTTTATTACATTGGCTTGAATTGTTATCTCCACAGACAGTCTTACATTGCCTTTTTTAGATTATATCCTGACTTATTTGAAAATGTAAGTGACGAGAGCTCGATTGAATTCGATCTTGGCCCGATTATTGCTGGCATAAAAGCTTTGTCGTGACATTTCTTTAGTGCCTTGCAATTTTAATACTCAAATGGTATGTCACAACATAAAAAAAGATTTGTCGTGGCAAAGTTTCCTTCTTGCTAACCTTGATTTTGTCGCAACATAAAATTTTTGTGTCGCGATAGAGTTTCAACTGCTAACTTTGTTTTATGTCCACGGCCTGCATTGGAATGTCGTGACATATATAAATTAACTCTTTGTTTAATCGTGTCATGACATTCTTCAAAAATGTTGGTAATACTACGCCTTCTCAGCGCTTTTCAATTAATGTCGCGATATAGCTTCCGATTGTCGCGACAAATATCTCTCTCGTTTCAAATTTCTTAATATGTTATGTACATAAATTTCGTGGTCACACATTCTTTCTTATAGCTTCTTCAATATTTGTCACAACAATAAAACTTATGTTTCATAAAGTTCCTCAAAAGATTTTGTTCTGGTTGTCGCTACATAAAACTTCTCTGTTGTGACATAGCCTGCCTGTCTTTCTATGCTAACTTCTGACCTTTATGTTGCGACATATTTTGAAACCGTTGCAACATATTTCTTGCTTTGATCTTGTCGTTCTCTAAACTATTTGTTATAACATAAAAACCTTTGTCGCGACTAACTTGTTTTGTCATGTCCCTTTAGTCTGCCATATTATGTCGTGACATAGTTTTGTTGTGTCGTGACATAAATATACTACCATTTTCTTTGATAAATGTCGCGATAAAGCAAATTTATGTCGTGACATTCTTCTTAAGAAACTTCTTAGACAATGTCGCAACATAAAGATCCATTGTCACGACATAAATTTCTTTGTTGCAACCTTTATCATTCAATCCTTCTCATACTTTGTCGCGACAAAGTTTTGAAATGTCGTGACAATCTTTAAACTTTCACTTTGAGTCTAGCCTTGCCTTTGTTGCGACATAAAATTGCTTGTTGCTACACTGCCTTGCTGGTTGCCTTGAGCTTATGTTGCGACATTCTGGGATTATGCCGCGACATTATGAGATTATGTCGTGACATTCTACCTTAGCCAAAATTTTCTTTTCTTTTCTTGCTAGATTTGCTTCTTGTGCATTCAAAACCTGCAAAACACAAAGTTGGTGATTATTTCATAATTATGCATTAAAATGAATCATAAATTTCTAAAAAAATGCAAGAACAATGGACAAAAAATAGTTGAGTTTAGGACTCATCAACATACCTTTTGTTGAGGCATTGGCTCAAATGCCTAATTATGAAAATTTTCTAAAGGATATTCTGTGTAAGAAGAGGAGATTTTCTGAAGAAGGAGTGGTGAGCTTGATAGCCATATGCAAGGCAAGAATTTAAGAGTTTACCTTAAAGATGCAGGATTTCCCGGGCACTTTCAATTATCCCTCCCACTATGAATTTGGAATTTAGTAGTTGCTTTATGATTTCGGGGTGTTTACTCAACTATGCCACTATCTCAGAATGAAGAGATTGAGTTCGGGGGAGCTTACTCCACAACTTATGACCTTTATATTGTGATAGACTATGGCTCACCAAAGAGAGTCCTTAAAGATGTACTCATCAAGGTGGTAAATTTATTTTCCTTGTGGACTTCAGGAGACGGGACACGAAGACACACAAGTCCCATTGTCATTGAAGGCCTTTCTACTACTGAGCTTCCTTGATAATGTACAGCGAGAGCTCACTTTAAAGTGGGAGATGAAGACATTTCAATCTGGAATCAAAGCCCAAACAACTCCGACAGAAAATGCTTGCAAAGTAAAGGGATTATAGAACACTTGCTCCCATCGGGCCCCGAACCGATCACGATTGTAAGAACCATAATCACTGAACAAAATGAGATGAATTTCAGGCACTGAGGTCACAGATGTTTGGTAATAGTCGAATTCAGCTTTTGAAATTAGAGAAATGAATACTCATTATAAAAGGAAATCGTTGCAAAAAAATTCAATTAGTAATGAAGACAAGGGACAAGAGGTAGGTGTGAGCAGGAAGTGGCCACCTTAAGAATCACTAAACATCTAAAATATGCCTTCTAGGAGTCGAAAGAGCACAACTCAGAATCATAGCAACTGATTTAAAAGTGAAAACGAAAGGTAAATTGGTCAAAATTTACGAAAATATGAAGCCATTGCTTAATAATAGAAGACTTGAAAGGGACTGGCCTCAATTTGCATGCATAAAAATCCTGAGGAGAATGCAAAACATCAATTAAAACATTAGAGAAGATCAACTTAGTGATGAAAGAAGTTGTCGAAATGAGGGTATTGAATGACTAATGCATGATTTATCTATGCAATCTAGACAGCCCTGGGGTGAGCTTCAGCCATGTGGTTCCCAAAAATGGTGGATTCACAAATACCTGAATGAGAAAATGAATTGATTCCAAACAAGAACCGGTGATATGAGGTGTGCATCGGGACATGCAAAACCGAACATAGAAACTAGAAATGATCATTATCCTTGCCCTTTATCGATCAAATACTCAATGTCGGGCCGGACATCCTTACTTATGTTTTCGATGGATATTCAATCAATTATAGCCCCTGAGGACCAAGAGAAAACTACTTTTACATGTCCTTATGGCACCTTTGCTTTTAGAAGGATGCTATTTGGATTATGTAATGCTCCTGCCACCTTCCAAAGGTGTATGATGTTCATGTTCTCAGATTTGGTGGAAGAGGCTATGGAAATTTTTATGAATGACTTCTCGGTTTATGGATCCAGTTTTGAGCATTGCTTGAAAAATTTAGAGACTGTACTTCAGAGGTGCCAAGACAAGAATTTAGCTCTGAATTGGGAGAAATGCCATTTCATGGTAACAAAAGGAATTATCTTAGGACACAAAATTTCATCGGTCTAGAGAATAGTAAAAAGGGATAGTAAAGCTCATAGAATATGCCGATTTGGCAGAAGGTTTATAAAGGACTTCTCAAAAATTTCCAAACCGTTATGTAGATTGTTGGACAATAATGCAAAGTTTGAACAAAGAGTTTGAAATCATGTGTGATTCCGAAGGACGGTACGGAGCATGAAGACAAAGAACAGAGAAAATTTTCAGAGCAATATACTATGCCAGCAAAACCTTCAATAAGCCACAAGAGAACTACTCAACTATAGAAAAAAAAATATGCTAGCAATGGTATTTGCTTGTGAAAAATTTAGACCATATATTTTGGGGTCCCATGTCATCATACTCATTGATCATGCAGCAATTAAGTATCTAATGGCAAAGAAAGATGCAAAACCAAGACTGATAAGGTGGGTACTACTGCTGCAAGAATTTGATTTAGAAATCAAGGACAAGAAGGGTAGTGACAGCTGCATAAATATCACTAATAAGAATGGAAACCAATTGAAGAGGAAAAGGGATTGTAAATAGAAGAATATTTCGATGAGTAGCTTTTCAAGTGTCACCCACTACTCCCGGGTATAGCCGATATTGTTAATTATTTAGCTTATGTAAACATGTTACCAGATTTCAACTACCAGTAGAAAAGAAAACTGAGAACTGATGCTAGAGTATATATATGGGATGACCCACTGTTGTTTAGAATAGGGGAAGATCAAATCATCAGAAGATGAGCAAGGTGGAATAATTGATAAATGTCATGCATCACCAAATGGAGGACACTTTGCAAGAGAAAGAACAACCTAGAAAATTCTCCAATCAGGTTTTTACTGGCCTACTTTATTCAGAAACTATGTTGAATGGGTTAAACATTGTGATAGATGTTAGAGAATGAACAATATAAACAGAAGAAATGAGATGCCCCGATAGAATCCCGTGGTGCGCATTTTTTATATACGGGATGATTCTACGGACCTTTCAATCTCTCATTTGGGAAATCAATACATTCTTCTAGTTGTGGACTATGTATCCAAATGGGTGGAACTTATAGCTTGTCCAAGGAATGATGTCAACACTGTAGTGGGGTTTATTCAAAGAAATATCTTTAGTATATTTGGAGCCCCAAGGATAATCATTAGTGATGAGGGAAGCCATTTTGCAAACAATCTGTTTGCAAAACTGATGAGCATATATGGAAACAAACATGTTATGAGATTGACTTATCACCCTCAATCAAATGGACAAGTAGAAATATCCAATAGGGAGATAAAGAAGATATTGGAAAAGACAGTAAGCACTAGCAGTGAAAGACCGGATGTACTGCTTGGGACATATCAGGCCTGGCAGGATCGCTTATAAATCTCCTATCGAATGTCCCCCATACACAAAGTTAGTTTTCTAAACCTTACCATCTCCCTCTTAAGTTTTGAATTTAAAGCCATGGAGCCATCAAGAAACTCAACCTGTGTTCTTCAAAGTCGATAAAGAGAAGAGACTACTCTAAATGAATGAATCGAATACCTGAGAAATGAAGCTACATAATCTGCACCTACAAAGATAAGACTAAAAAGTGACATGATTAGAAGATTTAGAGGAAAGAGTTCAAACTAGGAGGAGAGCTAGTCCTACAGTACAATTCCAAGCTCAAACGTTTTCCAGAAAAACTCATGTGACGCCCCCAACTCCTAGCACCCTGCCAAAAGGAAAGTGTCTTTTTTTTTTATTTTATTTTTTTATTCTTTGCTTCTTATTAGCGTAAACTTGTTCCTATTCCTATATCACAATATTTAACTTGAAACATATTCTTGAAAGGGGCTTTTGATTACAAAATATATTCAAACTCCATAAATGGAGTATTCAACATATAAAATTCTTGCATTATTACAAAACAAATACATATACAAATAGAGTATAGAGGGTTTTAGTGGGCACTAGTATTGTGTTGGACCTTGTTGGTAATGCTGAAAATGTCCGGCTTCTAGTTCCTTATTTCAGACCTACACGATGAAACACCTGCAAGTGTCAGCAGCTTAGTGGGAATAATACTCAGGATCTAATCTCTAATAAGGATCATCACACTTTAAACACATACGCATACACCAACACATCATATACTTATACTCCATGCTCTATGCATATTCTTACATAATTTACATGCTTATACATACTTCATATTTACTTATCATCGTTCATATACATTTCATTTCTTTGTTATCATATAGTATACCTGCCATCACATAGCAAAGCATATAGCTTCTCATATCATGTCATATAACGTCATTTATCATATTCAAATCATTTTCATTCTTGTCATTGTTTTTTGTTTCATGCCTACATACACCTGCGTAGAAGTGGATACGAAAAACCGTATGTACTTGCTGTGCCATCATTGTAATGAAACAATGATTTCTATCTATATGACCCAAACGGGGCCGCTATAATGATCAAAATGGAATAGGTCATCGACCCAAATGGGGTCTCGATATTTATAAATTGTATGTTGCAGCAACTGTATCCCTATAAGCATGCCTACCTATCCAACTACCCAAATACAAGCAGTAATCAAGCTTTATTAGTGGCTTAACAATATTTCAGGTATTTAAAAGATATCTCATATACATGAAGAATTTACTGATATCATGTATACTATGAGATATTCATTATCAAATAATCTCTTATAAACATTTAACTCGTACTTTGCAATTTTTCATATAACAAAAATTATACGGTATTCTCTCTTTTAGTCATAACATATGTTATCATGATCATATTACTATAATGCCTTATTTCATATAACAATACATTTATATAACCTTTATAAAATTTAAGTTTCCATAACCAATTTTGCCTTAATAGTTATAGGTAGTTCCCAAGTCCATTTTCGACTACAATTTTGACCTTATAAACTAGATCATATAGAGAGTGGACTCAACTCAATATACCTCATGTCTAAAGTTTCTTATGGCTCAAAATCTTGTCATTTGGACTTTAATTTGGGAGATTCAAACATTCCGAACGCTTCTTGACGCTTCCGTGAATGTATATGAATTATGTCCTATATTTGAAAATTTTTAGGGAATGATAGAGACATAAATTGACTATAATTTCTTCATAAAAGTTGTTCTCCCACATGTCTAGTTTGTACATAAATTTGAATCACCTCATTTGGACTAGTATAACTTAAGTTATGATTTAAACAACTGGAATTACTCCAATCGTGGAACTCCATATGAGACAGATTTTAGGGATGTAATTGTTCCCTTACTGGGTGAATTTTCGTCCAATAAATCCAAATTGATACACTACTAAAGAAATTTGTTTTCCTAGAAGTCTAGTTTATCCAAAATTTTGAATCACTCAATTTGGATGAGTGAAACTCAATCCTGCGGCCTAAATGCACAAAACTATTCAAACCCAAAATGTATCATAACCCAACTAAAATCGAATTCGAAAAACAGAGCCTTACTTTGACGAATTTTATGAGTCTAATGAGGTCCAAATTTAGATACACTTATTTTATGGAGATTTGTTCTCCTACAAGTCTAGTTTACCCAAAATTTTGAATCACTCAATTTAGATGAGTGATGGCCAAGTTATGGAAAAAAAAACATGGGTTAAAAAAAAAACGGACAGCATCTCCCCTAAAACCCAACATTTTCTCTATACAAATTTTTCCTCCATTGAGGACCACAACCAACCCAAAAAACCATTCCATCAAATATCCATACCTTAAAGATTTATTCCAAACAAGGATTGTAACACCCATTGTAAAACACATTTCATTCAAACCATTTTTAAATATGCTGGCAGCTTGCTCACTACTAAGAGAGGCCCATAAACATTTAACAATTCATTTACAAATGGTGACACCATACTTTCAAAATATTATACGACATTGTTCAGACTCATTATTTTAAATTACAAGATAAAAGCTCATGTTTAAACATATTAATGCATATGCCTGGAAAGCATAGTCCGAAATTTCTCTTTATGACTCCGACGCTCCGATCTCGGGTCCCGCTGATCATTATCTATCACTCGGTACCTGCGCATTGGTAAAACAATACGCTAAGCATTTTAAAGCTTAATAGTTCTATACAAATCCATTCTTCAGTTTCAGTTAAAATAAATCATGTAATTTAACAATTCAAAACTTTCAAACCTTTTATGGATGATCAATGTGAATACACTACATATACTTGTTATATATACAATCAGTTACAGTTCATTGATCATCCCAAAAATACACTTTCATATTTAATAAATCATGCATTAATCAAGTCATGCATTTCACAATGCTCTTTTCATTTAATTGGCAAACATGCTTTTCAATTCCAATATCACCTCAAATCAATTCAAATATGATCACAAATTCAATTCAATCTACAATTCAATCTGGTTACAAATCAATTCCATTGCAATGGTTCAGTTAATCAATTCAGCTTATGCAAATCGATTCGGGCTGGCAAATCAATCTCCATTATGCAACCATCGCTTATGTCAATCAATTCAGCTTATGCAACCGATTCGCTTATAACCAATTCCATTATGCAACCGGGCTTAGTTATGTCAATCAATTCGCTTATGCTAATCAATTCAATATGTTCTTTAACGAATTTAAACTATGTCTTCGATATATAGGATATCGTATCACCGCACGGCCTCCGCCTGGCCGCAGCTCTATAAGAACAGCGCTTTTATACGCATCAGTCTCCACTGGTGTCGACTGGTTATATCAATCAAATATTGAACACTACCGATAATGGAAACTCGCTGGGTCATTGACGGAGTGACACATCAATACAATCATTCGCAGTACTGCTAATTTGACCCTTATCAGCAATTAATCTATTCTAATACGAACTAAAATACAACATCGGCTATATGCTCAAATCTTTATAGAAAATATAGTACAATACGTACATTGTATGTTACCATTTTCAATAATCATGCAATTGTCATATCCAAACATTTCACAAACACTTTTCTCAAATCAATTAAAACAATTTAATATGATTTTCTTATGCATTTAGAACAAATAGTTCAATACTTAAAACGAGAATAGGATAAGATAGAACAAACCCAAAAATATTTGCACTTTCATTTCAATCCTCGGAATCTCAATCTCAGTTTGACTTTTTCTCCTCGTCAACCCCTATTCCAAAACCATTAAAGAACAATATTATTCATTCAAGAGTTCGGGTTATGATTGGATTTTCGAGTTTAATATGAGTCACCAACAACCATATAGATTCGGGACTGGACTCAATGGGCTTCTCTTATAGAGTCCAAGAACATCCAAAATGAGTCTTACTTAGTTCCATACTACCTTATATTTCTACCATATATACATCTATTCATTTACGTATTCACTATTCACTATTACGTATTCACTATTCACTATTACGTATTTCACTATTTACTATTACGTATTAACTATTCAATATTCACTATTATGTATTTACTATTACGTATTTACTATTCATTCAAGCAAATACTACAATCTCGTGATTTCGCATCACGCTGCTTCGCGCCATGTAGAGTAATTTTAACCTTTGGTCCGAAAAATTATGAATTTGCTAGAACAGACTGGCGAAAAAACAAAATAGATTTTTTCTAATTTTACCTGGAATTTGTAGAAAATCCCGATTCGTACCCACGCATACCCTCGCCGCTGCAGAGCACCCTTCGTTTCGATCCGACGACTCGACGGTCCGATCGGAACCTAAAAAGAAATGAAGAGAGAAAAAAATAAAATAAAAAATTTCTCCTCACCCTCTCGTCCGTGTCTCCTTTCTTTGATATTTTCGCTTTTTATTTTTATTTTTATTTTTATTTTTTATAAATGGGACCCAATATTATCCCTTTTCTTTCCTTCTTGAAATTTGCTTCGGCCAAACAAATTATTTCGCCCTTGCCAATTTACGATCCTAATGGAATATTTTAAATATTTAATATTTTTTCAAAATTTTCTAAAATTCGCTGTGTTTCACTTTACACTGGGCCCGTTTAGAAATTGTGAAATATTCCAACTCGTCCCTGAATTCAACTAAATTTTTCTGGTCACTTTAGATTTCATGAGACAAATTTAATCTGGCCAAGCAAATAAGCCAATATCCGAGATCTAGAGAATTTTCTAAGCCTTTCCTGAGTCATTCCAAAGAATTTTTTTGTATTATTTTTACTATTTCCTGTTTCTTCAGTATATTATGACATTTAAGTCCTCATTTTTCATATTTCCAATTTGTTTGGCTACTTATTTAAATTTCTCTCAGTGGAAATCAATTTCATTTAGTATATTATATTTGCATTTGGCTCTAGCCATAGTCATTTATGCAATATTCATTTAACAATTCTTAGTACTACCTAAGTTGCCTAATTTCTGCATTCCTGAATATATGGGTTGGGGACTTTTGTTATAAAATTTAGGGTATTTTCACTTTGCTAATCTCCTCACTTAATAAAATTTGTCCTAAATTTACCTTAGTCAAACAAATATTAACACGTACGCTTTATCGCTTTCTTCACTTCTTCCTAAGTGGCATCTTCAAATCCAGGGTTTCTTCACGAAGACTGACTGCTGAATCTTCTGATTCCGTAATTCACCACGTCAAAATCTCACTGCCTCTCTTCACGCCAACCATTTCACTAATTGTCTCGAAGACTATACGATGGGCCTGGATCGCACTCCGCAGCATTAATGGTGAAACACACCATGGATCTTTCCAATCTCTAGGTAATGCCAACTGTATGCCACTAGACCCACTTTTTTGATTATCTACAAGGCCCATGAAACTAGGCTGAACTTCGTCTTTTCCCCCAAATCTCATCACCTCTTCCAAGGCGATGACAAAACACTTTTTCCCGATCTCATAATGAATATCTTTTCTTTTCATGTCAAAGATAATGATTTTTGTCTATATCGTTGGCAACTTTCAATCTCTCTCTAATTATTTTCACCTTTCTCGCCTCTGCATCAAGCCTGGGCAAATTACTTTTCACACTCATTCAACACAACTGTTCATACTTTCTCCCATAAAGCCTCAGGTGTCATTCCAATACTATTGAAATCGTTATTGGTGGCCACATTAAAATTGTTCAAAGGAATGTGTCTATCCC